>CM053248.1:12967569-13546485 GCA_028583405.1 Pogonophryne albipinna | reverse complement strand
ACCCTCACATCGTACAAGGAAAAACTTCCGAAGAAAACCCACAGTTTTAAAGGGAAAAATGGGAGAAACCTCAGGGAGAGCAACAGAGGAGGGATCCCTCTCCCAGGACGGACAGACGTGCAATAGATGCCGTGTGTAAATTGAAATGATAATACATTTGCAACATAGGTAGTCCAAATGTTTGGAAATGCATGTGTTTGTATAATAGGAAGACGAATCCACGAGGATATCCATCCAGGACCTATGATCCATGACCACAGCCACGACTCAAGATCCAGGGCTCGCGATGCAGGACACAGGACCGCAGGATCATCCATGACTCCGGATCCCAGCGTATATAGACACCAAAAAGAAAGAAATTTGGGGAAGCTGGGTTAATCGGAACATGAGAGTACACAGGTATAGACAGAGAGAAGGAAGAAGTAAGATGTCCCCCGACAAACTAAGCCTATCAGCAAAACTAGGGGCTGAATCTAATCAGCCCTAACTATAAGATTTATCAAAAAGGAAGGTCTTAAGCGCACTCTTAAAAACGGATAGGGTGTCTGCCGCCCGAACACAAACTGGAAGCTGATTCCACAAATGTGGAGCTTGATAAGAAAAGGCTCTGGCTCCCATTGTACTTTTAGAGACTCTAGGAACAACCAACAACCCTGCATTCTTGGAACGCAATGCCCTAGTAGGACAGTAGGGTATAATGAGTTCTTTAAGGTAAGATGGCGCCTGCCCATTAAGGGCTTTGTAGGCGAGAAGAAGAATTTTAAATTCTATCCTGTGTTCTATAGGGAGCCAGTGTAAGGCAGCCAGAACAGGAGTAATGTGGTCCCTTTTCCTAACTCTGGTTAGTACACGAGCTGCAGCATTTTGAATCAGCTGAAGCGACTTGACTGACTTCTTGGTACACCCTGATAATAAAGAGTTACAATAATCCAGCCTTGAAGTAACAAATGCATGGACTAGTTTCTCTGCATCGTTTTGAGGCAAGATATGCCTGATTTTTGCAATGTTACGTAGATGGAAGTAGGCGGTCCTTGAAATTGATTTTATGTGGGCGTTAAAGGATAAATCCTGATCAAATATAACACCAAGATTCCTTACAGTCTCACTGGAGGCCAAATTAATGCCATCCATAGTTAGTATATCTTTAGATAATTTGTTTCGTAGATTCTTCGGGCCAAGTACAATAACTTCAGTTTTGGTCGTGTTTAACATCAAAAAGTTTAAGGTCATCCACGTTTTTAAGTCCTTGAGGCAGTCTTGAATTTTATTTAGATGATTAATTTCATCAGGCTTGATTGATAAATATAGTTGAGTATCATCTGCATAACAATGAAAATTTACAGAATGATTCCTTATAATATTGCCTAACGGAAGCATATATAATGTGAACAAAATTGGTCCGAGCACTGAGCCCTGTGGCACTCCATGGCTAACTTTGGTTTGCGTGGAAGATTCATCATTGACACGTACAAACTGAGAGCGTTCAGATAGATAGGACCTAAACCAGCCTAAAGCAGTTCCCTGTATGCCAACTAAGTGCTCTAGTCTTTGCAATAAGATATCATGATCGATAGTATCAAATGCAGCACTGAGATCGAGCAAAACAAGAATAGAGACAAGTCCCTTGTCTGAGGCTATTAGAATGTCATTTGTGACTTTAACCAGAGCTGTCTCTGTGCTATGATGTGTTCTAAAGCCAGACTGAAAATCTTCAAATAAATCATTGTTTTTTAAGTAATCACACAACTGTTTTGCGACCGCTTTCTCAAGAATTTTTGAGAGGAACGGAAGATTAGAAATTGGTCTATAATTGGCTAAAACCTCTGGATCGAGGTTGTGCTTTTTAAGAAGCGGTTTTATCACTGCTACTTTGAATGATTGTGGAACATAGCCTGATAATAAAGACATATTCATAATATTTAATAAAGAAGTGCCAATTAATGGAAAAACTTCCTTCAACAGCTTAGTTGGAATTGGGTCTAACATACACGTTGATGGTTTAGAAGAGAGAATCATTGAATTTAATTGTTCAAGGTTAATGGCTGAAAAGCATTCTAGTTTACTATCTAGTGTAATATTAGAACTTACGTTTCCGGGAGCTGTTGATAACACTATACTGGTCAAAGGCAAGAGGTCATTAATTTTGTTTCTAAGAGTAACAATTTTATCGTTAAAAAAGCACATAAAATCATTACTACTGAGTGCTATGGGAATAGAAGGCTCAATCGAGCTGTGGCTCTCTGTCAGCCTGGCTACAGTGCTGAAAAGAAATCTTGCATTATTCTTATTCTCATCTATTAATGAAGAGTAGTAGGCTGCTCTCGCTTTACGCAGTGCTTTCTTATATTCATTGAGAGTAATATGCCAAATTAAACGAGATTCTTCAAGTTTAGTGGAACGCCATATCCTTTCAAGTTGTCTCGACTTTTGCTTTATTTTGCGGGTTTCGGCATTATGCCATGGAGCTAATCTATGTTGTTTTATTTTCTTCTTTTTCAAAGGAGCAACAGAGTCTAATTTTATTCGCAGCGCATCTGTAGCACTATCAACAACATGATCAATTTGGGGTGGTGTACATTTTGTATAAGTTTCCTCCCCTACATGCAGACATGCTATCGAGTTAAATATTGGTGGAATCTCTTCCTTAAATTTGGCTATAGCACTAACAGATAGGTTTCTGCTGCAGGAGCTTTTGACTAATGCTTTGTAGTCTAGTAACAGTACTTCAAAAGTTACTAAGAAATGGTCAGATAAAGCAGGATTATGCGGTTCGACTAATAGTTGCTCAATTTCAATACCATAAGTCAGAACAAGGTCGAGAGTGTGATTATAGCAGTGGGTTGGTTTATTTACACTCTGACAGAAACCAACAGAATCTAATATAGAGTTAAATGCAACAGTAAGGCTATTTTTATCATCGTCAACATGAATATTAAAGTCACCTACGATAATTACTTTATCTGTTTTAAGAACCAAAGTTGATAAAAACTCAGAGAATTCTGATAAGAATTCTGAATAAGGACCTGGTGCACGGTACACTGTAACAAATAAGATTGGCTGCAAAGTTTTCCAGGTCGGATGCGTAAGACTAAAAACGAGACTTTCAAAGGAGGTATAATTTAATTTTGGTTTAGTATTGATAAGTAAACTTGAGTCAAAGATTGCTGCAACTCCACCTCCTCGGCCCACGCCTCGGGCAATATGAGTATTGATATGGCTGGGTGGAGTGGCCTCATTTATGCTGACATATTCTTCATGTCTCAACCAAGTTTCAGTGAGACAGCATATATCAATATTATAATCTGATATTAAATCATTTACCAATATTGCTTTAGATGCTAGAGATCTTATGTTTAAGAGACCACATTTAATATTCCTGTTTTGTTGCACTGTAGTAGTTGTTACATTTACTTTTATTAGGTTATTATGTATGACACCTCTATTAGGTTTTACCTTTAATTGTCCTTGGGCAGACACACACACCGCTAATATTGGGTATTTTATTGGGTTCGGGATTCCTATGGATGACTGCCTAGGAGAGAGCGCAGAGAAGCGTGTAAGACTGCGACTCCGCCTCCTGGTCTCAACTCCAGTTTGTCATGGATTAAGTCCACAAAGCCCTGAAATGTTTGCCGAAATGAGATCTGCACCTTCCAAAGTAGGATGAATGCCGTCTCTCTTAATCAGACCAGGTTTTCCCCAGAAGGCTGTCCAATTATTTACGAAGCCCACATTGTTTGCTGGGCACCACCAAGACAACCAGCGCTGAAATGATGACATGCGGCTATACATGTCATCATTGATCAGATTGGGGAGGGGACCAGAGAATATTACGGTGTCCGACATTGTTTTAGCATAACTACACACCGACTCCACATTAAGTTTGGTGCATTCTGATTGGCGTAAACGAACATCATTACCACCGACGTGAATAACAATCCTACTGTATTTACGTTTATTTTTAGCCAGCAGTTTAAGATGCGCCTCAACGTCGCCCGCTCTGGCCCCCGGAATGCATGTGACTGTGGAGGCTTCGGTCTCTAAATTCACGTATCTCATAATAGAGCTACCAATAACCAGAGTTGGCTTCTCAGCGGGTGTCTCGCTGAGTGGGGAATATCTGTTAGATACGTGAACGGGTTGGTGGGGACCTGCGGGTTTCGCGTTATGCCCCTTCTGAACAGTCACCCAGTCTCCCTGCTGCTCGGGAGTTGCCGGGGGACGGCTAATAGGAGCTATCTTTTGCCGGTCCGCACCGGCTAACATGGGCTTTACTGTAGCTGAGTTACTTTCTAAGATGCGGAGCCGGGCTTCTATGGCTATGATTCCCGCCTCCAACCTAACAACTATACTACATTTAACACATGTATCGGTACCAGTAAAGGAGGTAGGGAAGTAACCAAACATAAGACAGTTAGAGCAGGAAATAGCACCCGAGGGTGGGGAAAGAGCCATGGCTAGCTATCAAGCTAAAGTAGCTACCGTTAGCAAACCCGAAAAGAGTGTAGGCAACTGTGGAGTTACAGTCGCTAAGAGAAGGAGAGTTGTGAGTGCTTAAGATGTAGTAACGTGTGATTACAACGTCAGGTAGTTGCCGTGATCAAGAGTTTTAAAACGATCGATTAAGTTAAGATAATAAGCTATCAGCAACAGAACAGGCACACGGGATACCCGGAGATGACAATGACAACAACAACCGGAAGTTACAACATGCTTACCGCAATAGTGGTCCGTGTAGCAACAACAAAACATTAAGCAGCAGAGTCACCCACAATCAGAGTTTCAGGCCCAGTCGTTAGCTTTCCCTCTAGCCTTTTACTTTTGGAGTAGCTATTGGTCCTTACCCTGCTGTGTGAAGAGGACAGGTTATCCAGGTCATCAGAAAGAGATCTCCGGCTCTCGGTCAGCGGAGCGTATCTGTTCTGGATTGGCACACTTGGTGGTTTAGGAGGATTGTTTGTAATTCTCCCTTTAGCAGCTGTCCACTGCTGTTTCCTAGTAGGAACAGGAGTTGAAGAGGCGCTCTTCCTGGGTGATAACAATGCAGGCCAGCCGGTCGCATCACAGATTTCCGAGCGCTGGGCTCTGCTTGTTATCCGTCCTCCCAAATCCCATGGAAATGATTTACTCTTAGGCTTTGCACCCAGAGAGTTCCAGGGAGGACTACCACTTGTAGATTTATTACCCAGTACACAGCCCTCCTGTTCCTTGGAATCCTTGTAGCTGCTAACTAGCTGTGAGTTAGCATACCCTTTTCCATTATTTTGCAACACTGGTAAAGTGGTGTCATTTCCACGACATAGTCCATTCACTTCCACGTTAACTTCCAACCGTTGCATTTTCATTTCCAACACAGCCATCTTCTGTATACGTTTTTGGAAGTCATCTGTAGAGAACGGAGGCATTTTGCTACCAACTAGCTTAAGCTAAATAGCATGCAGTAGCCTACCAGGCTTTAGCTGTTGCTAGGCCACGCTACTGTAAGACTGAGGTCGTCGTAAAAATGTTGAAATATGGCTGAAACCCTATTTACGAAGATGAACTGTCCCAGTGATAAGTTAATGTCCAGGAGCCGCCGCTCGAAGTTTTCAGAGAATAAGAATAGGAAAATCAGCATAAGAAGTAAGAAGAGGCAAGAGCAAGCAGAAAAGCGTCTGCAGTGTAAGAAAGATAAGCAAGAAGTCGTAATTCAGTTGTAATTCAATGCAATCCCTCCCCGAGGCAAGCGCTGTAATTCTCTCCGGTAGTCCACCAGCAGATGACAAACACCCACCTCTCCGCCTCTTCCAAGGGACGAGGGGACCGTGCGGCAGAGTTTCAGTTCGATTTTTTTCCGCCGGTCAACATGTACATTACAAAAGTGCCGGTCAAAGGTCTTCTTTGTTATTTATTGAGCTTTAAAACAAATGAATAACGACTCTATATAATCATATAAGAATAAAACACGGAGGATGGAGCCTCTCTTTTCCTCCACCTCTTCTGAGATTCCAGCAGCTGATCTCAGAGCATGCTCCCCTCTCCTGCAGGGGGGCGTGGTCAACTGCAGCTCATTTGCATTAAAGCTACGTCACAGAATCAGCCCTCGCAAAAACAGGGCTGGAAAAGAGCAAATAGAGCGAAATGAGGCATTGCAGGATCTGTTTTGTATTTTGAAAAAAAAACTTCACAGACATGTTTTATGTGTGTATGTATGTATGGCCCTACAATATATTTTTCAAATATAGCATGATAGGTCCACTTTAATGCTACACTTCACACAAGTCAAACTTGTTTGCAGTTAATGTCTATATTTTGCCGTGTGTAACTGTAGTTAATATAATGTGCAGCGCTTCAAACAGTGTTTGTGAGCTTTCTAAAGTGTAGCTATGCTAACCTAGCATGTGGGTGTTTTCTTCTACTGAAGGTATTGAGGTAGAAAGCTGGTGAAGCCATTTCCTTCTGTCATATTCTGTTTGCACAGGTATGTGGGTATTCTTTTTGTGTTTTGTAACTGTAAATTGTATTGTTTGTTTTGCAAGTGTAAATTAATGGTTATATTTTTATATATTAATTTACAAAGAAAAACCAAATTTGCCACCATGGATAAATGTATATGTTAAAGGAACATGTTAATTTAATTATTCTGAACTTTGTGTATGCTTTCTGAGTTAGCTTCAGGCCTCACTGGGGAGAAGTACTGAGGTAGAAAGCTGGCGAAGCCATTTCCTGCACAGATAATAAACCTGGTTGGCAAGAAGGAAGTCGTTTTAATTCGATCACACAACACAACGCAGAGATACATGTGGTGTCAAACCAGACCGGTTACACCCAGACAGAACAGGCTCCACATGTTCACCAGGGAAAGCTGGAGATGCCAATCATGTTCTGATGAAAGCTCAGAGTCTGCGCATGTTGCAGAGTAATCCTGAGGAGACCATCAGAGAGTGAGTCTTTGCTCCAATGACAGACACCTCTGAACCCCCCCCCCCTCGCTCTCTCCTCCCCTCTTCTTGTTTTAATTATTCGGGATGTAAGCGTGGCTCATGTCTGTGAATGCCAATGAGAGGCTGCTCCATGGCTTTTCTATGAATTACATTATCGATTGCCGATATTGCTCAGAACAGAAAATGTAATTATGCACAGACCCCACCCTAACCTCCTTCATCCTCGCCAAACACATCTTCTTTTTCCCTTCCCTCTTTCTCCTCCCTGTCTTTCACTCAGTAGCTTTTCATCAATTTGTTTTCTGCTCCTGCCTTCACAAACCTGAGTGCCCCCCCCCCCCCCCACCTGACCTCTCTAAAGCCTCTGAGTGCATTGTCCTTCATTCATGTCCTGACGGCCACAGCTACTATATGTCCACACCTATGGTCCACACTCATCGGGAGTCTCGTAAAGTCCTCAAAATCAGATTAGAACAATCTTTAATATTGTCTTTCTTAAAGTGAAATAATATATCACATTCAAGTCTGGAGACACCCAGTGAGAATCCATTTCTAACCATTCAACATGAAGCAGACCAGTTTGACATTGACATGCTAAACTCACTGGATGGAGGGCTCTGAATGGGCTTCTACCACAAGAATAACACATGTTGAAGTCAGTGACAGAGAAAGGAGACAGCAGGCGGATTGAGAACTGAGGTGAAGGACATTGAAGGAGATGAGTAAGGAGAGGAATGACAGATGAGAATGGGAACGGGGGGGGATAAAACAAAGAGATGGGCAAAGCCGGAGAGGGGGTGAAGGAGAAGAAGAGAAAGAGGAATATATAGAGAAGAGAGAGCATAAGAGAATAATTGAGCAAAACGATAAAATGACACTGCTCTCATAGCAACAGTTACCAGGTCACTGATGGACAGCCCGCTGGTATGGCAACCAGTCAGGGCAGAGGAGGAGAGGAGAACAGAGGCCTACTGTGAGTGGTGGGGGGGGGGGGGGGGGGGGGGGGTAGGAGAATAGGAAAAGAAAGGGCGAGCCATCCTGTGATTGTGTAAGGAGAAGCATTTCAGTAAAGAAAAAGACAATGCTCTGCACTGCATGTATTATATATATTATATTACAACACAGGCATTTAGAAGATGTGCTTATATAATTGATGAGCTCTGGTGCAAAAGGGAATCAGCACACAGGACGGAGCTGGAACCTGGCTCAGTCTTTTGCTGTGTCTCACTGACTTCTGAGCACTAACAGAGCTACTGCTCTGACAGGAATATTTGAACGTTATAACCAAAAGAAGAAAGCTTTGTCATGAAAAAGACAGGCTTTTATAATTGTTTAGATGGTTAGATAGAAAGAATCACTTTACACAAAGACATGTATTGTCAAGACTACACAGAAGCCATTGACAGAACAAGCTGTCCTATAAGGAACAATAAAGCATCTTAAATGTCACTTTGTCTAACCAAGGCAGAACATTCAATAGAAAGATCTTCAGAGGAGACACACATCATATTTGCATCTCAATATTAACGACATCCTTTCTGTTAGAAAAAAAAGCACCTGCTGCAAAAACGTAGGTTTGAATAAGACAGAGAATGATTTCAGAGTATAAAAACAAACTGATAATTAAATAGATAAACAAATAACCACATGGTGGAAAGATCAAGAAAAATCTAATGTTTTGGTTTTCCACATGAACTGGTATGCAGTATAGGCCCACATAACAACTTTCTTTTCTCCATCCATCCCTCACTGCCCATCTTCACTCTCCGCCTGACCCCCCCCCCCTTTCTGTCAGAGCTCATCTGCACCAGCACACAGCAGAGAGAAAGAGGCAGATATTCAACATTCAAGCCATATACAGTGGGGAAAACAATTATTTAGTCAGCCACCAATTGTGCAAGTTCTCCCACTTAAAAAGATGAGAGAGGCCTGCAATTTTCATCCTCAACTATGAGAGACAAAATGAGAAAAAAAAAATCCAGACAATCACATTGTCTGATTTTTAAAGAATTTATTTGCAAATTATGGTGGAAAATAAGTATTTGGTCAATAACAAAAGTTCATCTCAATACTTTGTTATATACCCTTTGTTGGCAATGACAGAGGTCAAACGTTTTCTGTAAGTTTTCACAAGGTTTTCACACACTGTTGCTGGTATTTTGGCCCATTCCTCCATGCAGATCTCCTCTAGAGCAGTGATGTTTTGGGGCTGTCGCTGGGCAACACGGACTTTCAACTCCCTCCAAAGATTTTCTATGGGGTTGAGATCTGGAGACTGGCTAGGCCACTCCAGGACCTTGAAATGCTTCTTACGAAGCCACTCCTTCATTGCCCGGGCAGTGTGTTTGGGATCATTGTCATGCTGAAAGACCCAGCCACGTTTCATCTTCAATGTCCTTGCTGATGGAAGGAGGTTGTCACTCAAAATCTCACGATACATGGCCCCATTCATTCTTTCCTTTACACGGATCAGTCGTCCTGGTCCCTTTGCAGAAAAACAGCCCCAAAGCATGATGTTTCCACCCCCATGTTTCACAGTAGGTATGGTGTTCTTTGGATGCTACTCAGCATTCTTTCTCCTCCAAACACGTCTAGTTGAGTTTTTACCAAAAAGTTCTATTTTGGTTTCATCTGACCATATGATATTCTCCCAATCCTCTTCTGGATCATCTAAATGCTCTCTAGCAAACTTCAGACGGGCCTGGACATGTACTGGCTTAAGCAGGGGGACACGTCTGGCACTGCAGGATTTTAGTCCCTGGCGGCGTAGTGTGTTACTGATGGTAGCCTTTGTTACTTTGGTCCCAGCTCTCTGCAGGTCATTGACTAGGTCCCCCCGTGTGGTTCTGGGATATTTGCTCACCGTTCTTGTGATCATTTTGACCCCACGGGGTGAGATCTTGCGTGGAGCCCCAGATCGCAGATTGCACTTGGCCCGAAGAATCTACGAAACAAATTATCTAAAGATATACTAACTATGGATGGCATTAATTTGGCCTCCAGTGAGACTGTAAGGAATCTTGGTGTTATATTTGATCAGGATTTATCCTTTAACGCCCACATAAAATCAATTTCAAGGACCGCCTACTTCCATCTACGTAACATTGCAAAAATCAGGCATATCTTGCCTCAAAACGATGCAGAGAAACTAGTCCATGCATTTGTTACTTCAAGGCTGGATTATTGTAACTCTTTATTATCAGGGTGTACCAAGAAGTCAGTCAAGTCGCTTCAGCTGATTCAAAATGCTGCAGCTCGTGTACTAACCAGAGTTAGGAAAAGGGACCACATTACTCCTGTTCTGGCTGCCTTACACTGGCTCCCTATAGAACACAGGATAGAATTTAAAATTCTTCTTCTCGCCTACAAAGCCCTTAATGGGCAGGCGCCATCTTACCTTAAAGAACTCATTATACCCTACTGTCCTACTAGGGCATTGCGTTCCAAGAATGCAGGGTTGTTGGTTGTTCCTAGAGTCTCTAAAAGTACAATGGGAGCCAGAGCCTTTTCTTATCAAGCTCCACATTTGTGGAATCAGCTTCCAGTTTGTGTTCGGGCGGCAGACACCCTATCCGTTTTTAAGAGTGCGCTTAATACCTTCCTTTTTGATAAAGCTTATAGTTAGGGCTGATTAGATTCAGCCCCTAGTTTTGCTGATAGGCTTAGTTTGTCGGGGGACATCTTACTTCTTCCTTCTCTCTGTCTATACCTGTGTACTCTCATGTTCCGATTAACCCAGCTTCCCCAAATTTCTTTCTTTTTGGTGTCTATATACGCTGGGATCCGGAGTCATGGATGATCCTGCGGTCCTGTGTCCTGCATCGCGAGCCCTGGATCTTGAGTCGTGGCTGTGGTCATGGATCATAGGTCCTGGATGGATAACCTCGTGGATTCATCTTCCTATTATACACACATGCATTTCCAAACATTTGGACTACCTATGTTGCAAATGTATTATCTTTTCAATTTACACACGGCATCTATTGCACGTCTGTCCGTCCTGGGAGAGGGATCCCTCCTCTGTTGCTCTCCCTGAGGTTTCTCCCATTTTTCCCTTTAAAACTGTGGGTTTTCTTCGGAAGTTTTTCCTTGTACGATGTGAGGGTCTAAGGACAGAGGGTGTCGTATTGTCATACTGATATTTTGTACAAACTGTGAAGTCCACTGAGACAAATGTAACATTTGTGATATTGGGCTATATAAATAAACATTGATTGATTGATTGAGATCGAGGGAGATTTTCTGTGGTCTTGTATGTCTTCCATTTTCTAATAATTGCTCCCACAGTTGATTTCTTCACACCAAGCTGCTTACCTATTGCAGATTCAGTCTTCCCAGCCTGGTGCAGGTCTACAATTTTGTTTCTGGTGTCCTTTGACAGCTCTTTGGTCTTGGCCATAGTGGAGTTTGGAGTGTGACTGTTTGAGGTTGTGGACAGGTGTCTTTTATACTGATAACGAGTTCAAAGAGGTGCCATTAATACAGTCAACGAGTGGAGGACAGAGGAGGCTCTTAAAGAAGAAGTTACAGGTCTTTGAGAGTCAGAAATCTTGTTTGTTTGTAGGTGACCAAATACTTATTTTACCGAGGAGGAATTTACCAATTAATTCATTAAAAATCCTACAATGTGATTTCCTGGATTCTTTCCCCCCATTCTGTTTCTCATAGTTGAAGTGTTAACACTACAAACTCCACTATGGCCAAGACCAAAGAGCTGTCAAAGGACACCAGAAACAAAATTGTAGACCTGCACCAGGCTGGGAAGACTGAATCTGCATTAGGTAAGCAACTTGGTGTGAAGAAATCAACTGTGGGAGCAATTATTAGAAAATGGAAGACATACAAGACCACTGATAATCTCCCTCGATCTGGGGCTCCACGCAAGATCTCACACCGTGGGGTCAAAATGATCACAAGAACGGTGAGCAAAAATCCCAGAACCACACGGGGGGATCTAGTCAATGACCTGCAGAGAGCTGGGACCAAAGTAACAAAGGCTACCATCAGTAACACACTACGCCGCCAGGGACTCAAATCCTGCAGTGCCAGACGTGTCCCCCTGCTTAAGCCAGTACATGTCCAGGCCCCTCTGAAGTTTGCTAGAGAGCATTTAGATGATCCAGAAGAGGATTGGGAGAATGTCATATGGTCAGATGAAACCAAAATAGAACTTTTTGGTAAAAACTCAACTAGACGTGTTTGGAGGAGAAAGAATGCTGAGTTGCATCCAAAGAACACCATACCTACTGTGAAACATGGGGGTGGAAACATCATGCTTTGGGGCAGTTTTTCTGCAAAGGGACCAGGACGACTGATCCATGTAAAGGAAAGAATGAATGGGGCCATGTATCGTGACATTTTGAGTGACAACCTCCTTCCATCAGCAAGGACATTGAAGATGAAACGTGGCTGGGTCTTTCGGCATGACAATGATCCCAAACACACCGCCCGGGCAACGAAGGAGTGGCTTCGTAAGAAGCATTTCAAGGTCCTGGAGTGGCCTAGCCAGTCTCCAGATCTCAACCCCATAGAAAATCTTTGGAGGGAGTTGAAAGTCCATGTTGCCCAGCGACAGCCCCAAAACATCACTGCTCTAGAGGAGATCTGCATGGAGGAATGGGCCAAAATACCAGCAACAGTGTGTGAAACCCTTGTGAAGACTTACAGAAAACGTTTGACCTCTGTCATTGCCAACAAAAGGTATATAACAAAGTATTGAGATGAACTTTTGTTATCGACCAAATACTTATTTTCCACCATCATTTGCAAATAAATTCTTTAAAAATCAGACAATGTGATTTTCTGGATTTTTTTTCTCATTTTGTCTCTCATAGTTGAGGTATACCTAGGATGAAAATTACAGGCCTCTCTCATATTTTTAAGTGGGAGAACTTGCACAATTGGTGGCTGATTAAATACTTTTTTGCCCCACTGTATATATGGAAATATATGTACCACCCTCATGCTAAAATGCCATACAGAAGCAGATCAAGATTTCCAGCAGTGTGTGTTTTAAACACCGACACACTCATGTACACGCAGAGCTGAGTATCATGGTTTCCATAACATAGCCTACTGCTTTGAACAATGTTGAGCAGCACTCACAGAATTATACTTAGTGATACATTACTTCTCTGTTCACTGTTGATTTCTTGAAACCTGTCTCAATGGTTAAGCTTGATTAGTGAAACTCTGAGGAGATGGCATACGGTGACCAGGAGCTTTGCACAGCATTTTTATTATTGTCCCACACATTTAGCCTATGTCCCGAATTTGATTGACGGTGGCCCGCCTAAAACTTGGCTTTATCCTATTCTGTTTAGAAAACAAGAGAGGGCTGTCAGCAATAGCTGTGTCAGTCAATCAGCAAATACATCTATTTACCTACATACTATTGTGGGCTGTATCAGCAGAGATCAGGAAGCTGAGCACAGGAGTGTGGTGGACAGTTTTGTGGAGTGGTGCAGTCAGAACCACCTGCAGCTCAACGTCACTAAAACAAAGGAGTTAGTGGTGGACTTAAGGAAGCGGAGTACCGCCCCAAGCCCAATTACCATCTTAGGCATTGTTGGAGTCGGGAGGCCTGATCATTTATTCCGGCAAATTACTCAGACCTACTAATTGACCAAACAGAAGTTATTGAGTCTATGTAAGTTTACTGCTTGGCTCAGATCCAGCAACGTCAGCAAGATCTCACCTCTATTAACCTGTTAAGCCCTGAGCCTGTTTTTCAGGTCTCAGGCTCGAAAATGACATTCCCAGAACAAATGACCATATCTTCCCTTCTAAAAGGGTTACATTAATAATCTTTTTTCTCAAAGTAATGATAAACCTGTGAGTTGGATGTAGAAAAGTCAGAATCAATATAGATTTTTTAAATTTTAAAGTAAATTCAGATCGAACATAGTAAAAAAATAATAAACCACCCTTGAATGATGGGATAGTAGACTAAAAGCTTTAGGAATCCAAAATATAACATATAATATGTACCCTGTATCAAGATTGATGCAAAACAAGTGACATTTGACCTTTTTAGAGAGGTTTAGCAAAAGAAAAACCACCTCTGGGGTCAATTGGGTGGAAATGGGTGTATTTGCCGTTTCTCTGGAACCCATTGGTCGATTTTGATGATTGACATATCTTTTGAACCGTTAGAGCCAATAGAATCGAAGGGGAATTTCCACATACACACATACGTTACCATTGAGAAGTCAGAGCTATGCGCACGCAGTTTGCCCAAAGCAAAACCTATCTTACGCTCTGAAAACTAGGTTTATTGCTGATGGATTATCAGAAAGAAAGATTTCTGGGTGTCCACATAGACAATAAACTGGACTGGAATAAAAACACGGACGCCCTTTACAAGAAAGGCCAGAGTTGCCTGTATTTCCTCAGGAGACTCAGGTCCTTTAACATCTGCAGCACTATGTTGCAGATGTTTTATGACTCGTTGGTCTCCAGTGTCATCTTTTTTGCTGTAGTGTGCGGGGGCAGCAGGGCGAAGACAGCTGATGCCAACAGACTGAACAAGTCATCAGGAGAGCAGGCTCTGTCCTGGGAGAGGACAGAGCCTCTCATTAACATGTATTCAATTATTTCCAATAGTCTGTTCTCTTAATCTTATAGCTTTTCTCTGTGTTGTTAATGTTGGAGCTTTTATCCAATCATATTTCAGTCAGAATATGTTGCTGGGTCAAAGAAATCTGCCTGAGGCCTTCAGAATCAACCTTGTAATTTAAAACAAATGGCAATGAAACTGTTGCATTGACCTATCAGATTTGGAGTTTGCGACACCGGCCATCTAGCAGGCGTACGATGAGGTTGGCGTTTTCACGTCCTTTGATTGAATTGTCAGCGCTAGCAAACAGGATGCTACATGCTAGCGATTATTATTTCACGATTATTGTTTTTATTTTGAATTGTATAATATCGGACATTTTGCCGTCCGCGAGGAAAAGAAATGGGGCTCAGAGCCTCAGAATACTGAAATCTGTATTTTTTTAAATCTTTTTTTCCTTCTAATTTGTTATTATTTACATTGCTTTTCTGTGTGACATGAACAAAATGGGTAAATCGTGTTGGTGAACACGAATCAATAGATTCATTTTGTGACTATAACACGAAATGCCGTGAGACTGGGTTGTACCTGCACAAGGTAAATATATTTGCATTTAGATATTAAAGCTGGTTTTTTTTTAACCCACAATGGCTGACAGCAGAGGATACATTTATTTGGTGAAGCTAGCCCAGCCGGGGAAAGGGTTTGTCCGCCACTTTCAACTCACTAACTACAGCGGTACCTCTCAGCCTCCGAGGAGCACTGCACACTGCTGGGAACACCTGATATTCACAACTGATCCACTGGTTGGAGCCAGAGAGGGTTTGAAACTTGAGTTGTCTAACCAAGGCAGCGGAGAGACACAAAGCACTGCTGGACACTTACAAGCAACGGTGCTTTGTAATATTAAGGGTTTCTATAGCCGTGACGTCATAATGATCGTATTAAGAGGTGGATTTATTCAGATAGGAAGCTACTGAAGGCCTAGGGGTGATGCACGGCCCGCTAAATAAAAATACTCAAGTAAAGTCCAAGTATCTCAAAATTGTACTTAAGTACAGTACTTGAGTAAATGTACATAGTTACTTCCTACCTATTGATACTACCTAACATACATCCAGTACTGCTTCTAGTTAAATCTAAGCTGCCTTCCTGACACTTTTAAATGTCTACTGTTATGGACACTTCACAGTCAGTAGTACAAATATAGAGGGTCCATACCCAGGGCTATCCACACAGCCACACACACACACACACACACACACACACACACACACACACACACACACACACACACACACACACACACACACACACACACACACACACACACACACACACACACACACACACCATGTTTTCCATCACTTCAGGGGACATTACATTGACTTACATGCCTTTCCTGGAGACTTATCCTAACCTTAACCATAACCAACACATGCCTAACCTTACCCTAACCCTTAACCTTACCCTAATCCTAAACCTAACCAAGTCTTCACCCTAAAATTAATGATTCCCCTCATGGGGACCTCCAATTTGTCCCCATAAGGGAGGCGAGTCCCCACACGTGACTGTGTAAACAGATTTAGGTCCCCACAAGTATAGTAATGCTAGGCCACACACACACCCGCACACACACACACAGACAGTGGCCACATTTTTTTCCCTGCGTCAGACATATTAAAATGCTCTTCCTCTAACATCACCACAGAGGCTCGTAGAGCAGTGCAGTGTACAGGTTGTGGGGTTATGGCTCCTACTACAAGTCCCCCTGAAGAAGAGGAGTCACTGGTGAGACTCAGCTGTTGCCGGGCGGTTTATAGCACTATGGACTGATCCTGTTGTAACCACATTAAAGCAAATGCCCTTGTAAAAGCTGAGAGTAAAAGGAGGGTTTCTGTAACCACCAAACCCTCTGCTCATTGAAAAGGAAATCAATGATCTTTGAAAAAAAAGAAAAAGCTCTCTCTGCAACTCCACTGAAGGTCTGAGGGACAAAGTGTATTTTTACTCCACTACACTTCACAGCTATTTGCAGATCACAGCCTGACACACACCACCTGGCCTGATTACAACGGATGATGCACTGTTATGAATGAAACTACTCAAAAACAATATTAAGACACAAACCTACAACATAAAAACCCTGCTTACAAATACATGCAGAGGAAATAATGATCAAACTAAGAAATACAACTCTGAAACGGGCAGTTCTGCTGCATATTGAGTCATGTTACTTTAGATGCTTTGGTATGTTCCACAATTTAATTTAGTATTCAAAAATATAGAATTAGCTGTTCAGATTTAATTTTAAGCAGCTGTATGAATTAAAGGTGGGGTATAGGTAAGTTTGAGAAACCGGCTCGAGATACACTTTTTGTTATATTCCATGGAATGCTCTTAACATCCCGATAGCAATTAATATCTTAAGTGCTTTGACAAAAAATCCATAAAGAAATGTCATCTGTGGAAGCCGTAATACTGTAAAAAGCACGACCAATCATCTGAGCCGGCCCGGCTAAAATAACTGGATGGCCTACCTGCCTGTCAGCCTTCCATCTGTGCACAAACTTATCTCGTGCCCTCATTGGTCATGTGCGCGTTCCTGTGTGTTGGAGGAGGGGCTCTGTAAGGAAGTGGCAGATTTTCTCCGGTTGTGTATTTTCAAATTCTAGCGCACTCGAGCTGGTTTCTCAAAAATTACCTACCCTACCTTTACATTTCATTTATAAATGTATTATATTGTGTAAACACATTTGAAATGTTCTACGTGTAACTTGCATCATTTATTTTACATATACAATTAATGGATATTGGAAAAGTTAAGGATCTCCACAATAATATTTCAAAATAAAAGTCCTGTCTGTTTGAACATTTCACAAAGTAAGTAAAGATGCTACAGCTGTGGGTCATATTTTACAAGAATAAAGTTAAATGTGAAATCTTCCGCGTGCAGGTGAACACACTGAATCTTTTGGCGCATTTCCACTGCAGGACCTAGCCCGGCTTAGTACGGTATGGTTAGGCCTTGTTAGTCGGGCTCATGTAATGCTGCGTTTCCATGACAGTTTAGGAACTGGGGCAGTAACTATAGTAACGCAGTGTAGGCGGGGCGATCGGCTGTTCGGCAGGCGGAGCGACGCTGTGTAAAACTGCCGTGACGTCATCTTCAATGCGAACCACAAAACCAAAACATCAGCCGTTAGCTGTTAGCCCTCAGAGCTCACAGCTCCTCATATCTGTTCAGAAACTAGACAAAAGTTAAACAAGTACAAACCACAGACTGTCCGTGTCATGGCGAATACAGTCGCTGGTTTATTTATGTCTGTAGGCCGTTGTTGTGATTGTGGACGGTCGGAGCATATACTGCGTTAGCTTAGCCAAGCTCCATCTAGAAAACACGCATTTTAAAAGGTTTTTCAACTGCCGTCTGTCTGCAGACCGGTATCATTATATAGTTACTTCGGCATCATTTTGAAACGTGTATTACAATTAAATCACGGTAAAATATGTTCATTATGTTGTAGTTGTAGCCCCCTTGCCAGCGATTCACTCTGACCATTCAGCAGTCGTAGAGTGTTTACGTCACTAGTTTAGCATATTCAGCCCGGTTGTTTGCCCACTAAGAACCTCGATTTTGGAGGGACAGAAAAAAGGTGAAATAGTAGCCCTGAGCCGGAAATACCCCTAGTGAAAAAGCAAAACCGTGCTACGTGCTGCAGTGGAAAAGCGCCATTAGTGGACAGATTCTTGTTACTGACACAATACACACACACACACATATATTGAAAGTGCATAGCAGATGCATTGGGGGTGTGTACCAAGGTAACTCTTTTCTCTCTAACACTCTCCTCTGCATGTAGTGCCAGGAGTCAATAAAGCTTACAGAACGGGGACTCTGGCTGGTCTGGCCTTTTGTGTCCAAACACACTGCCGCTCGCAGAGAAAAAGAAAAATACTGGTTCCTGTCATCCATCACAGGGGGCCATTTAGGGGAATTGCAGTGTTTGCTCAAGCCTTAATTAAAATGCACAGCCCATCACTTTGTGCTGTGCTTAACCTTGGCTCACCCACTTCTCACTTGCTTTCTTTTCTCTTGAAATTAGAGAGCGAACATCAGGGTGTTCAAATGCATGGGAGAACACACACACACACACACATACATACAGTGTATATATGCCAGGGCTGGCCGAGTCAGTCCTTACTCTGGTGATTCACTTCATTAGCATTCTTTACATCTCCCTCCAATACTCTTAGTGCTGAAGGACATCCACCAAACACACACACACACACACACACACACACACACACACACACACACACACACACACACACACACACACACACACACACACACACACACACACACACACACATACACAAACAAACACACACACAAACTGACGCTTGGTTTAACTCCACCTCCGGTGTGGGGCTACTCTCTGGGCGAGGTGTGCTGCTTTATCGTACCAGCTGTCCTGCAATAGCTGGCTGGCAGTGTTAGGGTGTGTGTGTGTGTGTGGGGGGGGGGGGGGCAAATGGTCGTCCTGCAGTCTGCTGGTGGATAACTGGAAACTAAGGGAGGAGGGGGGATTGTTTTTCCCTGTGTGGATGGTTTGGTGAGGAGCTGAAAGACTTGTCTGAAATGAAAGTAAAGATGTTAATCTGCTCCAGTGTTTGATTACTATTCATTCAATGGGTATAGTCAGTGGGTCAGTGCGCAACTCACGTTATGATCACATTATTATTTTAGTGAAATTCAGTGGATGATCATATCACATTATTATTATTTTGATATGCAAATGGAGGAAACTAAGAAAACAAAGAACACCAACCTTTGCAAACAAATTAACTAATAAGTCATGCTGGCTCTTAAATGACCAATTTCAGTTGTGGCTTATAATAAAACCTAATATAGTAAAATTGAGTTCAGTGAAGTGAGTTAGTCCAAAATGACTAGGCTTGAGATGAGATGCTGAAGCTGTCATTGTTCACTTTGCTGCGTTAGGCATCTCACTGGAGACTGATTGTAATAATTGAACAATTTAAATAATGATGGTACGAGAGCAAAAGTCAGAGGACCACTGAACACATTATTTTCTTCTGTGGATCATGGATATCTAATTCTAATTTAATCAAAGTACATAGTTTTGAGAGTTTTTGATTAAAATAAGTTTCTCGATTTAAGGTCAGCTGGATAGTGGGACAGTAACATGAGCATCATTGGGCCCTGCAAGCAAAGCAAAAAGTGGCACAGAGAAGGATTCAGGTTAAGAGGAGAGAGACAGCGAAAAGGGGGAAGTCGTGAAAGTAAAGGATTAGGACGGTAAACCAGGGAAAATGGAGTTAAAAAAAGTGAATATAGAAAGAACAGTTAAGGGAGACTGTGTAGGCGAGGAAGGGGAAAGTGCAGTCGGTAGTGAGGGGATCAAGGAGGAGGAGGGGGGGGGGGGTGCAGTGGAAAGGGATGGCAGGCTTTTGTGGCTGGCTGGACGTCGATCAGAGCAAAGCAGAGAGAAATCACTCGCTCATGGAGTCTGCCCAGCATGACTTCATGTTTTCTGGAGCCTTGGCCAGGGCAGAGAAAGACAGTAAGTAGCACACACACACACACAGACACACACACAGACACACACACACACACACACACACACACACACACACACACACACACACACACACACACACACACACACACACAGAGACACACACACACAGACACACATACACACACACACACACAGAGACACACATACACACACACACATAGACACAGACACACAGACACACACACATACACACACACACAGACACACGCAGACACACACACACACACACACACACACACACACACACACACACACACACAGACACACATACACAGACACACACACACAGACACACACACACACACACACAGACACACACACACCCACACACACACACACAGATAGAGAGATGCAATGAAGCCCAACTAGGCACATCATCATCTATGAAGTAGAAACACTGGGAGGCAAAGCCTGCTCCGAGGATGGGGGAGACAGAGTTAGCGTGGACGCTACATATAGCTCACAGAGCTCTTTAATGTCACACACACAACGGCCTGGCAGACCTCGCTTCCAAAACACCTTCCTCCTCACGCCCTTCCTCCTCACCTTCCTCCTCACCTTCCTCCTGCTCATTGATCATGTATAGACAGCCAGGCAGGCTGCGCCATCGGATGCCACGAGCACCCTCCTCCCTTTCAGCCACTATTACCCATCCCTACCCCCCAGAAGAACACACACACACACACACACCACACACACACACACACACATATGCTTGGCTAATTAATAGCTACTGTTCAGTGAGACAAGGTCACGCTGCCGGGGGGCTAATCACAAAGCCACGAATCTGACACCTCTGCTGGGACAGAGACAGAGGCTGTTAATACACTCCTCCATTGTCCTGTCCCATCAGAGGCTGTCCCCTGTCCACTCTCACGTCCACCTCCGCCCACACATCCCCAGGTGTTTGTTGTTATTCTGCTGTGATAGCAGTAAGTGATTGCTTTTCTTGTCCAGTGAAGGACATTAGTCCCACACCGGTCCATGTGGGTGTGACCATCTGCCGCCTGCATGATATAGTTTTGTTTGCATTATTTTCTTACTGTATCTGTAATTGTAAGATATCCACATGCACACTTCTGTGAAAGCATTTTCATATGGCCTTATTGTAAAACAATATATTGCTACACAGTATTAACGTGTAATGATGTGTCACTTGGTGATTGCATTACATTCATTCACTCAGGCATTGTAAAATACCGACACCATCATTGGCCCAATGCTCCGTACTACAACAATAGGTAGCCCTTAGCACCACGTGTCACACAGGTCACACACCTTTCTGCTTTTTACATGCATAGTCTCTTTAAAATAAGCGTTTCACGAAGGTTTACACCATTTTCAAGTCACCTTTCGCAATAAAACTACTTGAGTGGGCTTGGGAAAAGATTGCAGTTTTGGTTAAAAATAAGTGAGTGTGTAACATACATAGGTAATATAGATACTACAGCAGTAGATCTGACCCTGTAGTTGTTACACAGATGGATTCAGTCAGGTGAGAAATTTTGCTTTTATGTCTTAAAAAAATGGTTTGGTCTATAAAATAGAAAAGTCAGAAAGTGAACTCATCTTTGCAGCTTCACTGACCAGGTGTTTGGCAGGTTTGAACAAGAACAAGTACAAAAGTAGGTTGGTTGTAATCATTGGATTTATCATGTTTTATCATCTTTATTTGATTTTGTCACTTTGAGGGTTTTCAGCATTATCATTCTGAGTCTGTACTGTATGCTTATATTGCAAGGTATTCTGAAATAGTCTGCAAAGTTTATTTACAAAAAAAAGAATGAAAACAGTCAACTAATCACACACATGTCTGTCAGATTCTATGTCTCAGTAAATGTAAAAGCCAAACCTCAGGCCTGGACCTGTGCACTGTGCACTTTTGCAGCAGTGGTACAGCAGGCAGTCACTGATGTAGTGTGCACTCAGTGAAATGTTTTCAGCCATCTCCACTCTCTATACATGATGCTGAGTGCCACTGAAAAGGCTTGTAGTTTCAGCCGCGACTTAATGACAGGCTGATGGAGTAGAGACGTGCATGCTGAACTTCACCCAGAAGGCAAGGTCCTCCCAATAAGTATTCAGAGCAGGGAACTGTGGGTGATCTTTAGTAATGTTCCAGATGATTGCTGTAGGATGGCAGGGTGATTTGTTGGCATCACCTTCCTGTGAAAGAGGGAAGGGAAAAAATGTCCGAGCCCATCTTGTGCATTTACCAAGGATGAGAGGCGAGGAGAGAGAAATGAGACGTACCCTTCTTTATCTCTTCTCTTCTCTTTCCTAAGTAGGCTTGAAGGTCAGTGCGTTAGAAAGAATCCATAACAGATTTCGCTTTGCAGAATCTGAGAGCAGACAAAAGGCATCTGCTGCTACTCTCTGAAATGGCCCTTTTCTCCTAATAACTCACCATCTTCTCATGTGACATTTCAATATTCACAGATACAGTACATGCTCATCCTGCAGGCTTCTTTATTGTCAGAATGAGCCCATGCAAAATGTCAATGCATTTGATGCACTGACATGTTGTGAGGGCTGCCCCCCAGCGCTGCTCCCCCCTCTCTGATGGACCCTGGCCGCTGTACACACTCAGGACAGGATGCTTTTTAGGGGAAGACAAACTATAGCAACACAGGAGGAGACCATTAGAATTGTTCACCTTCTATAAGTGGCGAATCAAAAGATATCTCTCGAAAATGACAATCCAAATTATGCAGAATGTAACCCCACCTCCAAGTTGCCAAAACTATGGACATGAATTTGCTGTCCACAATATCAGCTATGGCCCTGCTCACTGCTATTTAAACTAAAGCGTGATGCCAAAAGGTGCATAATGTTTTGGGGGTCAGGACTGGGGGAGGTGGATGTGTGGGCCGGGCACAGAAAGGCAGGAACAGTCCCTGCACCGTGTGTCCATTGTCTGGTTTCTGTTGTACTCTGCAGCCTTGGACAAGTGTCTTCCAATCTCTCAATGGAGCCATTTAGGCACATAAAAGCACCATGAGCTAATGCACACTGCGCTGCATTCAAGGAAGTGACAATATGGCAGATGTTGCACAAAGCTCTCGCTTTTAGGCCCATGAATGCGCCCTATTAGGAGTGGCGGTTGTGTTTTTTCACAGCTCCTGTGGTTAAGTGGCTGCTTTAATTAGGCAAGCATTATTGTGCAGTCATTCAGTAGACACTGTTAAGTCAAACAACTCAGTTAAGCCTTGCACTCAGTACAAATGCGGCTTAATTGGGAGTTAAAAGTCTAACTGTCAGGTTTTCAAATCGAATCAGTATGTCTTTGAAAGGGCAATCTGCTTAGAGCAGCCAATACTGTTTCTAATGTCTCTCGTGATCCTTTCTGATGTTTAGGCTTTTCTGGTTTGTTTTGGCTCGGTGTAGCGCTGCAGCTGATGAAAAGTAAACAGGTATAACATACAGGAATTTCCAAACCTGCAGCCCCACCCCCTCCCACCATAAAGAGTAAAGCTGAAAATGGAGTTAATGCGTAATTAAATGGAATTGACCTGGTTAAATATATTTATGAAAATTCACATTCACGAGACAGCTGAGCAGAGATGGCTACTAGACATACGACTGGCTGCTACTCAGAGGTAGTTACACTGGAAAACTGAAACATTGACTTTAACCAGTTGAAATACTATGTGCATGCCTTTTATATAATAGTAATAGTAGTCATTTCTTTGGTCTCTAACTACACTGTGACGTGACAATGTAGATGTCCCCTGCATGGCACGAATAAAGGAATTCTGATTCTGATGCATCTTTTAAAATAAAGGCTCTGATTGGTTAAGTGCTCACCACTGAGATATAGACAGTGGACAAAAGGACACAAACAATAGCACAGAAGAGTCAAACTTGACTATGGTAAATCCTTTAGGACTACCATGGTTTTTGACTCAGTTATTGCCCTTGTGAAGCAAAAGAGCAGCAGCCCTGTAAACGCTTGAGAAAAGTGAATTCATCTGAAAGGATTTACTTCATGAATAAATAAAGAGCAGTTTTGGACTCTGAAGCTCTGAAACGTAGAAGTGCGGCAAATCCTTTTTTGGAACATTTGAAATAGCTGGATGCAGTTTTGATTCAAAGTGATTCATCATTTACCAAAACTGATGAGTAAATAAACATTTGATAATTATCTTCAGTTAGGGAGAAACATCCTCGACCTGCTTTTCCTGCAATATTGCATCTTAAGGCTTGTCAGAAAACACCAGGTTTCACAATGAAGATCAACTTTTAAGGTAATGTCTAGCAGTATTGGGAAAACACTATAATTCACAACATAATATTCTTCACGTTTAGTTTCTTGTTATTTTGTATATTTCTCGCTGTTTCTGGTCCCTCGTCACTGCTCTGTGAAATACCTCTCTCTCCTGTGGAAACCATGGTCTGTGCTGCCGTTTGATGCTGAGCATGAAGTGTACCAACATGTTTCTGAACTTTCTCTGGATCAGCTGATACCTGTGCTCTGATACAGAGAACCTTCACAGTGAACCATGAGCTGAAACTCACTGTAGGAGATACACATTCAACTGAGTCTCTCTCTTTCACACTGTAAACTGTCATTAGAAGTGTTGGCTGCTTAAACACTGGGGAACTATTTCAGGGTGGATGTTCTACACTGCCTCAGATCTCCCAGTCTGATTCAAGTCGTCTGTATGGAAATTTTTCTTTTTCACAACACAGACACTCGTTTTTCACCAATATTATTTTCACATCTTACCATAAATGATACAACTGAATAGAATATGTTGTGAATGGAAGCTTCCTATGAAATACTGAAGATATGGTATAGGGTTCTATAATTGATGCTAGTCTCCCATGTTTTATTTACTTTTTCACCGTAAAAAAACATGTTACCAAACCTGATCAGTTTGCTTAATGATAAAAAGATCAAATCAACCGAACCACAGGCTGACAAGGAGAGGAGAGATCTGGCACCTGAAGATTTAAAAGGAAAGTGTGTGTGTGTGTGTGTGTGTGTGTGTGTGTGTGTGTGTGTGTGTGTGTGTGTGTGTGTGTGTGTGTGTGTGTGTGTGTGTGTGTGTGTGTGTGTGTGTGTGTGTGTGTGTGTGTGTGTGTGTGTGTGTGTTCAAGGTTCTTTATTTGTCATACGAACATAGCTACAGAGTAGTTATGTCGATGAAAATCTTAGGTCACAGTCTTCTCCAAAAGTGCAACACAATAATAGTGTAATAAGTAGTGAAATAAGAGTCTATATGCAAGCTATTGGAATGATATATTAGGTAAATAGATAAATAATTACTAAGTAACAGATTAATGTTATGGATGTTGTTTCAACAGTTCAGGTGTTTAACAGTCTTATGGCCTGTGGGATTAAACTGTCCCTGAGTCTGGTGGTTTTAGTCCGGATGCTGCGGTACCGCCTGCCAGACGGCAGCAGACTGAACAGTTTGTGGCTGGGGGGATGGGGGTCTTTGAGAATCCTGAGGGATTTCTTCCTGAGCCGCTGGGAGTGAAGGTCCTCCATGGATGGCAGCTCCGTCCTGGTGATGTTCTGTGCAGTGTTCACCACCCTCTGTAAAGCCTTACGGTTGAGGGCCGTGCAGCTGCCGTACCAGGCCGTGATGCAGCCAGTCAGGATCTCTCTATGGTGCACCTGTAGAAGGTCAGGATCCTCTCTATGGTGCACCTGTAGAAGATCAGGATCCTCTCTATGGTGCACCTGTAGAAGGTCAGGATCCTCTCTATGGTGCACCTGTAGAAGGTCAGGATACTCTCTATGGTGCACCTGTAGAAGGTCAGGATGCTCTCTATGGTGCACCTGTAGAAGGTCAGGATGCTCTCTATGGTGCACCTGTAGGTCAGGATGCTCACCTGTAGAAGGTCAGGATCCTCTCTATGGTGCACCTGTAGAAGGTCAGGATCCTCTCTATGGTGCACCTGTAGAAGGTCAGGATCCTCTCTATGGTGCACCTGTAGAAGGTCAGGATGCTCTCTATGGTGCACCTGTAGAAGGTCAGGATGCTCTCTATGGTGCACCTGTAGAAGGTCAGGATGCTCTCTATGGTGCACCTGTAGAAGTGGCAGAGTATCCTGGAGTCCATGTTGAACCTCCTCAGCCTGCGGAGGAAGAAGAGCCGCTGTCGAGCTTTCTTGGTGATGGTGGTGGTGTGAAGAGTCCATGTCATGTCCTCAGTGATGTGGACACCGAGGAACCTGAAGCTGCTGACTCTCTCCACCGTAGTCCCATTGATGGCGATGGGGGCGTGTCCCTCTCTCTGCTGCTTCCTGTAATCCACAATCAGCTCCTTGGTTTTGCTGACGTTGAGATGGAGGTTGTTATCCTGGCACCAATATGTCAGGTTTCCGACCTCCTCTCTGTACGCCGTCTCGTCGCCGTCTGTGATCCAGCCGATGGCGGTCGTGTCGTCAACAAACTTCCCGATGGTGTTGGAGCTGTGTGTGGCCACGCAGTCGTGAGTGAACAGAGAGTAGAGGAGAGGGCTGAGCGCGCAGCCTTGAGGGGCTCCGGTGTTGAGGATCAGGGTGGAGGATGTGATGTTTCCCACCCGCACTGCCTGGGGTCTGCCCGTCAGGAAGTTTAGGATCCAATCACAGAGGGCGCTGTTGAGCTGAGCTTGATGACCAGCTTGGAGGGCACAGTGGTGTTGAAAGCTGAACTGTAATCAATGAACAGCATTCTCACATATGTGTTCCTCTGGTCCAGGTGTGAGAGGGCAGTGTGGATGGTGAGGGCTATGGCGTCGTCTGTGGACCTGTTTGCTCTGTAGGCAAACTGCAGGGGGTCCAGAGAGTCAGGGAGGGAGGAGGTGATGAAGGTTTGCTATTATTATGAGTATTATTATTTGTATAATGCACTTTCTGCCTTCCTGTCATTAGGAGTTAGACATGTAATGGCTATGTAATTGATTTGATTAGAACCTTCGTTATCCTAAACTGCTCAGACATTTCGCCAATACCTTTATATTTTCTACTCTTCACTTAGCCTACTTGTCAGCATAGGTCGGCTTTGATGTACAGAGCCGACAGAAGACCTTGTTTATATTGGCATCATATTGAGAGGTGCAGCCAGTGACGCGTCCTAAAACCAGGAAGTAAGCTGCTGGTTCCCTCGACAGAAAGCAATGGGATTTCTCCACAGGGTTTTGGAAAATAGCTGGAAATAAGGTCTGTGGAAAACAAACCTGTTTGATAAATGCACGTTTTGTTCAGCCGGATAATCTCCACATGTCTACCCTACTTTTATAATTTTCAAATCATAAATCTAATCGATAGATTATAAAAGGGTTTTAGGACGCGTCACTGCACCACTAGAAGCCAACTCCATCGATCAAGCTGGCTGAAACTTGCTCTCCCTCTTCTTCTCATGCTCCCTGTCACTCTCCTTTAACTCCTCCGGTAACTTTCTTTTATTTGAAGATTGTTTTTTGCCCAACGCTTGGCCTGTTACCCTTGGTATTAAAAAAATGTTGGCGAATGGTTAGGTGGCGCGATAGTCTGTAGTGAAGGAGCTCGCTCCCGCTCACGGGAGCCTGCTCGCGCTGCGCTCCGCAGCAAACAGCTGTTTGCTTTTCACCCAACAACGACAAGTGACTCACGAAACGCTATGTTGTAGCGTTAATAAACGAAACAATTTAACTAAATTGCTAGTCAAAATACCACAGGACTATTTTTAGTGGCCCGAGCGGGCAAGTGGAAAGTACGTTATGCTGGCCCGGGGTGTCTAAATAGTGCTTCCGGGCCAGCGGGCCATTTAATGTCGAGCCCTGCCGGTTACCGGCCGGCCCACATCGTCTGACCGGCCCACTTCAGTACCGGCTCATCGGGATTCGTCCCGAACGTCCCGATGGCCAGTCCGCCCCTGATGAACAGGGTTTCCAAGATCTGAATGTCCTAAATTACAATGTGAGTTCATGCCTAAACGAAGGCTTGTAGTGTAGTTGCCAGCAGTGTGAACCCGGAAATGTTGAGTACCCCAAAGTGTTATGATATAAATGTATAGTAGGGTCCCCTGCACAATAGAGACTGCCTGATGCTAACCTGCATATGTTGAGCAACTTGAAGAATCTTCCTAAATTGTATTAATTAGCATTATATATATATATACATACAGTATATATATACTCAGCATCCTCAATAACCCCCCAAACATGCAAGTTAGCCTCTGGCAGTTTCTATGTGCTGGGGACCCTACTATATATTTCTAACATACAACTTTGGGGTACTCAACATTTCAGGGTTGACTATAGGACTCTATGAGCTAGCAACTAGACTATATGCTGTGCATAGCGCTGAACAACAAGGACAAAAGATTGATGTGAAAGGGGAGAGGGAAGGAAAAATCAAATGCATGCTTGAGCTGCTGTTGGAGTGGAAGATAAGGGGCAAGCAGATGAGTGATTGTGAATCGATCACCTCTGGGCACGCTGCTCTCCTCTGCCTTGCCAAAGAGTTAACCTTCAGGTCAGCACTGATTCAATACGCCTCCGCTACCAATATGCCTTTGAGCCCAGAGGCACACAAACCCCTTCATTAAGAGGCGGGCATTAGTGAATCACTGCTCTCCACATCAGGCTCTGTGCTGGGCTTCCTTTAACCCCACACAAACACACCTGCAGCTCCACCCCCCCCCCCACCGTCCCATGATGTTTCACACTGCTAAAATGAGATACTAACATTGTGTATTGTCTTTTAAAGTTCAAAACAGTCCAGCACAGTTCAACCAGTGGGTATTGAAAGCCTCAGGGCACTTTGTTTTCCATTTAGGCTGTTGCATTTTAGTGCTTCTTCCTTTCTTTTCTTTTTATTTTGTAGACATTTACAGTGCCATGGAAAATATTATATTAAAAAGGAAAGCCTTCAAGTGTTTTGTTTTTGATAGTATTTTAAATGGTGCTTGGTAGTATTTTAAATATGTCTAAGAGTATCATCAGCTACTGTGTCACCCAGGCCCTTACACTTACACTGGCCTTCCTGAACAGTTCTTCCTCCAGGTTCTCTCTCTCTCTCTCTCTTTATACCATGCAGTCGTGTTCAGGTGGGAACTGCTTACCAACACATTATTACAGATATTGCTGTAGGTGTGGCCTTCATTCCTAGCCAAAGACAATAGTTTGACGGGTCATGAAACAAAAACAAAAGAGGATCACACAGAAATCAGAATTTTCTTGAGTGACTTTTGTAATTGAAAGAAAGAAACAATGGACAAATCAAATTCCTATGGAAAGACTATTGCTATCCCCTCTTTGAAATCTTGCCGAGTTTATTTGTCTAATATATATTCAGAATATGTCTTCACACTTGATATAAGACCTCATAACTTAAGAAGTAACAGTGCAGTGAGATAAAGGGTCTGGTTTGGAGACTCCTGAATCTTGAAAACATCTTATTTTGAGTTGTATCTCAG
This sequence comes from Pogonophryne albipinna, assembly GCA_028583405.1. Taxonomy (NCBI): domain Eukaryota; kingdom Metazoa; phylum Chordata; class Actinopteri; order Perciformes; family Artedidraconidae; genus Pogonophryne; species Pogonophryne albipinna. Next base: position 13,516,998 of record CM053248.1, on the reverse strand, counting down.
ATGTCACAAGGTTTTCAGCTGCTGTGGCGTTTGTTAAAGATGGATCGTCTTGTCTCAATAATAAATGTTACTTGATTTTAGAAAAACATTTTATATGAAAATCTCAAACTAACTAACTCAGAAAACTTTTGACAATTTCAGGCCTATTTATAACACAACATTTCCTGATCCTGGTCAAATCCCTTAAAAATACGTTTTCCCGGCTAATAAGAAAATCTGATTCGTCTAAATATCCCATCTTATTTCAAGAAATCTTACCAAGATAATTTTCACTTGTTCTATTGGCAGATTTATTTTACCTATTACAAGCGAAAACACCTCGTTATCATGATTATATCTTTTTGGAGCAGCCTTCTTTCCAGAGTGTGATGCTTCATCTGATTATGGGAGACCTATGACACAAATGGAGGAGTCTCCACTGCCCGTCACCCTCCCTGTCAACGCCTTTGAGGATACTCTTCATTCATCCCCCAGCTCTCTCTACTCTCCGCTCACCCTTTCACCCTCGCCCACCCCCCTGGAGTTCGATGACCACATGAAGGCGACACGCAGGATTGGCAGCATGTCCTTTACCCCCGCCCCTCAACGACGCCCACCAAAATCACCGAAGCAGAGATGCGCACCATCTCCCCCGGCTTACAGTGTAGCCCTCACCTTGGCCTCCTATGATGAGAGGAGCAGGGTGGTGGGTCCTCCCTCCCCTTCAAAGCCTGATAGGGATGTGTGTGTACAAAACGCTGCAAACTGATATCTGCTGGGTCCAGGCTCAAGGGCGTATGGCACTCGCAAATCTTTCCAGGACATGCCGGGGCCCTGCCTGCCTGTAGCTTTGCCGATATCTGTGTTGATAGGTAATAGATTAAGAGCGGTGAATCATCTTAGATACAGGAAGCGCTCAAACGTTTGTGTGAGTTTATCTAATTTAGCAGTGATTCCATGTCAGCCACAGCTTGTTACAAAAAACCTGACTGATAGTGTGTTTAACGAACTTAAACTAGCTTTATTAAATGTCAGGTCTTTGGCAGGAAAAACATTTTTAATCAATGATTTTATCACTGAGCACAATCTGGATTTTATGTTTTTAACAGAAACTTGGATTGAACAAAATAACAGTGCAGCTGTTCTTATCGAATCAACCCCTCCCAACTTTAGTTTTATGAGTCAGGAAAGAATGCATAAGAAAGGGGGTGGAGTTGCTATTCTGTTCAATGATTCCCTTCAATGCAGGAAGACATCTTATGGGAACTTTGCTTCTTTTGAATATGTGGCCCTTCAGCTGAAATGCTCCTCTCGAGCTCTGTTCCTAAATATCTATAGACCACCCAAATACTGTGCAAGCTTTTTTGATGATTTTACCGAACTGCTGTCTATAGTGTGTATTGACTTTGACCGTCTAGTCATTGACTGATTGGTGATTTTAACATCCATGTTGACAACCCCCAGGACAGAGGGGCAAAATAACTGTTTTGTGTTCTTGATAGCTATGGACTGACTCAGCATGTGACGGAGCCCACGCACAATAAGGGGCACACTCTGGACTTAATTATCTCAAAGGGTCTGAATATCTCTAAGGTTGTGGTGACTGATGTTGCACTCTCTGACCATTCCTGTGTTTTCTTTGAGAGCTCTATTTCTGTTCACAAAAATGTTCAGAAAGAGGTAACCACAAAGCGATATTTAACTGAAAACGCTAGGGAAATGTTTACTCAGAATTTTTCTTCCACACTTGCCCCTGCTAACATCTCAGTAAATGAGCTAGTAGATCATTTTAATTCAAAAATTAAAAATGTTATAGATGCCATTGCTCCAACTAAGGTAAAGGAAGTGTCTGTTAAGAAAATATCTCCATGGAGAAAGGCCATGACCGTGAAAACAGAAAAAAGAGAATGTCGAAAGGCTGAACGCAGGTGGCGAAAAACAAATCTCCAGGTTCACTTTGAAATCTATAAAGAGAGACTTGGCCTTTATAATTTGGAATTGAAAAACGCACGACAATCGTTCTTCTCTGACATCATTACCAAAAACAAAAACAACGCACGTGCCTTATTTGCTACCGTCGACAGACTAACTAACCCCCCAGTGTCAGTAGCCTCTGAATTTCTATCCACCAGGGCGTGCAATGATTTTGCCTCCTTTTTCACTAACAAAATTCAGAAAATCAGACAAGCAGTCAGTGCCTCTGCATCAGGAATAGCAAATGTGTTGTCTCTGTGTCCACTTAACATCAATTCAAACACCATGACACAATTCCATCAGATTAATGATAAAAACCTAGAGGACATTATACAACTTCTGAAATCCTCCTCCTGCTGCCTTGATATTATTCCAACAGGATTTTTCAAAGATGTTTTGCCTTGCATGGCCTCAGATCTACTTCATATAGTAAACAAATCTCTTCACACAGGTATTTTTCCACAGGCCCTGAAAACTGCAGTCATTAAACCGCTCTTAAAAAAGAATAATCTAGATGCTTCAGTAATGAACAATTACAGGCCCATATCAAACCTCCCATTTCTAGGTAAGATCATTGAAAAAGTTGTTTTTCAACAGTTGAGTAATTTCTTGCATTTAAATAACTGTTTGGATGTGTTCCAGTCAGGCTTTCGTCCAAACCACAGCACTGAGACTGCTCTTGTAAAGGTCTTTAATGACATCCACTTAAACACAGACAGTGGCAGAACTTCAGTGTTAGTATTATTAGATCTCAGTGCTGCGTTTGACACTGTTGACCACAACATATTACTAGACCGACTGGAAAACTGGGTGGGACTTTCGGAAACAGTTCTAAATTGGTTTGAATCCTACTTAAAGGACAGAAACAACTTTGTTTCTATAGGTAAATACACATCTGAGTTGACAAATATGACATGTGGGGTACCTCAAGGCTCCATCTTGGGGCCTCTTCTCTTTAACGTCTACATGCTACCACTGGCTCAGATAATGAAGAACAACAAAATAAGTTACCATAGCTATGCGGATGACACACAAATTTATGTAACAATTTCACCAGGAGACTATGCTCCAATTCAAACACTAAGTAAGTGCATTGAACAAATCAATGACTGGATGTGTCAGAACTTTCTCCAATTAAACAAAGATAAAACTGAGGTAATGGTTTTTGGAGCCAAGGCAGAACGTATAAAAGTTAGCGCTGAGCTTCAGTCTGCAATGTTCAAAACAACAGATAAAGCCAGAAATCTAGGTGTAGTCATGGACTCTGACCTGAGTTTCAACAGTCATATTAAAACAGTTACTAAATCAGCCTACTATCACCTAAAGAATATATCTAGGGTTAAAAGACTAATGTCACAGCAGGATTTGGAAAAACTTGTCCATGCTTTTATCTTCAGTAGACTCGACTACTGTAAGGGTGTCTTCACAGGTCTCACTAAAAAATATATTAGAAAGCTGCAGCTGATTCAGAACGCCGCTGCTCGAGTCCTCACTAACACTAAGAAAGTGGATCACATCACTCCTGTTCTGAAGTCTTTACACTGGCTTCCTGTGTGTCAAAGAATAGATTTCAAAATACTGCTGCTGGTTTATAAAGCACTGAATGGTTTAGGCCCAAAATACATTTCTGACCTCCTGCTAAATTATGAACCATCCAGATCTCTCAGGTCTTCAGGGACTGGTCAGCTTTCTGTCCCCAGAGTCAGAACTAAACATGGAGAAGCAGCGTTTAGTTATTATGCTCCAAATATCTGGAACAAACTCCCAGAAACCTGCAGGTCCGCTGCAACTCTGACTACTTTTAAATCCAGGCTGAAGACTTTTCTTTTTGTCGCTGCTTTTAATTGAACTATTCATATCTTAAACTGCACTGTAACTTTTATTCATGTATTTTTTTCTTTTAATGTTTATTTTATTCGCTTTTCTTTTTAATGACTGATTTTAAATGCCATTTTCTTAATGTCTTTCATTTTTTGTAAAGCACTTTGAATTGCCTTGTGTTGAAAAGTGCTATATAAATAAACTTGCCTTGCCTTGCCTTGCCTTCATTGACATTGAAGCTGCCACCAATGGGTTTAAAGCATTCATGTTCCCTCCATCTTTGTTTCTCCCCTCCCTCCTTTTTACTGACTCTATTGACCCCATACACCCTAACATTTATGACTGTGGAGGAAGCCTGAAATAGAGATCTGACCAACACGGGGTGCACACCTCCTGACCAGATTAAGACAGCTGAATGGATAAGGAGCAGCACGCCACTGCCGGGGCTTTTAAAGGTGCATTTGAAATTGCCTCGCTGAACTGATAAATCGAGTTTTTGGCAGGCAACGAGAGTTTGTGGGGCATAATCCCTCACAGCGGGATGCGCTTGAGTGCTGGACAGCGAGAAATTCGATTAACCACCCCTCCAGGGCCCCCCTCTCCAGGCCCCATCCCCGCCCCACAAACTGTGGAGGGGAACCAGCTCTGGATCCGGACCCTGTCACCCACTACTGGCTGATGACAAAGCCACTGTTCCTGGAAACCATCTGCTGGCTACAAGGCCTCTGCAGCAACCCCATGGAGGCAAAGATGGCTGACAGGCTGGCTGGCTAGTTGCTGATGGTATAGATATGTTTTTGTGTGTTTGTGTTAATCTGTTTACAAGTGTATATTCATAACTCTCTTTACACCTGACAATAACATGCATCCTGGGTATTTCTGATCAGTCGGGCAGTGGGAAATAAAAAGGCATTCATTAAAAGTTGAAATGCAAGCGAGTCGCATCAAAGAGCAGATCTAGCACTCTTTGGAGTTGAGCAGAAACACGCTAGAGCAGTGTGTGAATGCAACATGTCTCCAGTGCATATCTCTGAGATACACAAACACAAATTAACTTTTACGCATGAATCCATACAGGATCTGTGCAGAGCAGCAGACATGAATGTCAAACCTTCCTGCTTTACCTCTTCAACTTCCTCTCCACTGCTGGCTCCATCATGAGGAACACATGAGGCTGAGCACTGACACAAGCTCCACAACATAATGTGCAATTCTACTGCAGGACTTCCAACTGCCCCCCCCCCCCTATTTGCAGGTCAATATTGTGAATATATGGTGAATAACTGAGAAAAACCTGAAGGCTCTTGTGTTTAACAAATGCCACGTACAGACTGAACACTGGAGCTGGTGGTCCAGACTGAGTCACGGTTTGAATCTTAATAACAATGCTGAGAAATAGATGTGCATTCTCAGCACATTCTATCCCCGCTTGAAAACAGATGCAATGGTTTGTCCTAAAAAACATTAGGAGGGCCTTAATGTTGGTCAGCCTAATGCATGCCTGATGCCCTCACACACACATGCAAAGGCATTTAACCACAGTGATTACTAAAAGATCATTAATCATCAATTACAGGATGCAAGATGCCACACATAAAACCACTAATTCTGTCACGGTCTGCTCCATCATTCACCAGTAGTTTTCCATTCACCTGTCTCACCTGTTAACCACACCTACGTTTTTGCTCACTCTCTTTCTCTTCTGCACCCATTAGCTTCACTGCCAGTATTTAAACCCTCACCAGACACACACCCGTTGCCAGATCGTACTTTGCCTTCATGCTAGTCTTTCACGCGTTTGTCATCAGATTGCCTACCCGGTTCCGACCCTGCCTGTCCCTGACCTGCCTGATCTGCCTGATCCCTGATCCTGCCTGTCCTTGGACTATCCTGCCTTGCCTGCTGTCTGACCCTGCCTGTACCTACGTTGACCGCCTCGCCTGCTCCCTGACCCTCTGCCCGGCCCTGACTCACCTTCTGCCTGCTGTCCTCTGGTTCGTTTGCCTGCACATCATCCGGCTGATACTGTTCTGCTGGTATCCCTCTGTTCTGGTATTATTACCAATAAAGTACATTACCAATACTCCTGGGTTTCTCGAGTGCTGCATTTGGGTCCTTCATAAGATTGTGACAAATTCAGTGGAAATCTTGGTGGAAATAAATATTTTATCTGGCTCTGTAATTATTTGGGGGGGAATTTCTGGCCCGAGCTAATCATCATTAATGTAGAAGTAATAACCCCAGTGATTTTCTGGGTTGTCCCGCCTTCATCTCAAAAAGAAATTTGAGTTCCAGAAATATCAGAGATATCTTTCAAAGACATTTAAAAACATTTGGAGACGATGTAGATGAAAACCTGGATGTCACGTAGAAAGAAAGTATGCATGAAAAACACGTTTCTAGTGTTCCCGCGCTGCGTCTTGCTACGTCACAGCTGTTGGGCGAGCCAGGCTCTCAGGCTGACTGGTGGAAATGCATAAATATTATGTCAATTAGACATTTAGTGTTAACCTGCTCCCAGCAATTTGTGATAAGGTGTGGGAGTGGTGAGGTGAATCCAGCTAATAAATCACCAGAGCCACTGAAGCCACTCCTTGGAACGACAGATAAAAAAAAGCTACCTGGCAAATGTATTTCTCTTGGGAGCAGCCCAATCTAATTATGGAGGGAGATGAGGGGTGGAGGTGGAAAGGAAGGAGCCTGGAAGCTAGACTGTGTGTGTGTGTGTGTGTGTGTGTGTGTGTGTGTGTGCGTGCGTGCGTGCGTGCGTGTGTGCGCGCGCGTGTGTGCGCGCGCGCGTGCGTGCGTACAGTCAATCCTGTGCCACAGTTTGTGAATCATAGGCTCAGTATCTAATTACCTGTCTCTTCCTCAGAAGCTTCATGATGGTGTAACAAAGCGACGGAGGGATCAGCTAAAAGCCAAAAGCCATGCTAGGGCATTGCGATCCAAGAATACAGGGTTGTTGGTTGTTCCTAGAGTCTCTAAATGTACAATGGGAGCCAAAGCCTTTTCTTATCAAGCTCCACATTTGTGGAATCAGCTTCCAGTTTGTGTTCCGGCGGCAGACACCCTATCCGTTTTTAAGAGTGCGCTTAAGACCTTCCTTTTTGATAAAGCTTATAGTTAGGGCTGATTAGATTCAGCCCCGTTTTGCTGATATAGGCTTAGTTTGTCGGGGGATATCTTACTTCTTCCTTCTCTCTGTCTATACCTGTGTACTCTCATGTTCCGATTAACCCAGCTTCCCCAAATGTCTTTCTTTTTGGTGTCTATATACGCCGGGATCCGGAGTCATGGATGATCCTGCGGTCCTGTGTCCTGGATCGCGAGCCCTGGATCTTGAGTCGTGGCTGTGGTTCTGGATCATAGGTCCTTGATGGATATCCTCGTGGATTCATCTTCCTATTATACACACATGCATTTCCAAACATTTGGACTACCTATGTTGTAAATGTATTATCTTTTCAATTTACACACGGCATCAATTGCACGTCTGTCCGTCCTGGGAGAGGGATCCCTCCTCTGTTGCTCTCCCTGAGGTTTCTCCCATTTTCCCCTTTAAACTGTGGGTTTTCTCCGGAAGTTTTTCCTTGGACCCTGGTATGTGAGGGTCTAAGGACAGAGGGTCTAAGGACAGAGGGTCTAAGGACAGAGGGTGTCGTATTGTCATACTGATATTTTGTACAAACTGTGAAGTCCACTGAGACAAATGTAACATTTGTGATATTGGGCTATATAAATAAACATTGATTGATTGATTGATTGATTGATTGCTAGGGGCCTGTAGAGGCTGCAGAGTCCCTGTCCCCTTAATTTATAGAGATAAGCTATTGCTCTTGTTGTAAACTCAGCAGATTAGCTGCCTGTTGGACCTTAGAGACCCTGTGTGCAAAGTGTACATCTGACACAAACTTCTCTGGTGAGGTGAGGTACCTGAGGCCCACTTCTAAAAGGGGAAAATGAATAATCTTTTTTTCTCAAAGCAATGATAAACCTGTGAGTTGGATGTAGAAAAGTCAGAATCAATATAGAATTTTTGTATTTTAAAGTAAATTCATTCAAATTATTGTGTCCGTCCAAAAAAAAACATTACTTATAGTGAAAACCACCCTTTAATGATGGGATAGTTGACTAAAAGCTTTAGGAATCCAAACTATAACATATAATAAGTACCCTGTATCAAGATTGATGCAAAACAAGTGACATTTTACCTTTTTAGAGAGGTTTAGGATGATGCGTAGCCAGAATGGCCAAAACCGGAAGCTGGGTTGTAGCTCTAATAGTGCTAATAACAGCTAATATGAAATCTCAGTTTTTGACAAAAATGGAATGATGGATTATCAGTAATCATTTCAAAGGGACACAGAGACATTGGATTAACCTTCAGCAGCGTTGTATGCGTTTTAATGCCATTGAACACAACTTTTGATCAGAAAACAGCAACTGTAAGACGGATGTGCCGTTTTGGTCCCGTAAAGCTGCGTTGTGTGATGTCTGGGTTTGCTTCCCCTGCCGCGAGTTTTGATCGCTCAGTGATGATACTTTCACCCCTAGAATCTGTGGAATATCAGCTTGCTACCGTGAGTTCTGTGCTAAGTGCGTTAGCATTTTTCCGCATAGTGCTAATTCAGAGGCTTGGCGTTAGAGTTGTGTTTCGTTTAACTAAAAATGGTTGTTAAATATTAAGAAGCCCTGAGACAGTTTCCTGGGAGAAAAAAAGCCTGCAGACCCTGCCGGCGGGGGCTGCCGGGCTTAACAGGTTAAATGGAAATACTTTAGAAAAGTACAAGTACTTGAGTAAATGTTCTTACTGCACAACACAGGTCAGAGGCCACAAACACTGAGGCTGTAAAGCAGAGATATCCGGACTAGGAGTGAGCGAATGTGACTGTGGGGGAAATTCACTAAATAGTAGTTCTGAAACGATTCCGCCTCACAGACATCATTGGGTAAAGTCTAGACAGGCCGCTCCACAGAATGACAAAGAGTGGCTACAGGATACAGGTAATGGATTGTTACGTGCCAGGCAGGCTGTACTTGAGTGGTTTTCCTTCCCTCCTCTGTTTCTCTCTTCTCCCTGTCTTCTGCACAGCTAATCAGCAGCTGATTGGGATCTGCCTGTGCACCTGAGTCTGATTGGATCCTCTCACCCTCAGCTGGCCTATCAGCAGCCAGCGCCGACCATAAAGGAGGCACCCAGGAAGTCTTCTCGCTCTCTCACTCTGGGCCTGTTGCTGTTTGAGGAGCCTGAAATTGACTGCCTTGTTTAGCAACTCATTCTCCTTATATTGTCTGACCTTTTGAAAGTGTGTGTTGAGAGGTGGAGGAGTTAGGTAAGTCTGGGGTACCCTGTACATTTCTCACCATGTAGCTAACAAATGTTTAGACACACTAGGTTAGCGGATTGTTGCCACCCCTGTATATTGTTTTGTCAACTTCTTCGTAGTTTAGTTAGTGAGGGTTTTTGTTTGAGTTTTGGTTTCAAAGGATAGATGTAGAGATAGGCCTGGTTTTGTTATGCTTGTTTCTTTTGTTTGGCACAATCCTTTGACTCCTCCTCCTCCTCACGAAGAGTATATATGTTAAAGTCTGTTCAGATAGGTTTAGAAGGAATAAACCTTTTGTCAACCTTTACGCGGACTCCTTCATAAATTATTGGTTGTACGTTATTGTCTCCAGGTCCCCTAGACTTTAGTGGGGACGTAACATGGATAAAGAGCGTCGTTTAAAACAGAAGCTAAGATCAAAGCCGCCTCTGTCACCATGTGAGCAGCTGAGACCGGTGATCCAGTCTGATAACTGTTCAGTGTGTGTGTGTGTGTGTGTGTGTGTGTGTGTGTGTGTGTGTGTGTGTGTGTGTGTGTGTGTGTGTGTGTGTGTGTGTGTGTGTGTGTGTGTGTGTGTGTGTGTGTGTGTGTGTGTGTGTGTGTGTGTGTGTGTGTGTGTGTGTGTGTGTGTGTGTGTGTGTGTGTGTGTGTGTGTGTGTGTGTGTGTGTGTGTGTGTGTGTGTGTGTGTGTGTGTGTGTGTGTGTGTGTGTGTGTGTGTGTGTGTGTGTGTGTGTGTGTGTGTGTGTGTGTGTGTGTGTGTGTGTGTGTGTGTGTGTGTGTGTGTGTGTGTGTGTGTGTGTGTGTGTGTGTAGAGGCAAATATCACATACAAACAGAAAAACACACACAGGAAGAATAGATAGAGGCTTAAACTTGACTGTCACCACAAAAACCTCACTGAAAACACAGCGGAGGGAAGATTTTTGAAAAAGTGGACAGATGAGCTTACTTTGATACTCCACAAAACAAATCCAGATTCTGCATCCACAATTTATTATAATGTGAGACAAATCATCACGATTCTAAGTGTGATGCATCCTTCAGGTACAATATATTTAATATATGTTAAGTCAACACTCTATTCTGTGTCCTATAAAGTTAGTTATATATATCTGAGCAATAGCTTCCCTTAAATTCATGTGGGTTTTCTGGAGCCTGTGTATGTTAGCCTAATGTATATATGTATACATATACAGGCTATCATACAACGTTTTATTACTTTTCATGTTTATGATCATTGACACATTTACCTTGTTTAATGGTATCGTGTTAGTTGATATGCAAATGAGTTGAGCACTGTGCTCCAAAATCAGATCAGATCTGTCTAACACACAGGAGGAATGTGGGATGTAAATCACAGTTTCTATCAAAGGCTGATCTTGTATTGAGTTCACACAACTGTGACTCCACAGACACAGAGCTGCGTGAAGACATAACACCCCAAATATCATGTTAACATGCCTGAGGGGAGAATAGGGAAAATCCCTTAATCACATTGAAAGCCCTCAGAGGAAAAATAGGAGCTGCAGCTTGTCAGCAGCAAGAAAAGCTGCAGTACAGAGAATGTGTAATTCATATAGAAATCTATTTTAAAGGGCTGAAGTATAGCACCTCAGAGTCTGCTCAGCATGTTGAGGAAGAAGAGTGTTCTCCAGAGAAGGTTCAGGTTTTACTCCTGAGAATGTTTGTTGACACTAGCTATCAGATAAATGAAGACTTTAACGTTAATTGCAACATTAGGACATACAGTATGTTGCTGTTTTCTACTAATGCACCAGATGAAAATGTCCATCCTACATGTTGGTTGGAGTAAACATCTCACAAATTATATATTTTTGATCAACCTCACCAGAAACAAATAATGGCTTTGGTAAATTGTTTTAATGTCTTTTATCTCTGAGACTTACTGTGTTAATGTTTTCCTAACAAGCCACCTCTTTCAGTCCTATGAATATCGCCTGTCCGCTCCTTAAAAAGTTGCCCTGCACATTTTGTATTGCCCACAAAGACACTGTGACATTGCATCTTTCTCCATTGCTAAGTGTTTGTTTGTAAGACAGCTATGACATACCTTTAATGAGGACATCTTGATTGATGTTTGGACATACAAAGTGTCTGACTGTCAAAGTTGGTGTCTTTTAAACCATGACTATAACATTTCCCTAAGACTGGTCAAGGGTCTAAGTTGCCTAAAGTAAAGCAGGCAGCTGATTGGACAACACAATCCGAACCATGTTGCTGGCAGCATCCATCTCTTTTTGGATTAGCTGGGTTTCACAATAGCTCTTCAGAAAACTATGGGTGATATCACAGAGACTACGTCCGTGCCACGGTCTATGGTTGCACTACGGATGGGTGGATGGATGGGTAGACAGATAGATACTTTATTCATCCCAAATTGAATATTATTTTATATCTACAGTAGAAAGACATATCACAGAGAGTACACATTATAAAATGTTCTGGATGAGTTAAAAAGTTTTATAAAACACAAATACCAATATACTACAGTAGCAGAAAAGTAGTAGTAAACTGCTTTACTTGGTCTTCCATGAGAAAACATTTACTGAGCAATAGACCCCAGATATTAGCATAATGTTCAATATGGCCACGGACTGTGAAGGAGGAGGCCGATTATGTTATAAAAGACTCACCTTGACTTTATTTAATACCATAAGGTTCACCTCCATGTTCTATTTGGCTCTTTGAACCACCCCACCCCTCAGCTATAAGCATAATATAAATGGCTCAAACTCAGACATCATGCTCCATATCTCAGTCTCTCTGTCTGTGGTGGATTGTGGGGAAGGAGAATATCATCTCATCCCTGATTGGGTCAGACTGACAGGGGGGGGGGCAATATTTCACCATAGGTGCACTCCAAACACGCACACCCTCGTGCACAACGCCCGACCCCTCTCCCCTTTCAGACTTGCTGTTGAGGGAGAGATAAAAACGAGGAGATGATGAATTTACTGGAGTAGTGCTTTGTCCCCTATTCTGTTCCCATCACCGTTGGCTGAACAAGGGACAGGATGATAGATGTCCGCCCCCCCCCCATCCCTCCATCCCAGATCCCACAATCCTGCCAGCGCTTAATGGTGCATTCCAATAAACCTACTTTCAATCTACACATTACTGGTACAGCTCCCACTTATTGACCCAGCCGGTTATTACTTTCTAATGGAGTCGGTGCCAATCTGAAAGTAAAATTTGAGATGGAATCAATAAACGCAGGATGAATGACTTGGGGAGTAAATTATATACTTAAGCTCATCCACTCATCTCTTTGACATTATAAGAAAAGACGAGGAACACAAAACAGATTTGAGATATAAATTAGCATCAGTCAGGAGAGAGAAAGGTCAATAGTGGGACATGCAAGGCCAGTGGCAGAGAGACAGATGTATTCAATACAGCTCCAGTGTTCTCACTCTCCTTAGCATTTACACAGGGAGTCAATAATGGCTGCATTTTTTTATTGCGATTTTACCCAAAGCCTTCCATTCCCCCCCGCACCCGATACACACACTCACACAAAGGACAAACAACCATCAGGAGCCTTGTGGGGCCCAAGGACACTTTGACGTGTGGCCAGGAGGAGCCAGGGAATAATTATGTGTTCTTGGTGTCTCAGTTTCCCTGCATATGTGATGCAGTCTCAGTTTGTGTTTCTGGTACATGGGCTCTATTTGTTTTCTGATGGGCAGCTTCAGAGAGTGAAGGGTCAGGGGGCCTCTCAACATGGTGGGTAGATGATGTTTCTTAGGTAGAGGGCCCCATTGTGCATGTATCATATTCACCTGCTGGACATCAGATCACAATGGGAGCCTGGCTGATCTGATTATGTTTGGCTCGCATTTATATGTGTTGTTCTTGATCTAAAGAGATGAAGCTCTCCCTCCAGTGAGTCTGCTTAATGCAAATAAACTAAGACGCGTTACAACATGATTGATGAATGAATCTGGCTGCTGTCTCCCACTAGTACATGTGCTGAAATGCACACACACACACACGCACACACACACACACACACACACACTATTGAAGTGAAATATTTGTATGTATTCATGTTAGCAAACTATGAATAAGCTTAAATGGGAAATAATCTGTGTAAAACCGTGAGCTGGATTTTGGCCTGTTGACATGTGTTTTGGAGAACAAAGGGACATGGGGGAAGGGTAAGAGCATGTCTTGGTTGGCAGTCCATCTTAGATCGAGAGATAAGGCTGACCTACAGTGATTGGGGAAACCTAAGGTCTGAGGTGTTTATGATATTTGGGCGGCCAATCAGGAGGTCCACAAAGGGAGGATCAGATATCTCCTCCCATCCCATTGTAAGACCTAGTATAAAACACAGACACACGCTATGTTCAGTCTCTTTGCTGCTGGCTGGCTCAAGTGATCATCAGGTAAAGTGGGGATCCCAAAGATAACTGTATTGAATTTGTACTGTATTGATTGTATTGCATTGTCATATTACCATTAAAGTAGATTATTGTTTAACGATTACTTGGTAGCTCTGGATTCCTTCCTGTATTTATAACCAGCTTGATAAGGACGCGCGGAGGTTTGAAAAGCGGACTAGTCATCCCTTTTAATCTCTATCAGTTGGTGACCCGACGTGCCGAACGAAGCTGAGGAAGAATCCAGACGACCGGAATAGGTCGAGAACAAACGCTTTCAAACATCTCAGACAATCAGCAGGCCTGCACAACTCTCTACAAATAAGGTTCGCAGACGACTGTTTTGAAAATCAAAAGTCTGTAATTGGATACGCTAAAAAGTTAGGATTGTCTGTAGACGTTTCACGGTGTTTTTAAAGTTTAAATGGAATATACAATGCATATTTTAATATGTTAGGAAAGTTATATACAAAACGAGAACGTTGATCGCCAGGTAGACGGAAAGTCCTGCGTAACGTAAATAGAGCGGTTTGGCGTGGATCTACAGGTAGTTTTATTCCTGAGTGGCGTAGAGACGGTGCAGTTTGTAGGTTGCGAGGTTTCATTCCTGCACTGCAAAACCTGGAAACCCGATATTTAAGATTGGGTCGCCGTTTAAAACTGGGATGATGGACCAAGGCTGAAATAGCTAAAAAGCCAGAGGTCTGTTATATGTTAAAATCGAGGGAGAGAACGCGAACCTCACCGAAAGTGTGACGTGACCGGCTCTTGTTTCCCTTTGACTGTAAACTTAATTTGAAAAGCTAACGTGTGATGAAGGTTAGATAGACGTCACATTATAAAAGCTGGACAAACTGTACGGGGAATAAATCTGTGTGATTTTTACCTAAAATACTTGTGTGAGCGGTTGTCTGCAGAGCTCGAAAAATGCACTCAGAAGGGGGAAGCTCATTTGTGGTCTGCTACCATCTAGCGGCTAAAAGGGGGTAACACCCCTTTGACATTTTTATATGGTTTAGCTTCAAACTTGGAGTTTAATCATTACATTGCTGGCCGGTATTGAAGACGGGAAGTAAGTTAATAGTAACAACGACAATAGCCCAGTATATTAATACAAGTGAACGCATATTAATTAAGTCAGATAGATAAAAGCGAAGTGAATATGGAACGTCAGAATGGTAAAGACGATTCTGACATTCCAGGGAGTTACCGGGAGCAATGGGAACAGTTTAAGAGATTGATTTTAGGTGGAATCAAACAGGGGGCTAGAGAAAAGGCTTGTACTGATCTCCGATTTCTACACGATAATATAATAGGATATAAGGTGTTACATTTTTATTGAAGCCAGACTACAAGTCGTATGGTTTAGTTTTTATTGGACTCAGTCTACAAACAGTGTGGTTTATATCTGCACATGTGTTGAGTGATCCCCTTCCCTTCCCCCACTCACATGAGGCCAGTGCTATGCTGCTAAGCTGGTTGGCCAGAAAGTTGGCATACAAGATGGTGAAATAGTTCGTGTAAAGATGTACACGAACGAGGAGAGTAGATTAAGTTGTTTTGTTTTTCATGTTTTTCACCAAGGCTCATTTGAATTGTTATTATTTTAATGTAGTGTTGTTTTGAGTTATATTTCTGAAACTATAGTGTTCCCACACGCATGTGGTTTCTTTGTCACGGTTCATTTTAAAGTCAGCCACCTTATGGCTAGATCTCATCTCTGAGAGTCCACTGTGTTAATGTTGAGAGCTCCTTTTGTTCTTCAGGCCACATGGGGTCAAGAGTCATTCTGTTAGAACACAATCTGGTGTAAGACAAATCAGTGTTCTTTTGTCACATTTTGAATTACGTAAGATTTCATTTTGCTAAATCAATTTATCTATAAATGTTGTAGTTGGAGTTTGGTGTTTGCTAACATTTTCTAGGAACGAAATAGGCCTACACTTGGGTCAAATTACATTACTGTGATCTGATTAGTGTGCTCTGCAACTTTACAATTGTTGCTAGATAGCAGTGGGATTTTTGAATGCGGAGGGGTTCTTTCATAGTGTGTGGAATATGCGATGCTGGAAACATGTGGGTGTTGAGAAACTTAGTTTGGGTAAATATGTCACAATGGATGAAACGATTATTAGAGGGAGTTTATGTAATATCATTAGTAGACATTAATTGTGTTGTTTGGATGGCATTTAACTACTAAGACAAATAGTATGATTAGAAAGAGACGGAGTGGAAAGGGTTGGATCTATTTAACCTCAGTGTGCTAGAATTTCTATAGGTTATGCGTCCCGAGACCTGGACTCTCTCTCTCTGCATGTCAGACGGCTAAGACCCCGATCCGCTTGAGCAATCAAAGGCCTAACCCAACAGGAGACTCCTCCTTCTCAGTGAACCAGAGCTGAACCAACAACAACAATAAGAACTGCATCCAGAACTATCTCCACCTGTGGCATCCAGAACCAAACAGCTTGCTGACAGGCAGAGATCTATCAGTCCCTCAAACAGAGCAAAGTGTGGGACATGAGAGCAGAATCCGCCCTCCATAAAGCAGCAGAGAGACTGTGAAGGAGGAGATGAAGTGCAAAGCAGTGCAAGAACAGTGGCATGATGGGGGCTGCAGATGTAGCTGGGCAGATGGCTGCCTCAAAGAGTGACAGCTGATGGACAAAGGGGGAGGAGTCAGAATCAGGGGAGTTGGCCGAGAATGTGAGGTGGCCAGGGATCACGGCTTGAGATAAACCAGAGGAGAGGAGAAGGGAATCAACGGGAATGAGTGAGTTTACACATAAACACATTTATAAGCGCGCATTTAAAGAACTTGAATTGACTTGATAAATAAGTGAAGATAAAAAGTTGTATTAACCATGAATTAATCAATTGGTAAATTGTAAATAGCAGTAAAAGGGTAAACTATTAAAGTAAAATGAGAATCATCCTAAAACACACTGAGGGAGAAGGGAGATACATGACAGAATATAACCATATTCTTCAATCTTTTCATCATGTTAACAAATCATTCTTCAAGAGATTTTTATTCACGTGTGAATAAAGTAGTGATCTCATTTGTTACAATATTGATCACCATTAAAGGGATAGTTTTAGGAACCACTCTAAGACAAATCTTTATTTGAATGGATAATGTTAAAGGGAGAGCTAGTGCCAAGCCAGATATAGTATTCCAATCTAAAGTATTGATTTCACCATTGTGCCATAGTTATTACCAGAGGAGGGCTTTAAGATGGAAATATGAAATGACTTCTGTTTTTAAATCCTTGATAAAGGAGGGAGTAATTGTTGCATGGTCGGACACCCGATGTTCCACACACTGCTAAAGAGTTTAACATTGTTTTTTAGGTGGACCAGAATTGAAGATGAGCTATGAAATGCATAGCAGAGCTACACAGATCCTAGTAATGGTTTGACACAAGATAATAGTGATGTACACAAGTTTCTAGAAATAGATCTATTAGACATTTTAATACTAATTAGGTGTAAATGAATTGCAGTAGTAGTACTATAAGGAAGTGACATTTTTCGATAACACTTTTCAGGGAATGTGGGGAACAGCTGTTCCGATGAAAAGTTAGAGATATCTGGAAAATTATAGTTGTGGTCGTGAATTGATTGATGATGGCGCTCCATATATAACAGATTTTTGTAGACAAAGGATACTGGCCTATGCTGAAATATCAAAGTCTCTGCAGAGCACGACACATGGCCAAAAAGACTGAGACCAACTGACCTTTGACCCTGACCGACAGTGTAACTTGAGAAGGCACTGTCAATGACTGACTCTGGAGTGAATCTGACCAGACCAAGACTTTACAACCTGACAGACGGTGTGAGTGTGAATGAATGCCGGCATGTGATCAGTGTAACTGCATGGTTCTAAAACAATAACTAACCAAGCATGTTTTTGGACTAACATATTATTACCCGTTTCTAGTCCACTTGATGATATTTTACTCCCACAGGAGGTGGCAGTTGGCAGAATGTGAAACTCAAACTAAAACATGAAGATTCTGTTTCTTTTAGGACTGAAGGATGGAGAGAAACACTTCATCTCACTGAAGTGTTTACTGTGGAAATGATGGATGTACATTTGGGAAAATGTTTGGTATTTTCTTATAATCCATGGTTACACATGAGGTTCATGTGTAAAAAGGGGGAGTGTAAAATTCACAATGTACATTTTTCATTTAGGGACTGAAAGGAACCTGCTGCCCCAACTCAATTGTTCAATCTGACCATTGATTGACAGTTTTAGAATGGACCTGCTCCATATCTGGGGATAAGATACTGTTTGATGAATGTTGACATGTTTCTAATATTGATTGAGTTATAACAGGTAACACAGATGCAGAATCAGTGGCCAAGGGGCTACTGTAAGTTGACCGGTGAGTAATGTTTCAACAGGTATTAAAGTAACTGAGGTTTGAAATGTAGAAAGAACATATTACAGTTAAAGCTAAAACATAGTAATGTAATGAGACATTAATTTAATTTAGACAGCATCATGTAACTAGCCTGGTAAAGAAGTAAAAGCCATAGACTTTATTGTTTAGGTCATTATGGGGATATACATTTCATCTAAATTCATAATAGAAAGACATTTGATGACAGTTTGTTGGAATTCTGTATTCATTTTTCAGCTTGATAATATCTCAGCACTGACCGGTAGAAGCAGTATCACCAGGAAATCATTCACTTTGTCAGTATCATGATTTTGGTTGTTTTTGAATCCATAACATTAGTGTGTTTCTTTACCAGAAACATTAACAGTTCATATTATATTTAGATTTTAAATAGGATCTCAGGGATTTCATTTAAAAATAAACACAGATGCTTGTCAGAAATTCAGAGCTATTGAAATATGTTATTTAGTTCACCTAGAGATGTGGGGGTTTTACTTTTAGTATTTTTATCCAAGTATTGAGATTCTGAAGCTGCACTGGCAGATAGGAGGGCCCCGGAGCCCGGAGCGTAGGCTTGAGGGATTTGTATCAGATTTCTCCACACAGGTTGGTGATGCCAAAGGGGGACCCAGGAGGCCGACACAGCGGAGTTCGTCTGGCTGAAGGTCATCAGGACAAAGTGGCTCAACCCCAGGCTCTCCGGCCCCGACCGAGTGACCCAGCGGATCTCTCATGCCGTCCGCGTGGGAGGAAAGGGGGACAGCCCGTACCACGGGAGCCAGTGTGCGGCGGGGAAACCACCTGCTAGGACCGGGGACGACATCAGGACGGACGTGGCCCTCGCAGAGGAGGTCGACTCGGAAGCAGCCATCAGTGGACTGGACGACAACGACCTCGAGGACATCCTTACAGCAGACGACTAGGAAGCGGCTGTCAGCGGGCTGGGGGACTTGTCGAGGCAGCAGAGGAGTCTACTTCTCTCTGATCAGTTCCACCAGTGAAGGGAAAGCCGCATCTCCCCCTCCCTATCAGGGGGGGGGGGGGGGGCTGAGGATTCACCACAAAACGAGACTGCTTTCTAGCGCTCAGGTTGCCCTCTCATGGTTCCTTCACTGCCATGGAAAGTGGTGTTCTGTTCCCAAAGATTTCAAGTACTTTGGGTCTCAGTTTCTGATAGATTCATACAATATTGGGGGACAGACACAGTGGAAAGGAATGACAGTAGTTAAGTTTCAAGTGCCTTGTGTAAGTTGGTCTCTTTATAGAGAGACCAAAAGGGGGATTATTGAAGTGAAATATTTGTATGTATTCATGTTAGCAAACTATGAATAAGCTTAAATGGGAAATAATCTGTGTAAAACCGTGAGCTGGATTTAGGCCTGTTGACATGTGTTTTAGAGAACAAAGGGACATGGGGGAAGGGTAAGAGCATGTCTTGGTTGGCATCCATCTTAGATCGAGAGATAAGGCTGACCTACAGTGATTGGGGAAACCTAAGGTCTGAGGTGTTTATGATATTTGGGCGGCCAATCAGGAGGTCCACAAAGGGAGGATCAGATACTCCTCCCATCCCATTGTAAGACCAGTATAAAACACAGACACACGCTATGTTCAGTCTCTTTGCTGCTGGCTGGCTCAAGTGATCATCAGGTAAAGTTGGGATCCCAAAGATAACTGTATTGAATTTGTACTGTATTGATTGTATTGCATTGTCATATTACCATTAAAGTGAATTATTGTTTAACGATTACTTGGTAGCTCTGGATTCCTTCCTGTATTTTTAACCAGCTTGATAAGGACGCGCGGAGGTTTGAAAAGCGGACTAGTCATCCCTTTTAATCTCTATCCACACACACACACACACACACACACACAGACTAACAAATAGCTCACACTAATTGAGCAACCTTTGTGTCTGCGAATCAGCTGACGTGACCAGATTTTGTTCTGTGTCTTGATGTTTATGCAGGAGTGTGTCTGTGTATGAAGAGAGGGTGTTTGAGAGTGTGTGTGTGGCATAGCATTACTATCGTGTGGGGACCTACATCTGTTTACACAGTCACGTGTGGGGACTCGCCTCCCTTATGGGGACATAATGGAGGTCCCCATAAGGGGAATCATTAATTTTAGGGTGAAGACTTGGTAGGGATTAGGGTAAGGCATGTGTTGGTTATTTTTAAGGTTAGGATACGTCTTCAGGAAATGCATGTAAGTCAATGTAGTGTGTGTGTGTGTGTGTGTGTGTGTGTGTGTGTGTGTGTGTGTGTGTGTGTGTGTGTGTGTGTGTGTGTGTGTGTGTGTGTGTGTGTGTGTGTGTGTGTGTGTGTGTGTGTGTGTGTGTGTGTGTGTGTGTGTGTGTGTGTGTGTGTGTGTGTGTGTGTGTGTGTGTGTGTGTGTGTGTGTGTGTGTGTGTGTGTGTGTGTGTGTGTGTGTGTGTGTGTGTGTGTGTGTGTGTGTGTGTGTGTGTGGCAGTTAATAACAGAAACGCCAAAGAGTCACATCTAATAGAAATATATAAAAGCATTTATTTTAATTGTGTAGCAGTCAGTTTATAATTCTGGCAGCACTGTTGAGCATTTTGAAAATGTATTTTCATGCCTCTGTGAAAGGCTTAATCTTTCTATCTTTATAGCCAGTAGTGTAAAGTAACTAAGTTCATAAACTCAAGTACTATACTTAGGTACAATGTTGAGATACTTGTACTTTACTCAAGTATTTCAATGTTTTGCTACTTTGTTCTTCTACTCCTCTACAATTCAGAGGTAAATGGTGTACTTTTACTCCACTACATGTATCGAATACCTTTAGTAACTTTACAGATGTGGAAGAATGATTAGACCCTCCAGAAAAACGCGGGCTAAAATCCTTGATTATGCGATTAAACATGCAGGGTTTTTATGTGTTTTTATGCATTGAAATTGCGGGAAGTTGCGAAAACATATCATTACATTACATTACATTGCATTTAGCTGACGCTTTTATCCAAAGCGACTTACAATAAGTGCGTTCGACCAACAAAACAGAAACTTGAAGAAAACAGAATCATATAAGTACATCAGGCTTCATAGAGCAAAAACATTTCAAGTGCTACTCAACTGGCTTTAGATAAGCCAGCTCTTTATTAGTATATAAGTGCTTTGTTAATAGTTCTATCGCTCGAAGTGGAGTCGAAAGAGATGAGTTTTCAGTCTGCGCCGGAAGGTGTGTAAGCGATCTGCTGTCCTGATGTCAATGGGGAGCTCATTCCACCATTTTGGAGCCAGGATAGCAAACCCACATGTTTTTGCTGATGGGAACTTGGGTCCCCTTCGCAGCGAGGGTGCAGCGAGCCGTTTGGTTGATGCAGAGCGGAGTGCACGTGCTGGGGTGTACGGTTTAACCATGTCCTGGATGTAGGAAGGGCAAAATCCATTCGCAGCATGGTACGCAAGTACCATTGTCTTGAAGTGGATTCTTGCAGTTACTGGAAGCCAGTGAAGGCAGCGGAGGAGCGGCGTGGTGTGGGAGAATTTAGGAAGGTTGAAGACCAGGCGAGCAGCTGCATTCTGGATGAGCTGCAGAGCTCGGATGGCACATGCAGGTAGACCAGCCAGGAGGGAGTTGCAGTAGTCTAGGCGTGAGATGACGAGAGCCTGGACCAGAATCTGCGTCGCTTTCTGGGTCAGCTGGGGACGCATCCTCCTGATGTTGTAAAGCGTGTATCTGCAGCAACGGGTTGTAGCAGCGATGTTTGCAGTGAAGGACAGGTTGTTATCTAGGGTCACACCCAGATTCCTTGCAGTCTGAGTCGGGGAAACAACAGAGGTGCCGATGTTGATTGTTAGGTCAAGAGTGGGACAATCTTTTCCCGGAAGGAAAAGCAGTTCAGTCTTGTCAAGGTTGAGCTTGAGGTGATGAGCAGACATCCACTGAGAGATGTCAGCTAGACAAGCAGAGATGCGTGCGACGACCTGGGTCTCTGAGCGGGGAAAGGACAGAATTAATTGGGTGTCGTCAGCGTAGCAGTGGTATGAAAAACCATGCGGGCTAATGACTGATCCGAGCGAGTTTGTGTACAAGGAGAAGAGGAGGGGACCAAGAACAGAGCCCTGAGGGACCCCTGTAGTTAATTGACAAGGGTCGGACTCGGACCCTCTCCAAGTAACCCTATAGGTGCGGTCTTTGAGGTATGAGGTGAGGAGGGAAAGTGCAGAGCCTGAAACTCCAAGTTCTTGGAGAGTGCGAAGGAGGATCTGATGATTCATATCATATATATTATTCTGAAATGAACCAATCTGCACAACGACTACTTTTACTGTCGCTACTTTAAAGGGGACCTATCATGCAAAATGCACCATTGTACGTCTTTTATACATGAATATGTGTCCCCGGTGTGTCAGGGAACTCACCAAGTGTCAGAAAACACAACCCTCTCTCTTTTCCTTCATACCCAAATCTCTAAAAACGGGGCTGCAACGGATCTGATACAGACTGATCCAGATTTGAAATATCTCTGACGTCAGAAACAAGGAGCTCCGCCTATATGGCCAACTCTCCACCTATAAGGGGAATGGGGGTTGCCGTGGCATGGTAACAGCATGGTAACAGCATGGTAATAGCATGGTAACATGACGCTCGTACCTCGCCCCCCTCCTTTGCAGGGGGGCGTGGTCAGCTGCAGCTCATTTGCCACAGAATCAGCCCTTGCAAAAACAGGGCTGGAAAAGAGCAAATAGAGCGAAATGAGGCATGGCTAAAATGCATGATCTGTTTGGTATTTTATTTTTTAAACTTCAGACATGTTTTATATACGTAGGTATGACCCTACAATATATTATTCAAATATAGCATGATAGGTCCACTTTAAGTACATTTTGATGATAATACTTTTCTACTTTTACTTGAGGAACATTTTGATTGCAGGACTGTTCCTACACTCTGGTACTTCTACTTTCACTCAAGTACAATATCTGAGTACTTCTACTTCTACTTCTACTTTTACTCAAATACAAGATCTGAGTACTTCTACTTTTAACCAAGTACAAGATCTATACTTATACCACCTCTGTTTATAGCCTATGAATTAGAAAACGAAGGCTAAAGCTAACGTTAAAAGATAGTGACAAGCTAGCTAGCTCAACGATTCCTTAAATAATATTGCGACTGAAAAACGTTTCAGTTCACATCACGCTCTGCCGCTCCAACAGGCAGCTCTGCTCTGAACACCTGAACGGCCCGTTCTAACAGCTGTTCACCAGCGGTCCAGTCTGTGCCAAAGTGACTCCGGACCACACAGTTCATATTAACGAACGCACCGTAGGTAATGTAGCTGCTGAAGCTAGACCCTCATCGCGGAGCAGCAGAGTTCATCCGACAGATGGGAAGACTCGAGCATACACTTCGCGCTTCATTATAATATATAATACCCTAAACATATTTGTATTGCAGATCTACATGAATCACACAAACTACCTATTTTGGATTCAAAACGGCGAATTTCGCCGAAAGGAGACAAGTTTGCATCCCTGAAGAGGGCATTTGATTGGCTGTATGCAGAGTCAGAAGGTAAAAGTAACCTATCATACACGTTATGATCATATATCATCACATAATATTTATTGGGCTTTGACTTTCAACACAAATGTAGTCAAAATAAGCTAATCAGACTGTGGAAATGACTGGGGAACAGAATTGGAAGTCTTGGCCCAATGCCCGATTGTGGTAAATGGCTATGGACTGTACACATCTGCAAATAAATTCACAGAAGTAATGCAAAGGAAACACGTTATCAATTCAGTGTGATAGAAACGGTCAGAGCAGCTGCGCAATACCACTTCATTAAGTCACTTTGGAAAACACACAGTTAAATAATGCATTGAAATGTAAAATGAATGTAAACATTTGATAGAATCTTATTCCAATTGATATGGACACATTTCACTCAATATACTCCTCTATACCCTCTTTTCTCCATCCACTCTATGATCCCACACACACACACACACACACACACACACACACACACACACACACACACACACACACGCTCCATTCATTAGCCTGTCTGCCTGTGGTTCACAGCAGTGTGTGATGCAAGACGCTCTCTGTGGGTTAGGATCTATTTGTAGCTGGTGGAGGTGGAGGTGGTCTCCACAGGCTAATTACTCCATTTAGTGTTGAGGTGTGCTGTAGTTCAGGTAGAGCTAAGAGGAGTAATTATGTCTACGGAAACAAAGGCCGATCCGGCTTCAGTTAGAGCGAGTTAAAAATCAATAACAGCGTTTAAAGTTTCCCCTGACGACATTCAAGACAGATGTATTGGGAGATTATTAAGCAAATATAAAGAAAATAGTCTTGCAAAAAAAATCTATCATGTTTTTTGAAAGTGAAATACATTTTGAGGTAAACTCTGGTTTAAAATAATATGTGTACCATAGTGTTTTTTACTTGCTCTGTGACTGTCAAAATCTGTTTCATCAAACTAACAATCCAGCATTTATCACAGATGAACAACAATCACAATAGTAGCCCAGTCAAGTGCCTACTTCCTGTTGTTTTTCTCTTATCATAATGAAGCCTCTCAAAAGGTCATTGATGAGAGTTAGCTGTGGTTGGACACATTTGGCAAAGTGTTGAACTTTGTGAAAAATATGTGTTCATGAAATGTGTTTGAATGCAGTGGAATCAAAACAGAGCAGCCCTATGCAAAGGGCAAACACGGTCCAACTCAGTCCTTCCCAGAGTTTGGGTCGCAAAACTTTTTGTAAGATATTTAAAAACAGAATAAACAGATGCCAAACATGTACTTTGCAAACCCCAATATCTCCATCAATTATACCCACATGTCCTTAATATTAATAAATCATAGATAAATCATTGTTGCCTTTAGATTTTAAAAGTATACATGTCACAATATAAAAAAAATGATAAAGAGACCCTGCACCAGCAACATGTACATTTGTGTTTTTTGTGATCTTTTGGACAATAAACCTCTGTTGTTGCACCCAAACCCTTCTCCTTCCGTCCCTTTTTAAACTGTGTGTTAGCAGAGAGGCTCACAAACTCTATAACTGTTTATAAGAAATAAAACAATAGCTGATGGTAGCGAATGTAATGTGACTTGACAGAAAATGAAAAGAGCTGATATTTTAACAAACAATAAGTGGTAAACTAAAGAACAACGCTCAAAGCAGCAGAGCTAGTTCACATGGCTCATTGGATCCTCAGTTGCAAATAAACTCTATCCATCATGGACCCTGGTGTTAAATGGTGTGCTTGGGATATTTAGATGCACTGAATAAAAAGAATGCCTCAGGTGTGTTGTAAAGAAACTAAAATAGTAGTCCTCATCTCAGTCCTGTTTAGCTGCAGGTAGGAGGGTGTGTTTTAAAAAGAGATATATATATATATATATATATATATATATGATAGTGCTGTCAAACGATTAACATTTTTAATCAGATTAATCACAGCTTAAAAATTAATTAATCATGATTAATCACCATTCGAACTATGTCCAAAATATGCCATTTCTTTATGTATATTGTTGTGGGAATGGAAAGATGAATTAAAGAAGGCGGATATATCAATTTAACATACAGTATCTATGTTTATTATAACATTTTTCTGCGTGTCAAAATGAAAGACAGCCCACACACCTATCAATCATCAAACCGTGGGGTCTTAATTCATTACGTGTTGATTTCTATCAACGGGGGAGTACTTCAGGAAAGTCGACGGGGGGGGGGGGCTAGTGGAGTACTTCGTGACCACAGAGTGTGAACGTTGTGATCAGCTGTTTTAGCGCAGTTCTCCAGTGAAGGGGGGGAGTCTCCCTCCGCAGCCGGTTGGCGTAGTTTTGGCACAATTCCGTTGTACAAACCGACGTTAACAGCAGCCCTGTCTGTACACACGGAGACCGACTCTGTCGTCCGGTGATCTAACCGCCTTCTGGAAAAGCTTCACAAGTACGTCGGTACACAAATGCGCTTTGTGACACAAGTGACGGTACGCATTTCAGATTACGCACATAACCTGCGTACCAGTTATGTGCACCCCTGTACTACAGCAAAAGTATTCTCCGTCGGGACTTCCTGCAACAACACCACGCCGTTATCTTGATTCTGATTGGCCAGAAGACATTATCAAAGATGTTCTATTGAGAAGACGATCACTACGTGACAAAAGTTTTCAAAACCGTTTCTGGTCTTCGGTATTTCCAGACAAGTGGCTACTGAAATCAATCTTACTAACTGCTGTCTGTGCAATTTACTCCGCGCGAGTTGGCAGACTTTATTTTGCTTACTTTAACATCATTTTTCATGGTGGGGCTAAGCCATTTCTTGGTATGGGTGTAGCCTACCCCAGCCATACCCTAGCGCTGCCAATGGTGGGATGTATGGGGCGGGCCATTCTGCACATGCGTTAAATGCGTTAAATATTTTAACGCAATTAATTCAAAAAATTAATTACCGGCGTTAACGCGATAATTTTGACAGCATTAATATATGAACATGCTCAGTCGGTCTGAGTGACAACAGTGTGTTTTTGGCATGGATGTTCTTCCTACGTCAGTCTGAGGAGTTTTTATTTAGTTCAGGAATTGTTCCTCAGCTTCAGATTTATTTTCAAAAGGCTTACAAACTCAGAAACATTGGAGAAGGCCATGAGTCAACGCCAAACACAAACAACACAATTTACTTTCAATTTGACCGCCGCCTCAATCAAAGCCGAACCTCGATAAGGTAGGAACCCTTTTAAAGATCCGACAGGCTTTGTAATCAAACTTTAATTTGGCTTTCATGTCGGTTCAGAAAGTTATAATGGTAGCCCATTTCTGTCTAGTCAGTGATAGATAAAACATAAATGCATGATTATATTTTTTTGATCTAAAGCAAAGGCTTTTATTTACTGCCACATATTATGCAAATGGAAATGCAAATGGTCATTAAAACAGCGAGTCCGTGCTCACTGCGCCGCTACATTGTGCCCATGGCGCTTTCATGTCTAATCAAAGACGAAAAAGCCAAGTTGCTATCAGTGATATCAAAGGCCTCTTCTGAAACACAATACAATCTTATATCCATCCCAATTATGGGACTCTTTTTCTTCCATAATAAAAACAACTGGGAGCTTGCTTCAAAGAAAGGAGAAATTGCACAGGCTGTTAGTCTGAGTTTGTCACACAGAGGAACATCAGCACACACACACACACACACACACACACACACACACACACACACACACACACACACACACACACACACACACACACACACACACACACACACACACACACACACACACACACACACACACACACACACACACACACACATAATGTGTGTACACAGATGTCAGAGCACTGTGTTGTTTTTCTTCCTCAGATCCTGGCTCAGGGTCACTCTGGGATGTAAAGACAGCAACAGATGACCTTAAATGCCACGTACACTTAGCCACACCTTATCTTCATTAAATAAACAATCATTTATTTATCCCTCTGGAAATGTTATGGAAATTCTGTTTTTAGGGAAGGTGGTCCCCTTTGGCTGAGACTAGTCCACTAATAACGGCCGGGCACTATTTCACACAGCAATTCCTGTATTTGATGAGGTTGTTTTTGCCGCAAAATACAGACTAAACACGAAATGTGTCAGAAAGAAGAGATTTTGGTCAAATCATCTAAGTATATCTCATATGAATTTCCTCTATTTAGAAAACCCTGGTTTCTTTCTCTATAGATATTACCTCGAGTTTTAGGATATGTTGTATCTGTAGAGTTTCCCTGTGTTTCCCCATGAGTACTTAACATAACAAGTATTAATGCAGCCTATTGAAACAATGTCATTACTGTAGGTCATACAACTGAAAGCTCTTTCCTTTTTCTGCATAATTGCATTGAACACAGGTTAGCAGAGACTTTATTTCTTCAAATGTGAAATGTTTGTGGTCTTGAAAGAACAACATGTATTGTGTACTCGATAAAAGGAAACACCAATGAGAACAAGGGTTTCAGAATGTATTTGGAATGAATTTGTCTTCAATAGCTTTCAACAGATCTGTACTGCTCTGTAAGATGATGGTGTTTATGTTGCTCTTGACATTGAGACATTGTGTATCTGGAGGTGCCCATGTTGGATCAAACGGCTGACAGAAGTCTTCCACAGCATCACAGTGCAGAGTCCACGCCTCATGATCGTCACCTCCTCTGCTCTGAGCACACACCATATCTATGGATTGATAGTTCCAGGTAAGAACAAAATATTACCATAAACTTCAAATATAGATACTCAAATCAAATCAAATCAAGTTTTATTTATATAGCACATTTATAAACGATTTTTGGTTGAGCCAATGTGCTGTACATATAATAAAAATAGCCTACAGTAGAGACACAGCTAATACAACAGCACAGATTGTTCAGGTCTCAGGTCAGTGTCTCTCAGCAGCTCCCGGCTATTTTCTGTCACCTCCTTCACTTGTTATTTACCTTGCGCCGTGCACTGTGCTCAGTTTGCAGAGTGTATGTAGGGATTAGAGCCCTGTGTATATGCATGGAGCAGTGTTTGTTCATTGTCAGCAGTGTAAATCCACACAGTCCTGGAGGCGCTGAGCTCTGAGCTCATCAGGTGAAGAGGAAGAACGGGAGGAAGCTGGTGAGGACTGCCAACCTGGCAACCTGAGAGTAAACACGGCTAATGTAGACCGGCGTGTGAGTGCCACATGTCATCACTGACAATATATTTACTTCATAATACTCCAACACTTATTGGCCTATTGTACTCTGAAAAAGCTGAAACGTTGACCTGAACAAAAATATTTCACATGGTTGTATAAGTGAGTTGAAAGCAATAATATAACTTAAAGATATTATTGCTTTCAACTAACCTAATAGAGTTATGTGAAATGTGTTGTCATGATACATTTAATTGCAGTCAACGCTTCAGATTTTTATGTGTAGGTCTTTTTGTCATTTTATTAAATGAATAATATTTAGTCTTAAGATCACATGTTCCAAGTATCCGAGCTTGCATCATAGTCATATTTTATTAAGCTAAAAGACAAATTATCTGATTTCTGTTTTGCAAATGCCCTTATTAAATGTATATAAAATGGTATGTTCAATAATTGTTTTATATTGTTAACACAATTTTAAAATAATTTGATCCATTTGTAAACAATGGGCAATCCTGACATAGTGGTCACATGACTTAAGGGCTCTGGCTGAGCAATCAGCCACTTTTACCAAGCCATGTACCTTTTGATTCCACTTGATTTTCATTACGGCCCCATAGCTTCCCAGTATTGATTACAGCTTCGAGCAAATCTTCTACCAGCAGCAGCACCAAAACTCAATTTCACTAGATTGAGCCAACTCGCAGTGATTATGCGAACATACGAAAGAGTGGGGAGTGAGGAAGACGGGCGGCTAGAGACAAATGAGACGATGGAAGAGAGAGGAAGAGAAGCAGCTGCCTGGCTGAGAGTAATGAAGAAGAACAAGTCCACTCTGATCGGAGTTGAGTGCAGAGTGTGTGTGTGTGTGTGTGTGTGTGTGTGTGTGTGTGTGTGTGTGTGTGTGTGTGTGTGTGTGTGTGTGTGTGTGTGTGTGTGTGTGTGTGTGTGTGTGTGTGTGTGTGTGTGTGTGTGTGTGTGTGTGTGTGTGTGTGTGTGTGTGTGTGTGTGTGTGTGTGTGTGTGTGTGTGTGTGTGTGTGTGTGTGTGTGTGTGTGTGTGTGTGTGTGTGTGTGTGTGTGTGTGTGTGTGTGTGTGTGTGTGTGTCAACACTGTCCCTATTGATTCCATTGTGCAGTTGTACAGCCATGACACCAACACTGTAACCAAGTGAAGCTTTTTTTATAGCCAATAATGTAAAACAGCGATGGCTGTGAGGCCAGTTTAAAGCGTGATTACCAGCTGCCCTCCTGCCTCTACGTGCATTGTGTGTCACTTTGTGGTTTCAAGTATTACTAATTTGTTGAATTATGGCTTTCATTTCTTTACCCTCACTTTAATCTCCTAATAACTCCTGTAAAGAATGTGGTACTTATCATATGGACAACACAGTGTTAAACTATGAGAACAGTTCAGTTAGACTACAGGCAAGCACACCATAAGCATATGAAGACGTTTCCAAAAAAGGATTGAACATTCTCTTCTGAATTGCATTAAGGAAGAGTCTTAGGCTATATTTATTGATATCTACATTGCAGTTGACATTGGAGGTCAATCAAATAGAACAGGGATCCATAGTGGTGCAGAAGAGTTAGTGAGGTGAACACTGATGGTGTGTGATAAGGCCTGGCACACAGTTACACTGACAAAACTGATACGTTGACTTTAATCAAATGTATTATGTCAACAGATTTCACATAACTGTATTAGGTTAGTTTAAAGCATAATATTAGGTTGAACCTAATATTATTTATTTAAACTTAATAATATTGGTTCCAACTAATATTATTGATATTAGTTGGAACAGATTTCACAGATTTCACAGTTATGTGAAATCTGTTGACATAATACATTTAATTCTCATGCTTTGTACCAAAATGATCAGATTGTAATCATGGAAACGGCTCAGAACAAAAGTTCAAAAAAGTATACGAACAGGGTTTCACACATTTTTGCCAAATAGGCAGACCGACATGTGTTTAATTTATCAGTTATGAGATAATCGATGAAGGCACTTTCGGTATATTGCCCTTTGACTTTGAGTAACGTTCCTGTGTCCTGGTGTCGTGAATTTAGCTCAGTACTGGGACAGATCCTATCTGACAGAAAATAGAACTAAACATAAGAAGAAGGGTTAACTGGAAAGAGGAAAATAACCTGTGGCGTTTTCTCCTGGAGGCCAAGGGAAGCCAGGCTTCCCCTGTTTTTTAGGATTGTAGTTATCATTTTGATAAATAAAAACACTTGGTTTAGTTTCGGTAATTCTTCTTTGCTGTGTGTTGCTGCCGGCAATGGTGAAAAAAAATGTAGGGATTGACCAATCAGATGAGGCTCACGTCATGCCCCTGCCAATCTGTGATTGGTCAGGGCCATGCCAAGGGAAGCCAGAGGCGGCAGGCCCGGCTCCAGGATGAAATGACTGGAGTGGCTGTTAAAAAATATGAGCGGGCGATTTTTTTTTCACAACAACGAAAAATACTGGCAATGTAATGAAATGACACACCAAGCTACTCTAGTCATGTCAGGATTAAAGAACAATGTATCTGGTTGATTTTTAATTTTAGGATTGAATGTTCAAATCAAGGCCTAAAATCTAGCATTTCATAAGAAAGTGACTAATATATAAACCAAATGTAATATTGGATCAAACACTACACCAAATGGACAGACACAGATTAAAAATACAAATAAAGTCCCCTGGTTTGTCTCTAGAGTCTAATTGCCATGAGAAAAATCAAATCAATGTTCCACAATCATTGTACCAATACGGTTTATATGATACACAACATATTATTATTATAGCAAAAGGGCACCCTTTTGGCAAAATCCTGATCCCTACAGGCAGCCCTAAATAATAACAAGTAACCATCATGTGTGGTGCTATCTGTAGTTGTCTGTATTATTTTTTGTTGATTTCATATTGTTTTCACAGAGCTGTGCAAATGAATGCCCCCCTGGGGACAATACATCTAAACTAATTTAATATTCAATCTCACACTGGGCGATTGAGAACATAAATTCGTAACTTACCTCGTTTAAAGCACTTTTGTTGTAATACTATGGATTTAGTTGACACTACTAGCCGAGTTTCTTCTAGAGAAGTAGAGGTAGAAGAAGAAGTAGTAGAAGAAGAAGAAATACGCTAACGCTACAAACAGGCACAACACTGTTACTCTGTTTTTACTGACGACATGTAACATTTTATTTCACCTTGCTCTATGTTTTTTCACGCACATTCAAAAACGAGAACATTTTCGGGAGTTTCAACTGGCAACCGAAAACGGGGACTTTGCCCGGAAAACGAGGACGTTTTGGTCACCCATCCGACTGTGTTTACAGCTAAGCACACACGCTAACATTAAGACTACAAGCTCACTTGGGGTTGAGGCTTTTTTACACGTTGCTTGACTGCCTGCCCACATATCTGATCTAAACATAGTAACGTGTATTGGGGAAGATAATTATTTAAAGTTATTATTTAGTAATTGTGACATTTCTTGTACATTTTGATGGATGAATGATGCTCAAGGTGAGGGGGCAAAGAATACAACTGAGGGGGCAATGTCCCCTTTTGCCCCCTTGTGGTGCCGGGCCTGGGTTGGCTACATACATTCATAGGAAAATGCTTAAATGAATAAAACGAGAGTTTCGGCTGGAGAGGGCGTGCGGACCTGTCGGTTAGATAAAATGCGTGTGTAAGTCCTGCATCTGTATGATACAAATGTGTGCAAAATGATACCGGGCGCTGTAATCACTCATCTGGTTACGTTATTACATTGACCACCCCCCCGACCCAAACCAAAGGAGTATTATTGGCTTCCCCTAATTTTTTTCCCACGCCACGCTACTGAAAATAACCAATAGGGGAGGACATAGAAGGAAATGGGAGGAAAGATCGGAGGAAACACGAGAGAGCTGTAGCTTTTGCACTTCAAGATGCCAACTGGATTTGTTAGATTTCATAAAAAGAATTGGAATCACAACCTTGCATTCAAGTATGCACCTACAGTATGTGCTGTACAATAACTGGTATCAGAACATGTATCGGGGCAGTTAGTGTATCCACAGTTTGATTGACATGCATGTTTGAATATCATTTGAATTAAGAGAGGGAGACAATCAATAGCTTTTTCTATCTATTTTAAAAATAAGGAAAAGGATTCAGTGTTTCAAAAGACTGAAATTGGGATCAGAGATGAGTAACGCTGTGTGAGACGCAGCCATCTGTCACACCAGCTGATTTCACTGGTAACCTTCCAACCAGAGAGGAGGTACAAGTAATCAGTGAAATAAGCCTCTGTGGCATTTGCTTGAAATGAAAATCTACAGAGCGTGAGAACCCATCACTGATTCAACACGCCTGACGACGGGAAAAAAACAGGTGACACGATGTTTACTGAAATATAACTCATGCAACAAGAGAGGTTCGCAGAGCTGGTTTAAGTTTGCAATTCAATCCATCATCCAGCCCCAGTGGAGAGAGTTGTAAAACTACAAATATAAGCATACTCGTTAAGGGAAACAGAAACAGTCTTCCCAAATAAAACCAGTGGTTTGTCCAAGTTTGTTTTTGAGTTCAGGTCTATTGGCTTATTATTGCCCCTAGTGGCAGTAAGGGGGATATCCACTGTTGAACTTTCAGTGGATTAACAGTGTTTCCCCACTGAAAATGCTGAAACGTTGACTTTAACTAAATGTATTAACTCAACTGATTTAACGTTACTGTATTAGGTTAGTTGAACACAATAATATCAAGTTTAAATAAGAAAACATTAGGTTCAGCTTTCAACTAACCTTATACAGTTATCTAACATATATTGACATAACACATTTAATTAAAGTCAACGTTTCAGTTGTTTCAGTGCCCTTTCATCCAAAATGAGCAGGAAGTCCTCTCCAGCATGGAACAAATCAAATGAAGTTTTATTTATATAGCACATTTATAAACGATTTTTGGTCGAGCCAAAGTGCTGTACATATAATAAAAATAGCCTACAGTACTAGAGACACTTCAACACTGAGAAGAAGCTGTATTTGAAAACTACATCAAGGTGAACTTTAGATCTTATGTTGAAACGGAAGAGGACTTGGTTTGAAATGTCTTAAACAAATAAAAACAATCAACTGTAAATCCTAAACCACTAGTTATGTATTTTTTCCATAAATCAGTGCCCACTTGTGTATTTTTTCTATGCTGTAGCTTGACATGAATGTCATTGTGTAATAATGCACATTTCAAAAGGCAGCCGATCTGAATACTTGAACACTCTGAACAATGAAATCTCTGCCAGCAGGCTTCAGCTGAACTGACATCAATACTCTGGTATATTTAGGTCCCTTTTATAATCAGAGAACTGTAATTAGTCATTTCACACATTCAACCCAGCAGCTAGGGGCATCTTTGTGTGGAGACACGTTGGTGCTGTTGGTGCTGTTGGTGCTCACTTTATGCTGCGTTTCCATTACAGTTTAGTAGCTGGGGCAGTAACTATAGTAACGCAGTGTAGGCGGAGCCGTGACGTCATCTTCAATGCGAAACACAAAACCAACATCAGCCGTTAGCTGTTAGCACTCAGAGCTCACAGCTCCTCATATCTGTTCAGAAACTAGACAAAAGTTAAACAAGTACAAACCACATACTGTCTGTGTCATGGCGAATACAGTCGCTGCTTTATTTATGTCTGTATAGGCCGTTGTTGTGAGTGTGGACGGTCGGAGCATATACTGCGTTAGCTTAGCCGATCTCCATTTAGAAAATACGCATTTTAATAAGGTGTTTCGCCTGCCGTCTGTCTGCAGACTTGTCAAAGCATTAATTCATGGTTTTTACTAACCGGTATCAGTATGTTGTTACTTCGGCATCATTTTGAAACGTGTATTACAATTAAATCACGGTCAAAATTGTGAAATAGTACCCGCTAGCCGGAACTACGCCTAGTGGAAATGCAACGAAAAACCGCGCTCCGCGCTCTAGTGGGACAACCCAGTCTCATGGCATTTCGTGTTCACCAACACGATTTTTAATCTATTGATTCGTGTTCACCAACACGATTTTCCCCTTTTTTTCGTGTTGTACAGCACGATTTTAAAAGCAATGTATTTCTACTGGTAGTATGTTTCGTGCCTGCATCACGTCTTTTTCTCCGGTCGGGTCGTGGAAGACCCGAAGCTGTGTCGTTCATAAAAACATGTTCTTACTCAATATCAAGCCACAATTATTGCTTTTATTTTAAATCGTATAATTTCAGACTTTTGTTGCCGTCTGTGAGGAAAATAAATGGGGCTCAGAGCCTCAGAATACTGAAATCTGTATTTTTTAAATCTTTTTTTCCTTCTAATTTGTTATTCTTTTCAAAATAACACACTGTTATTTACTCACCAATAACATACAATTATCCTTGCTTTTATTTATTGGTTTAATTCCATAATCTCTGGCTTTTTTGGCGTCCGTCAGGAACTGAATTTCAAAATAAAAATAACCGGAAACAGACATAGGCATTTCGGGCGATTACCCAAGATCCTCAGCTATGGTTTAAGCTCGCTGATTGGATGTTTTAGCCGCAATGCATGCTGGGATTTTGTGTTTATATGATATGAAATCCGGAAAACATTTTAAAAGAATAAAATAATACTTAATTCCGAGTGTTCTTGCTTTTCTCTTTGAAAGTCATCACATAACGGCATTGTAATACACGGTTGGGCTGCATTACATATTACAGATCTGCCGTAGTTCTTTATTTATAGAGCCCTGATGAGAAGACCTTTGGAAAAACTGGAAGAAATGCCGCTGAAACTGAATACTTGACGTGGATCATAAATATATCAACAATTAAACAACATCTTCAATTTCTCTTCACACAATACGTCTCCTTGCAGTATCAACACTAATTCGGCTGACTTTTACATTTGATCTAATTCATAGATAGGTTATATTTACACCATAACGGTGCACAGCTAATATAAAAGGACTTGTAGTTTTTAAAGATATTACTGATTTTCTTTGAATATAAGAATGTAAATACTGAGTCTGAAATAGTATAGCAATATGCTGTAAAATTATGTGAAAGCATGAATAAAACTACACATCTTCAGATGTTGTACATACATAAGTGTCCTACACTAGTAATACAAAGTTATTATGGCTGTGTGTACCTTGTGTGCACCGCCTAGTGGTTAAAGCACGTTATTGAATTATTGTTTTTACGTGTTATATTTGATTAAACATTTTTTAAGAGTTCATACTTTCATAGGGGGAAAGTAGAAGGTCTGTGATAGAAATATAGAATATAAAAAATCAAGAAGATACTGTATGTGATCTCTACAATAAAACAGTTTAGTGCAGGATGTACAAAGATATTAATAGGAGGATGTGCAAAACAGAAAAACGAATTCACCTTTATTTAAACATTAAATAATACTTTAGATTAAGGTCTTCTTTTAAATAAGAAAAAAGCTTTGGGGGTATCAAAAGATAAATATTAAGCCTGACAAAGTACTTAACGTCTAATATATTGCTTTCCTGCAATGTTAACTATGTTGAAGCACTTATTTTAACTGATATTATACATATGAATTATACTCTTATGTATGTAGATAGTATAATAAATGTGCAGAATATGACAGTTTAATGGTGGAGGTATACACACATATTGATAGATGCCTTGTAATGCACTGTTGAGGAACCTCAGCTGCGACCCAAGTTTTTCATTCATTGCATACACCGTAGTTGTGTATATGATATGTCAATAAACCTTAGAAAATCTTGAAATCTTGAAAGGGATGTGCAAAATAGCCATAATATACAGTCTTTAATTAACTAGTAGTAGAGAATAACGAGTAATGAATATACGTTACTACTCGTTTCCATTCATGTCAATTGCAGATAAATGTTTAGTCTTCTCAAGCATCCATCCATCTTCTCCCGCTTATCCGTGGTCGGGTCGCGGGGGTAGCAGTTCCAGCAGAGAGCCCCAAACTTTCTTTTCCCTGGCCACATCAATCAGCTCTGACTGGGGGATCCCAAGGTGCTCCCAGGCCAGCGAAGAGATATAATCTCTCCACCTGGTCCTAGGTCTACCCCTTGGTCTCTTCCCAGCTGGACGTACCTGGAACACCTCTCTAGGGAGGCGCCCAGGTGGCATCCTAACTAGGTGCCCGAACCACCTCAACTGGCTCCTTTCGACGCGCCAACTATCAAATATCTCTCCTGATTGTTGGCACTTGACAATCACCTTACCTGAATTTTACTCAGGTGTAACTAAAGTCTGATTTAAGGGTTGTTTATATTTCACATCATTAATCAG
This sequence comes from Pogonophryne albipinna, assembly GCA_028583405.1. Lineage (NCBI taxonomy): Eukaryota > Metazoa > Chordata > Actinopteri > Perciformes > Artedidraconidae > Pogonophryne > Pogonophryne albipinna. The sequence continues at coordinate 13,480,118 of CM053248.1, read as the reverse complement.
AATCTGCAAAGTAACTCAAATAAATGTAGTGGAGTAAAAATACCAGGTTAACCTCTGAATTGTAGTGGAGTAGAATTACAAAGTAACAATGAGCTGTCATGTGGGTATATATAAATGCTGCGCATTATGGACAGCGATTTTCACCCATTTATTAATTATATGTTTTACATTTGATAGCACCAATGTGTTTAATACTGGCAACTTCTAATTGTGGAAAAAACGAAAACGTTCAGTAGAGACGTCCCATAGAACATTTTGCGAAACACAATAGCCAGCATGTGTAGTTCTGGGGGGGCGTTCGATTCCAGTTTTGGATAGTCTGCCGTGGTTTCGTTCCATTTCAAACAGCTGTTTGACGCTCGGCGTAACCTTGGCGCACTGCCACTCCAACATCCAATCCCAGAGCTTGAAGATTAATCACAGGGACTGTAGTCCTAAACGATAGCTGGGGATTATGGGTAGTGTAGTGTCTTCGGCCATCCTAAACTCCCAGAGGCCTATGTCTGTTTCCGGTTATTTTTATTTTGAAATTCAGTTCCTGACGGACGCCAAAAAAGCCAGAGATTATGGAATTAAACCAATAAATAAAAGCAAGGATAATTGTGTGTTATTGGTGAGTAAATAACAGTGTGTTATTTTGAAAAGAATAACAAATTAGAAGGAAAAAAAGATTTTAAAAAATACAGATTTCAGTATCCTGAGGCTCTGAGCCCCATTTATTTTCCTCACAGGCGGCAACAAAAGTCCGAAATTATACGATTTAAGATAAAAGCAATAATTGTGGCTTGATATTGAGTAAGAACATGTTTTTATGAACCACACAGCTTCCGGTCTTCCATGACCCGAACGGACAAAAAGACGTGCTGCAGGCACGAAACACATTACCAGTAGAAATACATTGCTTTTAAAATCGTGCTGTGCAACACGAAAAAAAGGGGAAAATCGTGTTGGTGAACACGAATCAATAGATTAAAAATCGTGTTGGTGAACACGAAATGCCATGAGACTGGGTTGAGTGGAAATGCGCCATTTGACCCACATCGAACAACAAGACCCCCACAAAGCAGCAGCAACCCTGTGCCCCACTTATCTTAGCGATACTAATAACTCCCCTTTTGAGATATTGTCTACTTCTTGGAAGACAATATCATCACAACAGTTTTCTTTTGTGTATTTGAAGTTGGCTATGGCAGTTAACTAAGCTAACAGTGCATGAATGCAGTGTTCCAATATGAAACAGACTATAACCAGGAAAAACTCTGTTCAACAGTCCAACAAATGTATTGTTATTGAGGCTCACACTTCGTTAAGAAGCCCGTGTGATCCCTGGATTGTCTTTGGAGAACAGAATAAGGCAAAGCTGTGAATTTGATTTGGGGGGAACAAGGGCAAAATAAATTATCCCAAAATGACTTGAGCCTGCAAAAGATAATAGGGATTATTTCTTGTGCATGCAACACATTTCAAACATGAATGCTGTGAAACACAAAGCGATTATTCCATCTTGCTTATTTTTACTAATGAAAACATATCATACTAACATTACCTGAGCATTCATGAGGCCTATAGGACTCGCAAATGTATGTGAAATTGACATCCTGTATGCAACAAAGTGCCACCATCTGTAATGCGCAGGCAAGCAGCCATTTTTAGGAACACACCCCTTGTCATGATTGAGCAGGTGCACTGTAGATCAGAGATAGATCATAGTAATAGTAGTACACGCTTGTTAGAAATTAAAATCAATGTTGATATGGCGTAATTTGAATTAAATACACTATTTCATTTAAATCAGTTTTATTCTGAAAAAAACGGAAGTTCACACTAACTATTAACTTAACACTTTTATTCTGAAAATTATTCACTTCCGGTTAGCATTAGCATGTGGCGAAATGCTACGCTTTGAAACCGTGAATTGAAGATGAAATGACATGTGATGTTGTACACTAAACACACTGGGGTTAGCACTCATTTATTGACGCTGAATAACGTTTATCAGGGAATGTTTAAATAACCACAGACACCAGAATGATGTAATTTAGCAACAGAAAAGGGCAGGAATTGCATTGGACCCGCCCCCCACGACGCCGGCCAATAGGAGAAGACCTCAGATGACAACAGGAAGGGCAAGCCAAGAATCGAGCTCTTCTACCCCCTGACCTCGGCAGACTCAACACATGTGGAGAGCTCCTCCACTCGCACATTTCATTTGTACACCACCGCATCTTTTGTGTAATTAAATGCTGTTATTTTTTACAAGCTTCCCTTGACTCTTTTCAGTCTCTCCGGCTCTCAGGGTTCTAGAATTGCTTTCACGCTGCACCAGGCTGCATGACTGCACAAAGACAAACTCCTATACAAAAACTAAACTTCATCAGCAGATTTTCAGTTAGAAAGTCTGGCTGTTTGGACGTTTTGATTGACAAATGATCTCAGGGAGGTGTGGGGTAAAAACCCACAGCAATGACCTCTAAGCATCGCAGGCGGGGGTGTATAAACAACTCTTTAAATTCTGAATCAGACCTTTGCATATCAAATGTTTGCAGCTCTTGACAAATGAGGTCCAGCAAGTTTAGCAGAGGATGTGAAATGAATCTTGCTGAATCATGATGGATAACCGGTCTCTGAGATCTGGACCCAGTCCTCATCGGCCTACAAATGAAGCGGCAAATACTGGAGATAGACACACTACTACAAACATACACACATTATACACACATTACAAGCCAACTCCATAGCAGAGATTCATTCAGGACCGAACACACACACAGAGGTAATACTGTAGGAGAAACCAGAACACAACTCTCAGAGTTCACATTCAGGTCAAAGCCCAGAGCGAGGGACAGAGAGAAAATGATGATAAAAAAGAGAGTTTAAAGTTAATTTGTAAAGCCTCTTCAGGAACTTATCTGGTTGGCACCTATTCTCCATAGAATCCAAAGATAATTTCATAGTTTCATCTATTTCTATGTGTTTAAGCCTTTCAGGGTTAAGTACCCTTGGCTGAGGGCACACAGGTGCATTCCCATGGGGGGGCCGGGGGTTTGAGTAGGTGGCTGCCGCAGTTCTGCTCAGATGAGACGAGAACGGCATGTCCTTGGGGATATTTTCCTTTTCTGCTCTGCTGTAGCACAAGGCAGCAGGAGGTATGAGCGAGTCTTCAGTGGGACCCCAGGGGACTCTCATTAAAATGGTGCCAGAAACCCCTGCTGCGGGATGAGCATACATTAAAATACAGTATATTATAAAAACACCTATACGTAATGCACCTTTAGGTGAAGGGTTTTACTTCTACACTTTCAACCAGATTACTGTGAAAAAACCAGGTTACGGCGTGAATAGGACATGTGCTGCTACTTTAGAGCCGACTATGTTCAGATGGTCAGTAATCAGAGAACACATGTTCATACAGTCAATGCCATGCCACAAAGGAGCATCAAATGTTGAAGTAAAATGTATAATTATTAGGGCTGTCAAGTTAACGCGTTAATAACGCAAAAACAAATTAACGCCACTAATTATTTTAACGCGATTAACGCACGTGTATTTTTTGTCCTCGGCCGCCCCGTAGTTTCAGAGCGCATCGAGTTTAAAATACCATCTACAAGCTGATGCTGACAGCCCCGCTCCTGCCGCCCGCAGACCACACTTCCACGCTCACCGGCAGGCACCGACTGGCCATCGGGAGGACCGGGAGGGCGTGTGTATGTGTGGCGCGAGCGAGCGAGAGAGACCTTACGTGTATTGTTGTTGTTAGCATCTGGTGCTAGCTAGCTGCGCTAACGGATATAAGGAGCTGTTTCAAAAGGGTTGCCAACTCTCACGCATCTGGCGTGTGACACACGCTTTCACTCTCAATCTCACTCGCTGCCCAAACTATTCTCACGCCAAAAACAAGAATACCGAAGACTAGAAACGGTTTTGAAAACTTTTGTCACGTAGTGATTGTCTTCTCAATAGAACATCTTTGATAATGTCTTCTGGCCAATCAGAATCACGATAACGGCGTGGTGTTGTTGCAGGAAATCCCGACGGAGAATACTTTTGCTGTAGTACATCTCTATATACATCGATACAACATTACGTGTTGATAGAAATCAACACGTAATGAAATAAGAGCCCACGGTTTGATGATTGATAGGTGTGTGGGCTGTCTTTCATTTGGACACACAGAACAATGGAGGCGATCCACCCTTATCCACAATGTAAAGTAATTCACACCGCCTCTTCCCTCTTCAGTGAGGAGCAGCAGGTTCTGCTTTCTGAACAAAGTAACAAAAAACTAAAATGGCATTCATTTTTTAAATATGTAGTGGAGTAATAGATGTATTTATTTTTCTTCTCAAGAGAGTACCAGAATGTGTATTTTATGTTAGTATTTCAAAAAATCTCCTGGGGGAAAATCCCCCCAGACCCCCCTGCAGGAGTTGGGTTTTCAGCATGTCAACTCTTTCACCTGTGGAGAAATTGCAGGATTGGCTCCAGGTCGCCCTTTTTATTTACTACAAGACAAATGTGCCTTTTTATTTGATACAGTTTAATTTGGATTGAGACAGGGAAATAATCTAAACCTTGCACGTGGCGTTTCACTGTCAATGGGAACGTGTATGTAATTACAATGCAAATACTGACTTCACCCCACCACTGTATGGGTTAGCCCTACCATAGATTACCCAACAAATAATACTCTCTGGCAACTGCCGACCCGTATTGCGCATGCGCAGATCTAAGAACCAGTAGAAATGATAAAAAGTAAAAGTCTGCTGCTTATTGTTCTACTAGGCCAAAATAGAGTCAAAGAGTATATGAGAGTGAGAGTGTGTTAATTAATATATTTGGCAGTTTGGAGTAAGTCTGTAGATTTGTTTGTGTGTGTGTGTGTGTGTGTGTGTGTGTGTGTGTTTCATGTATACGCCTCTCACGATAATTAATTTTGTTGGATACATTTTCCCGGAAATTATTGCGATAACCGATAATATTGTCGGCACCGTTGTATGACCATTTTAGACCACTGACATAATGATAATATATAATAATAATTCAAGTACATCCTTTCAAACTGCTAGTCACATCCTCATGTAAAAGGCAATTTATCGAGTTCATTTTTATTTATCGTACAATTAATTGCTTATCGCGACAGGCACACAATAAAACAGTGGAAACAAAGATGTGTTTGACTTTCATTAGTGAATGAAACTGTGTGCCCTTTATAGTCTGTGTCCAATATTGTGTATTTGTATATATTGTGTATATATATCCTATATATATGCTAAGGTCCCGCTGCTGACACGATAGCAGTCATTTCGTGGGCATATGTGTAATTAAACCCATGATATCAAAATCTCACTCCAGCCAGGTACCCAAAGTTGGCAACCCTGTAAAAACAGAGGAGCGACATTTCGCCGACAACTGCGCCGAGCACTTGACTTTATGCTGGAAGCCAGACAGTGGGACATTGTACGAAAAGTCAGCACACTCAGCACGGATAATGTGCGCAACATGATTGCAGCGTCCAGGCAGCTCCCGTTCGAGCATATGCCTTGAGTTGCACATAGCTCCAACGATCCATCAGTGTCTCTCTCCACACACACACACACACACACACACACACACACACACACACACACACACACACACACACACACACACACACACACACACACACACACACACACACACACACACACACACACACACACACACACACACACACACACACACACACACACACACACACATTGTATTGTATGAGAGAGGTTCCAGGTTGAATTGAGGCGGATATTTGTAATGTTCAGAGGTTGTTGTGTTTAATATTCAGGAGAATATTTGTCATTGTTCAAATGATAATAAACAAACATTTGCATAAAGCATTTTTGTCCACTCGATAAGAGTATTACAAACTTGAAAAATATTCCTCTAAGCAACATTTAGAACAGATAAAAAATGTGTACGATTAATTTGCGATTAATCGCAATTAAATATTTGAATCGACTGACAGCCCTAATAATTATGTTGTCTGGTCATTTTGGATACATGCATTTTGTGACCGTTTGATTTAAGTTTTTGTTTATTCCCGGCCCTTGCTATTTTCAGGCTAATCAACCGTTTTGTGTTTTATCTTTATACAAAAAAGAGCTTACCATTTTTTGTACATGAGACAGTATTTAAAATATGTCACTTGGCCGAGTTCAGGCCAACCTACATCCGTCCAGGCATGCTTTTGAAAAGTGTTTCATCAAAAGAATAAATGGGCCCTCGCAGGGATCACTTTAATGACCCACACACACACACACACACACACACACACACACACACACACACACACACACACACACACACACACACACACACACACACACACACACACACACACACACACACACACACACACACACACACACACACACACACACACACACACACATATACAACGACACACTGTGTAAAGTATTGTTTTGTACCTCTGTGTTATGGGGAGCAGAGGAAATGAGGGAGCAGTAAAGCCCTAGTTTTGACTGAATGTGTCCCTGTCGTCCCCACACTGCTCCTTCCTGACCCTCTCTCCTCACTGATGCTCTAAAGGTTATACTGTATAGATCAACAAGAACACTGGCAAAAGCTCCATGTGTTCATAAAAACGACGACAGTCTGTCAGTGTCACTGTCATAAGCAACATAATAAAGAATTGATCAGTTGACAAAAAAGTCCAAACAGTTTTAAACAGGTGTGAACATAAAGCACAAGGGCTTGTTTCTAAAGGTAAATTCACTCAAATGGTAGAATGTGACATGCGGAGTACCTCAAGGCTTCATTTGGGAGCCTCTTCTCTTTAACAATATTGATATGAAAGAGACCCTGATGACATCGTTAGAGCATATTTTGTAAGCACTAATGCTATTAAATAATGTTGCCAAACTAATACAATCCTGCAGCTTTGACACATTCATCGAGAGCAGTGGTTCTCAAATGGGGGTACGCGGACCCCTAGGGGTACGTTGGAGTACTGCAGGGGGTATGTGAGATTTATTTTATGTTAATGAAAAAAACAACATCATTAATGCATTTAAACAAACTACTAATAGTAGATTAACTACTTTATTCAAAAGTTTACAGTAATTATGGATAATAAAATGGGAACAATAAACGGTGTGCTCTCTTTTCCTCTCCCTCTCCTGACAGCCCGTCAGTCTCGTGCAGCTCGCTGAACCTGTAATAAGTGACCCGACAGTAAAGAATAAATATATTTATAAATAGTTTAGCTAGTTCCAGAGTAGATAAACTAGCTAAGTGTGTTCTAACTCTTAGTGTATTTTGCTCCACTCAACGATCCGTCACAGCGGGGGAGCTGTGATCATGCAGAGCTGCGTGTTCTCCGTCAGCAGCAGCTGATCTCTGATCTCTGATCTCTGATCTCTGTCTCGCATCCGGTTAGACTTCACTCGCGTCTATGTCCAAATCTATCAGATCTAGCTAGTTCTAGTTAATTATATGACTGCCTGCTTATCAAAGGACCTAAACAATAAGCGTTGCTTGGCAACGGCGTGTGGCCGCAAAGTATAGCGCAGCATTATGCATAGGCCTATGTTTATATGAGGGGTCAAAATCCCATGCTAATAAAATGCTCATAGATCTTTTTCTCTTCATTCCCCACGCCCCAAAATAAATAAATAAATAGATATACCAATTTTAGGAAAAGTAAGGAAGTTTGAGCAGTGTGGGTTTTATATTAACAGAGTTAGGCTACACATAAAACGCGACGTGTAATAACTGCAGTTTGCCTCCCTGTCAGAATGACAAAGATCCTCAGTGAAGCACAAGCCCATATTTCTCACTACATTGTAAGTACAACTTATTAAAAAGATCAGTTCAATGCAGCTAATGTCGTCTGAGTGTTATTGCATGATGTTAAAATTGGTTTTCCATGAATTTAGTGATGGATTGTAAACATTTGAAATGTAGCATTTAAGTGTTTCTCAGTTACAATGTTGTTGTTTTAATAAATCAGACACTGATGGTGCAGCGCTGTACTGTACCTCTTTATATAGGCATTTTTTCCCTAACAAATAGTTTTTGCGCTGATCAGTGGGTACTTGGCTGAATTTTTTTTTCAAAGGGGGTACATTATTGAAAAAAGTTTGAGAACCACTGATCTAGAGCATTTTGCCCCTGGCAGCGGGTGGGACCCTAGATATTTCTAATTTAAAAAATGTCTCAACTAGCAATCAGGCTAACACTATTACATATATATTAAGAGTGGTAGCACTGTTACCACATTGATATATACATATAATCAGTCCTATTATAGTCCAGCGCACACATACAGAGGTTTTGTCACATTGGTTCCTCATCATCTATCTCAGGCAGCCATCAGAACAATGCCCCTCCTCTAATTGGCCTATTAGTTTTGGCATTAGCCAAGGGGGAGGGCCCTGCAGCCATTACTGCAGCAGTAGCCTCTGACCGGAGCTCTGATTAACTAGCTGGCTGGCCGAAGCGCGGGGACATGAAGTGAGAGGACAGCTAATGCTAGAGCAGCCGCACCATTAGCCTACTAAAACAACTGTCCCTACACTTCCCCCCTAATGACATACCTCGCCTCATGGACCAATTACTCATGAACGTGAAAGGAAAGGCCAGCGGTCTGCGTCTTTGATTAACATTTGCTGCTGCGTTTCTGCTAAAACGTCCTGTCACATGCAGAACGCTGGCGTAGCTTCTGAGGCCATCTGTCAAAGAGCGTTCGCCTTTACTTACAGCTCCGTGTCCAGTGCCAGCGCGTGAGAAGGCTGCGAATTCCAATGAGCACGCATTAAGTGGTTGTGTCAATGATTTATATATGTTTGGTAACCAGTAGGAAGGTGAGGAAGAAAAGGGGGTTCTGCTCAGACTGAAAGGCTATTAAAAAGAGTTATGGCATGAACACAACTCTTATTCAGTCTCAGTTATTGATTCTGGATCATTTTTCAGGCAGAGTGTATTTCATGGATGGGCAGAGGTGACGGCTGCCATGGATAAAAGCAGCCTGACAAGATCAAAACTGGACAGGCAGACTAGGAGTTGAACAATATAAAATAGAGGCTTTCTAGAGTTATTTGATTTTTTGTTTCATATGACAATGATAAAGCTTTCTAAAATTATGTTTTGACTAATTTAAAATCCAATGGGCATGTCTGCAATGATCTACCAATATTATCTGAAAAAGTCCACTGGAAAACACCCTATCCAGTATTAGTAGATAGGCCCATGATCAAGTTTAGCAGGGGCCAAAGTTATTTTGCATTCAAATCACAATATTATTAGCATTGACAGCAGAGACTGATTCTAAAAAACATTCTTTCAGGCTCAACATGACACACATCTGAATGTGTCCTTGAAGGCAGTGCTGTAGTAAGGCCATGAGGTCATTTAAATACATTAAAAGCAGATCTCATGTTTGGCCATTGAGTGTCCAGAAAGGAAGTTGTTTATTTTCTCTGGATAAATATTATGGCAATCTGCCCAATGGATTTTGAAGTGTTTAACTGAAATCTGTAGCTTTTCAATATTACTGTAACACAAAGGTCAGGGATTCATCAAAATCAGTATGAATTATCGTCTGGGGACAAACAATATCCATCCTTAATGTGGTGAGATGTCCATAGATTTGAGAACAGATGGACTAAACATCAACATCATCAGAAACAGGCAGTGTTTTACTCCTATGATATCAGGTTTGTTATTTGGATTGTCACATTGTGTTATTGTGTTGAGTAGCAGCAGTATTTCTCCAGGAATGAGCTGAAGACAAATATTAATGACACATGTCCAGTAAATATTGCTTTGAGCCCTGAGACAGATTAGCTTTTTCTTTTGTTTCCGCTCGCTGACTCTCTTCTTCTCTTGTCCCCCCCCCATCCTCAGGCTCTGACACGCCTCTTATCCCACTTTCTTTCATGGTCGGATCAATATGCCCCCTAAGTGCTGTCTAACTAAAGGCATATTCCACATTTAAGTTGACTTCCCACAGCAGTGGCTGTAACTCTACCTCCACATTACACCACTCCCTGATGATGTGGTGCCAGTTCTTACAGCTCCTCCAGCATCTGCTGATGTCTCTGTGCTCCATGTGTCTGAGTCTGAGATGCACTCTAAAACTATTCTTATTTCCAATCTATAATTCCATGAAGATGTTAAGCACCACATGACCTTCCTTACCTGTTACAAAATCAGTTTGTTTCTTATGAATAACTATTTGGTATTAGTGAGGGAAATTGAATCAATAGAAATGACTGAACCTGTGGTGTGCAGCTTTATTTGTTTTTCATTTGTGTTATTTATTTGTATCATCATAACCAGGCAGTCTACAGTCCTGGCCAGATGTAGAAACAATCTGAAAGAACAGTAGAGTGGGAGTCTGGGGTTTGGTCCCGAAACCCAACAATATGAAGGAGGGGAAATATTGATTAAGTTATCAACAAAGTTACATATGGAAAAGTACATTTTAACACTCAAAACTGACATGTGGAAACATACATCTTACATATACTGTATGCAGTCTTTGGTGGGAGGCCAGTGAGGGATTGTGTCCTTGTTGGAACACTATGTCAATATAGTGACATTCCACCTCTATAATTAAGACAACCACTAAGTCAGCGATAGGTTAGAGGTCGTGGAGAGGGACTGAAGGACTTTGCATACACTTTTGCATCATCTTCCTTTTCTTGTGTTCTTTATTTAGGGAAACGTTGTAAAGCATGAACTATATTGAACTTATGTGCCCTCCACCACAATCAAACTGTCCGGTACAACCAGTGTTTTATCCATCAGGCCACTGAAGAGCCATAGAGCCTTACTTTAGGGCACCTGAACAGTTTTATTAAAGGAGGGCAAAGGGCTATTCTTTTATTTCCCACCTAAATCCTTTGTGCTGGTTCAGGGATCAAGCCGTTGACTTTTCTGGTGCAATTCCACATGCTGCTTGAAGCTTTGGGCAACCTTAAAGCCCACTATTAAAAAATTAAGCAAGCTAAAAGAAATGAAAAAAACGTGGTCACATTTCAAGGTCAGCACTAAAACCTCCAAACCTCTCTATAGTCAAATCAAACCCTGACCAACAGAAGCACGCTGAGCGGCGTGTTGCTGCTGTCCAGGTACATCTCCCCTCCAGCTGGGATCTGGTTCCCCCTCCTCTTCCTCCTTCAGCCCTTTCCTCTCCCTCCCGGCGCATCTTAAGTCAGTCCGCCGCCCTCTTTGATGTTATTTTGGGATCAATATGTTCTGGTGAGACACTCTTATGCTACTGCATGGAGGGGGGGAGGGAGGCATGAACCAGATTTTGTCAAGCGACGACATATGAGGAAGCGTTGCATCTCCGTTTTCCTCAGGCTACTCCAAGTTTTTATTGATGCACACATTTTCCTATGGTGCATATTTGGATCATGAATATCAAATGTGCACACTGCTGGTATTGACAAGAATATATGTTTTATATTATATGTATTTCCAGTAATATAATATGTAAGGTATATCATGTATTAATATTATTCCTAATTTTTCTTTTTTTAAACTAAATATCTATGTGTATATTTATAGGTTATTACTTCTGCCAAGAACATGATCAGTTGTTTGTTTGTTTGATGTTGTGTTTTCCGCAGCGTTATGGAGATGGTCTGGCCCAGGGTTCATTCCCTAGGTCAGTGACCACCAACTGGCGGCCCGCGGGCCACATCCGGCCCGCCAGACATTCTCATCCGGCCCGCACGACGGGGGTGACTGTGGCGTTGGCGGAGTGGTTACTGCGTTCGCCCCCCACCCATTTTTTTTTTACAACGTCTCGTGAGTAAGGTGCAGTACCGGAGTCCAACAGAGAGGCAGCAGCTGCGGGACAGTAGACTGCGTACTGCGAAACCTTCCCTTCCTTGAAGAAGAAGAAGAAGAAGTGATCCTTCGTTGTGAAGAGTCTGCTTTGTGCGCTCCGCACCACAGCAGCAGCCCCGCTGCGACAGAGTCCAACAGAGAGGCAGGAGCTGCGGGACAGTAGCCTCGAAGCAGGGTTGGGTTGTAACGGAATATATGTAACGGCGTTACGTAATCAGAATACAAAAATCAAGTAGGCTAATTGTATTCAGCTGGCGTTACATTTGAAAAACGAGTAATCTGATTACAGTTACTTTCGTAAATCTGAAGTGAATACATTTTGGAATACTTATTGGAATTATTGGTGGAAAAGTTTCCTCACAAAATGTAATATTCATTACCGGCAGAACTGTGTGCACACTGCACAGCGCTGCAAGCATGTCTGTGAGCGAGAGAGAGATGCAGGGTGTCTGTGAGGCCCCGCCCCCCAACGCAGATGAGAGAGAGAGAGATCTCTTTTCAAATATATTGAAAGTTAGAAACGGAGATGGTTAGATAAAATGTGCAAGATAACGTTGATGTAGCATTTCTTTATTGTCGAAATGATGACATTTATAACGGGATCAAATCAAAGTGAATGGCCTGCTGCTGCTGAATGCATGGGGCAAGTGACTGGAACAAGTTTTAAAAGTTATTACATCGTTTCAGATAATAATAATAATGATAATTCATTCTATTTAGGGGCGCCTTTCAAAGCACCCAAGGACACCTTACAATTCATAACATATTCTAAGGAAAGGTTTACAGTAGGAGAATGCAGTCCGGGTGATGTTTTTTATGTGGGGTGCAGATGAGAGGGAGCTGTCCAGAATGACACCAAGATGTTGTGTTTGAGTTCTTGATACGCCATTAAAACAGTAAAACAAGTATCTCCTGCTCACCAAAACATACCCATCTGTTATGGAAAAAGGAAGTATTCTAAAAGTAACCTGAACACGTTACTTTTATAAGACACATAACTGTAACTGTATTCTGATTACTTTCAGAGCATGTATTCAGTAATCAGTAACTGATTACATTTACAAAGTAACCCTCCCAACCCTGCCTAGAAGTGATCCTTCGTTAGCGTGAAGAGTCTGCTAAGCTTTATGCAGTACCTGTACCCCCCCGGCCCGCGATAGTGTCTATTGGATACATTTTGGCCCTTGGACAAATGTAGTTGGTGATCCCTGCCCTAGGTACAGGGTGCCAAGGAAGAACCCATTACATTTTGGAGCGGTTCCGAATCATGGGGCGAATACATACATTATTTTTCACTTATGGAAACGGCCTTGGCAGAAGTCTGTGCTCTCCGGGTTCCCTAGTTAGAATTGAAATGGAAAAGTGTCAAACTAAAAAGTAGAAAATAAACCAACATAAATAAAAATGAGTCTGCTGAACAGTCTTTGAAGAGTCAGCTGAAGTTGAAGACAATAAATGTTAGAATTTTCATATAATAATATTAACATATTATGTTTTGACAGACAGTTACTATTATTATTATTGTTATTATTTAAAATCTGTTTAATTTATCACTTGAATAACATTGGCCACAAATATTGTAACTGCAAAACAAACACAGGCAGTGTGGCAGTGTGCAACCCCACATTAGCCGAAGCTAAACATGTGCTCAAATTATACAACACACACACTCCTTCATGCTATTACCTCAGGCCAAAGTCCCTCACCTCATTTAATCTGCATTGATATTAGTGTCAAAGCAGCGAGCTGGTCCCCCCCCCCCCCCCCCCCGTGAATAGCCATTACCAATCCATTTGGACCGGGTTACCATCAGCTGGCGCTAGCCCCAAATCCCATTTCACCCCATCTACAATTCCTCACTGTGTCCCTGCCTGTCCCTGACAGACAGTATCTGTTATTGGCAAAAATATAAAATCATGTCTACAGCTCCAGCAGGTCACATCATGCTAAAAACCTGTATGCTGTCACATAGGCTCCGTTTTTGATATAACCATAGTATTATTTCACTTATTAATCATTATAGTTTCTAAATCCACATTTAAACTTGAGATATGGATGTATATATACAGTATATATAATTCTGACATTAGGCTTAGTTTTGGAGAGGGGGTCCCCTAAGCATGGGATTGCATAAATTGGCTAAAATAATGAAACTGAACCACCAAACTAGACAGTAAACAAGGATTCTGAGTGCTTGCTGAGAAAAGCTGTAGAAAACTCCAAATGGCAAAAGTTTTCTAAATGAAAACAAAAATGTTCCCACTATGTTCATTAAGGTCTTGTTGTCTCAATGTTTTGAGGGATTCATATATTTTTTTAAAGAATGCGGCCATACAAAATGTTTCCTGAAAAACAGACTGCACGATCGTAACTGTACACAAGAAAGCAACCGTTTGTTCTTTGCTCTTTATCCATCCATCCGTCCACTCATCCGTCCATCCATTCATCCGTCCATCCATCCATTCATCCATTCATCCAACCATCCATCCACCCACACATCCACCCATCCATCCATCCATCCACCCACCCATCCATCCATCCACCCATCCATCCACCCATTCATCCATCCATCCATCCATCCACCCATTCATCCATCCATCCATTCATCCATCCACCCACCCACCCACTCACCCATCCATCCATCCATCCATCCATCCATCCATCCATCCATCCATCCATCCATCCATCCATCCATCCATCCATTCATCCATCCATCCATTCATCCACCCACCCACCCATCCATCCATCCATTCATCCATCCATCCATCCATCCATCCACCCATTCATCCATCCATCCATTCATCCATCCACCCATCCATCCATCCATCCATCCATCCATCCATCCTGTGAGAAACTTTATGAATCAGCCTACCATAAACTATTCCCAACAACATCATCTCTGACCCCAATCATGTCCTGAACAATTGAAATGACTTGTTGCCATCTAATCGGAGTTTAATAACTGAAGCACTGCTTTGTGCACCAGTCAATCCTCAAATGAAATACAGAGCTAAATCCCAGGTCAAATGTAAGATAGAGGGTCAACAACAAGTTTCAGTGATTGTAATGTTTTGTTAAATGTCTGTTTCCTTTTGATCATATCTTAATATTTGTCCTTGTTGATGTTGCAAATGAAGCTGCTGTGATGCAAGTAAGTATTATCGTTTTGTATTGTAGTGTATCGTATCCACCCATCCATCCATCCACCTCTCTGCCTCTGTGTCTCTCCTGCTCAGAGCTCAGACTTCTGCCTGCCAGTTGCATAATACATACTGCCTGCTTGGTTCACATGGGATCACAAGCCTCTGCATTAGCATTCCTCGCACATGCACACAAACACACACATACACAGGCTTGGCTGACAGCAGTGACATCAGCAACCTGAACACACTCAGCCTGTATCCTCAGAGCCAACTACAAACACCTTGATGCATTCACAAGCCTCTCATCACGTCACACACATATACATGGTGTAAACATACACAACAAGTTTGGAGTTCAAGTTTGCTAACTCATTCCATAAAAGATGAATGATGCAACATGTAACACAGCACTAAACTTCTCTAACACCTTGCGCTAGAGAAGGGTCGGGTAGATTTCCTGAGCTTTCATCTGCCAGGTCGTTCTTCATTGTTGATGCTTGATTCAATTCCAAGGTGAGATATTTAAAACTGTTTGCTTTGAAAAGCTGCAATCAGCAACGTTTGGCATTTTACCTAAGACATAATAATAATGTTCAGCAAGAGCAAATCAATAACATTTGTATTATTTAAGGCAGATGAAAACATTTTAACAAGAGTTTCTATATGGTTCAAATAATATTCTAAATAAGTCAAACAGTAGGGTGTTAAATATATATCGTGACCAATCAGATTTTTTTCAATTTTTAGAATTAGTAAAGAAAACTAATATTTACTAATATTTAAGAAAACAATTGAATAATATTGTACAGAAAGATTTCAGTTCAAAAGGAGGAGTATCACTGCCATCCAAGGGCAAGTTGTGTGTGTGTCTGGGTCTGTGTTTGTGTGTAGGAACAACTGGTTATGGTGTGTTGGTTTGTCTGGCTGTCTGTCAGCCGAGGTTTAGACATAGGAAATTGTAATCAGGTCCTTGAGAGATTCCTTACAAATTCAATATTTTGGGATTTATAGTGCAGCCTTTACTCTGAAAGTATTGAGCTTCCATACTAATGAACAACCGCATAACTCGTCCACCTTCGAGCGGTCCATTCTCCATCCGTCCTGGTAGGATCTGGATGGATGTGAGGGGGGCGGAGGAGAAGGGGGGAGGTTCTGGCTCTTGCCGATGAGGCCTAATTAGAGAGATTAGAAGTGGAGGGAGTGACTCACACTACAATAGCAGCTCTGACCTAACTGCTAATGTTCTCCACCCAGCCCATTTAATCCAATTCACATCCATTATCTTTAGCCTCTTTGTGCTCGCTCCCCTCCGTCCCGTCACTTACTGCTGAATGTCATCCTTTGTTTGTCATCCTCGGACGAGGCGGAGAATCAGTTCAGATGTGACCGAAGGATGTTAAGAGATCTGGCCTTTCACTCATCTTCATTTAACATCGAATTTATCCTTCTATCAAGGGCAAACTGAACCAATAAGATTTAATGATATAGGAAGCCTGAAATATAATTCCAGCTAATTGATCGCAAACAGCCAACACCAAAATCAAATCTGAATCAATCAAAACCAGACAAATTAATCATATGTCACTTCCAACACTTCCTTTTAACGACAGGCATTAATTCATGTACAATTCCATTTAGATCTATCTACAGTTTCCACAGAGTCAGCAGGTGTGATGCCGGAAGAGTGTCAGGAGGGAAAAGGAGCCGAGCAGCAGTATATATCTTACCTGTCACACTGAAATAACAGGTGTAGCCTGTTTACTTTTCTACTACTTTCAAATACTGGAAGTCCTGACGCCTAACTATTAACGGGCTTTAAAGATCTGGTGACCTTTTGATGTCATACTCAAACAGACAGACCAGAACCATGTGTTGAGTACAGCCGGCATTGTGTGACGGCCACTAATGTGACGAAACTAGGAATTTCTAACAAAATTGTCTCTTCTGCATTTAAAGTTGACAATGTTTTTAATTGCAAATTAGGATTTTAATCAAGCTCAGCCCAAGTTCAGGCAGGAAGACTGGGTATACATTAATTCACTCCTCAGCTGCATTATCAGCTCATTATGGGCATTCACTTTTAACCAGGGGCGGCGCCAGGGGGGAGCTAGGGGGTGCTGAAGCACCCCCTAGCTCCCCCAAGAAATATGTGTTTTTTTTTTTTTTTCGTTTTTTTTTTTTAATTATTATTATTATTTTTATTAAATTAAATTAGAACAATTATTAATTACATCAATGCAAATGTGAAACAAACAAATGTTTGACCAAAAACATAAAGCCAACACAGGTGATTTGATTAGGCCAATGGCCAGCACCCATTAGATTTTTGACCTATCCATAGGCTAAATTACTTTGTGACACTTGAGTGACTTCCTGTTAGCTAGAGCGCCAAATTATTTGCTAACAGCAAAGTGAAAAATGGATCGTTTTTTAGTCCTTAAACGTCCACGTGTGGATACTCAATCAAAACCACCTGAAAGCGAGAGGGATTCTGCACATAATATGCTTCGTGAGTACAAGTAGCTTACTTCTGGGTCTCTGTGTTTCATTCAAGCTCTGCTCTGTGTGTGTGTGTGTGTGTGGCACGAGCCATTTTGTGTGCGTGCGCAAGTGAGCGAGCGAGAGAGAGAGCTCGCGCACCGGTGGGTATCTACTATCTACCGGAGATCGTTGTGGTTAGCATCTGGTGCTAACTAGCCAAGCTAATGGATATAAGGAGCTTTTTCAACAACAAGGTGGAGGGAGAACTCTCTCCTGTCCGACGGAGAGTCTCAGATAACCTCAGCTCAGGTGAAGTAAAGGACTCTCTCAGTGTTTAGATAGTTCACTTTAGTCTAGTTATCTCAGTGGGTCTCAAACGGTTTGTTTTAAAAGAGGAGTGATTTGTAAAATATCTATAAAGAAATAGAAAATCTGTTTATAGTTCTGTTTCATGGGTGTTGAGAGATGTATCCATAGATCTCTTAATGTTGCTCTCCAAGTGCACCAGATTGATGCTTTTAACTTCAATATTTAAAAAAAAATCCCCCGGACCCTACTAGAGGAGGTGAGGACCCTCCTATAGGAGGTGAGGTCCACTCCCCACTTGTAAAAATAGCACTTTACCCCTGATTACACCTATATGCCGTGAGCTGATTATCGAGCCTTCATTGTAACAGTCGCGGGTACACTGTGTGTGCGTGTGGGGAGTGTTGCAGTAGAAAATTCAACTGTAGCGCTGGTGCATTAATGGGAAACCCTTAATGTTGAGCACCCTCTATGAAACGTCAAGCTACCCCACAGCACCCCCTAGAGAAAATCTCTGGCGCCGCCACTGCTTTTAACCAATTACATTTCACCTCAATCTCCAGCAGCCAATCATTGTGCTGCATTCAACTCTAAAACTCTTCTCCTCTCTCCTGCAGTCAGCTGTGATTTCAGGTGTTCATGCCTGGGCCCGCCCCCACCCCATCACCTCCTGTCATCATTTAAAGTGCCAAGAGAGCTAATCCAAAGACCTCATCACACCTCCTCTTCATCCCATCTCCTCATCAAATCTAGATCATCATCATCACTGTCTGGACCCCGGGGGGTTTCCAATATACTCACGGCTGCATTTCCCCCTTAAGATATACGATACCAAGATCGGGGTCTAATCACCAAGGACCTTTAACATTTCGATCAAAATGGCGCACGTGTCAATAAATGTAATTTAACAAAACATATTTCCTGATTGAAATAGTGAGTCAATTAAAAAATGGTGCATTGTATAAGAGCTCGACATCGACAGTTTTGCCTAATTTAAGTGAAAGGATTTTCATGCAAGGAAATCAGCAGTCACCAGCTCAGACTAGCTTCAGTCCCACATCAGAGAGGGCCCCCACATCAGGGAAGGCCCCCACCTCAGAGAGGGCCCCCACCCCAGAGAGGGCCCTTTCAAACCCCTCCACAGGCTCTGGAGCAGCAGCTGGGCCGGGCTTGGATCAGCCTAATAAGAGGCTCAGCTCCCCGGCCCAGCAACGGCTCAGAATCTGGAGTTTGGAGAACGTCACGCCTTTGATTTGCTGGAATAACCATACTCCTGCACTTTTTAAGCACACAATAATGAGGACGGATGAGCTGACACATCAAAATAAAGATTAGAACACAATCAGGGCCCACACAAACAGCTTAAAGATGACATTTGTGTGTTTCAGTTGATAAGCATGTCGGCTTACACTGGGTAGCTCAGGATTAGGGAAAGATAGATATAACAGCCAACACAGGCCTTGTGTCTATCAATGCCTACAATCTGAGCCTCCTCCTGCAGTGTGTGTAATACAGCACACAACATGGGGCAAAACACAGAAAATAAATAATAAAACATACATGTCAGGATTTGCCTCTAATGTAGGACAGTAATTGTCAGAGCAGCCCCCACTACCCACAGAATCTTAATCTCAATTCTTTAGCATTTGCAGTTCCTTTATATTTTTCACAATGCATGTTGACTGTGACGCAAAGAGTGATGCCATTTGTGTTTGATCCATTTGTGTTTGAAATTGATAAAGAGGTGTTTCGTACTGAGGAAAAGCTTAATTTATCTACATTCAAAAAAAATGAGGGCACACATTGGGATTCATTTACATCAGTTTAAAATGCATTAATATTTTAATTAATATCCACACAGTACATTTGTGTTTGGTTATATTCATGCACATCAGGGATGGATGGATATCCTCGTGGATTCATCTTCCTATTATACACACATGCATTTCCAAACATTTGGACTACCTATGTTGGAAATGTATTATCTTTTCAATTTACACACGGCATCTATTGCACGTCTGTCCGTCCTGGGAGAGGGATCCCTCCTCTGTTGCTCTCCCTGAGGTTTCTCCCATTTTTCCCTTTAAACTGTGGGTTTTCTCCGGAAGTGTTTCCTTGTACGATGTGAGGGTCTAAGGACAGAGGGTCTAAGGACAGAGGGTCTAAGGACAGAGGGTGTCGTATTGTCATACTGATATTCTGTACAAACTGTGAAGTCCACTGAGACAAATGTAACATTTGTGATATTGGGCTTTATAAATAAACATTGATTGATTGATCAGCATGTGGAGCCACACTGACTTGATGTGTTTATCCTCTTAGACGCACACTGGATGTAAGTTAGCCTATATTCTGCTGGTTGGGGGTGGGGGGGTGAACAGGATGACGCTCTGACAGGAGAGTCTCAGAGAGAGCATAGCATCCATTTATGAACTGTTATTCTAACAATTATCACTGCACCTCAGAACAATGACTTTATCTACAGCGGAGGAGGAGATGAAGGGAGGTTAGGCGGAGGATAATAACTTTCGTAGCCATGGAAACCAAGACGATGACGAACGATGACTGCAACCCACCCACCAGTCCCCTCTTTGATTCCTCTCTTTGGGGTTGGTCTCTGAAAAAGCTGCTTATGTACAATTATTACATGTTTAAATCTGGCACAGGGTGAAGGCTTATTAACCTGTTATGCCCTGAGCCTGTTTTTCAGGTCTCAGGCCTGAAAATGACATGTCCAGAACAAATGAATATATATTGACTTCTAAAAGGGGTACATTAATAATCTTTTTTCTCAAAGCAATGATAAACCTGTGAGTTGGATGTAGAAAAGTCAGAATCAATATAGATGTTTTTATTTTAAAGTAAATTCAGATTGAACATGGTAAAAAAATGTAAATTATAGTTTCCGTCCAAAAAAAAACCATATAGTTACTTATAGTGAAAACCCCCTTGAATGATGGGATGGTAGACTAAAAGCTTTAGGAATCCAAAGTGTGCTCTGTCAGCCGCAGCCCCAATTTTTTCTCCACGGTTATGACCGAGGGAGAGGTGAGTGAGGCGCAGCGGCTGCTAACTAGAAAGCCGGTCAGAGACAGTGAGATGGAACAGTGTTGTTGTTGAACGACAGCGCGTGTATACATCTGAGCCTGTGAGAGATATAACGAGGGTTTACGTATTGTAACCCTCGTTATATAAACACAGGCGGAGCCCTCTACTCAGGGGCCCTGTCTGTCCTATGCTGCTTGCTGAAGAGAAGTGTAGGATGACAGTCAGGAGGCGAGGCCTCCTTTTATGCGGTGAGATGCGCGCACATTCAGGTAGGCCCGCCCCGGGGCCGGCTACGTCTATAGAAGTCTCAGTGGATGAATGCTTGCATGATGTGATCAAGGGGAGTACACATAGAGTCCAGTAGAGGGCTCCGCCTGTGTTTATATAACAAGGGTTACCATATGTATCCCCTCGTTTTGCCCCGGCGGGCAGGGGCAACAGGTTAAACATATTGAAGAATGTGTTGGTTTATATTTTCCATACTGCTACATCTCAACCTATTCAGGAAAACATTTTTGATTCATTTGAACGATATAATCCAAATTGTTTTCAAGGATTTTTAAATCACAAGAAGGTTGGAAAATGTTCCCAGTTATTGAAATATAATGTAATCCATTAGCTGATTTAAAAGCGTGAAAATCAATACAACTAGAGATGCATCTCTTGAACTCACCAAACAATAGTTGTTACTCACATGCTAAATGTTCATAATGTCTGTCATGATTGTGTTGTTTTCTTTGTTGCAATAAACTTTGCTTTTTCATTTTTAAAGGGGTTTTGCTGACACATACCAGATTACATCATTTAGTTATGATGATATTTTTTTTAAATTAATTTACACGTGTCACACATGTTATCAATTAAATCATAATTAGATTAATTTGCATTTTTGTACCATTAATGGCCTTCATAGTCAGTGCAGTTTCCAGGCAGTATGTCAGTGTGTCTGTCCAACAGCTTGATAAATCGGCAGCTATCCTTTAACTGCCAGAGAATTCTATACCTTTTACACAAACGTTTAATATTGTTGGTTATTGCAAGCAGTGCTACCAATGAACAGGACTGTTAAATCATTGTGATGAAATATTTTACTGGATTATTTTAACCATACATGTTTCTAATTAATCAATACATATTCCAAGAAATACACATGCTCTGATATTGCTAAGAAATTAGATAAAACTATAAACACAAAGATACCATTTTACATGCTTCTACAAAAAGAGAGTAGACAAGATGAGATAGATAAGAGATCTTTACCCGACAGATTGCAATTTCAAATCATCCTCCCACCTGAGGACAAACCTTTGCTCACACTCAGTTCTAGTCGGATAGCTTAAGGCTAACATTTCATACTACTTTTCTGACTGCATGCTGAAATGTAACATGCTAGCAAGCTAAACCTAGCATCAAGCTCGTTGCTAAGCCTTAGCACAGATGAAGAGCACAGATAAATGTTTTTAATCCACCTTCTGAAATGTGTCATCATGCGGCGTTTCTTATGGTTGTACAAAGACTTTAGGGTTTTAAACAGTTTTGACAAGAAATGTAAGTCAACTTTGGCTTTGAGAATTTGTTGTGAATAAAAAAAAAAAATTGTATAGATTAAATGATAAATTATTCAAATAAATAAATAACTGACAGACTTATTGATAATGAGTTCAATATTGACCCAAATGCCAGAGTCTCTGGCCTGACTGCTAACGTTTTGAAAGGTCACACTTTTTAATCAGACTGTATACTAAGAACTCCGATGGGTCAACATTGGAATGTATAGCCAGGTCATACCAATTCATTATAACTGTGTAACACTCAGATAGTTATATGATAGATGGTAGAGATGTAGAGAGGATGTAGAGAGGAGATCTGGGATGTGTGAAAACACTGTGGTCTGGTCTGCATGCTGCTAAGTTAAAAGTCCTGTTTTATCCGTGAGCTGCCAGCACCATGGCAAGAGGAAACATGATGATATTGTGTTATCCGCCATCTGCAGTGCTGCTTAAAACACTTAGGCTGCAACTCAAAACGCATGTGTGCGCATCCCGGCCTTTATTCTGCGGTCTCCTCTGAGTGGAACATGTAATGCATCGTCCTCACCCACCTCCCTTACAGCTCAAAACAAGGTGGGATCAAAGCCGGCACACATCATAATGGCCAAACTGTGTATCGCTTCCAACTGCGATATCAAATTCAATGTGTGACTCAGGCAGTGTTACCAAAGAGGATGTAAGAAAACCCCTAGATGAGACAACATGCACTCCCTGCACCAAAGATTTCGATTTTCACCCCCTGAAAGCAAGGAGAATAAGAGTGTGAAAAGGGTGCTTGTGGCAAGGACAGGAAAATGTGTTACTGTGGAGAGCCTGCGGGCCAGAAAAAATGTGTTTGTTTTGAATGTGTGTGAGTGTGTGGGTAATTGTGGCTATTAGGCCTGGGAATGATGTTGCTGGCTAATGTGTGGCTCCCTGGTTTAATGGTAATTAGATTTTGCTGTGGGTTGGCTGGCCTAGCGCCTGTCAGCATCATGTCACAACAGTGACACCGCCTCAGAGCTCTCCTTCACTGGACACAGCCCAACACACTGCCAGTGCCACAGGCATGAGGGCACAGCCAATCACAGCACTACAAAACACACTGCAACAAAGAGCATGAGAGAGGGCAAAACAGAAGTGGTGCTAGTGGGATATTCTGAAAAGGAAGCATTCAGAATACTGAATCACTGTGTTCAAGTGTGCTCTCCAATAGTCAGGGTTGGGAGGGGTACTTTAAAAATGAAATCCGTTATAATTTAGTGGGAATGCTGTTAACAGCATTCCAGTGCTGTTAACAGCATTCCCACTAACTGTTATTCTACGTACGAAAAGTTTATTATTATTCCGCCGACTTATTTTGCCGCGCTTCTTCTCCCGCATTGAACATCGCAGAAACTCCATTCAAACATCAAAACGTTCAGCTCGGTCGTGAATCGATGGCTATTACTTTTCTCATTCATAACTTTCATAATTCCAGAGATACATTCCATAATACATCACATTTTTAACCATTGAAGTCAATGGAGAAATTCTTCAGACTTCAACAAATCTTCATGCGACTTCAACTGCTAACTGTTCATTCATACTTTCACTCAGAAACCTCATTCCAACTTTAAAATGTTACACATCTTTCTGACATTATTCGTGTAAAACAACTTTTAAATCTGATTCTTACTTTTAGAGATATTAAACATTGTTCAGACCTTGTTTTAGAGGTTTTCTTCAGATTTTAACATTAACTAGAGTGCGTGATGTCACAGCTAGAGTGGAGGACAGCTTGAAATTTGCCTTCATATTCTTTTTTAAAACTGCCATAATTCCCAAACCCTACATTTCTGAGACATAATTGTTCATGACAAACATGGAAAACATCTCGTAGCTTGAAAAATGACAAATAATTAAACAAAATGCCTCTTGAGGGCATGAAGTGACAAAAACTTTCAACATGCCTCCATTAAAGCCCATTGTAATTTCAGGCTGATATTTCCTCACAGCAGCAGCCGCACACCTTTAGTTAAACTGCCAAAAAGGCCACATTATTAACCCGAAACTACACAAAAAAATACACTTCAGATACTCAACTTCCTTGACATGCTTCACATTTTGAAATTTCACAGATATCTGTTACGGTTCTTCCACAAAACGTTCACATGTAAGAGGTTTATCTCTCATTCAGAACAATGGAAACCTGTGATCTCTGCACACCTCGTTAGCTCAAATATAAACACCTGTGTAATGGAACACGATGATGTCATCACTCCAACTGACATACTCAGAGCAGCAGACTTCAGATAAAGGTTAAAGGTCCTGCCCTCAACAGCTCTACATCAATTATGGGGTGTCATCATATGCCGTGTCCATGGAAACGCATCCCTCGCCATAAAAGACGATGTCGCTATAACTCCTATGAACATTTTCAAAAAGTGCTCAAACTTCACATGTGTGCTAACAGTGCAGGTGTGACGACATCTACGTGAGAGTTTTGAGATTTCTTCAAATGCCGTTGGCAGGAATTGCATTCTCTAGTTACTAATTACATTTCAAGAAATGTAATTAGTAACCTAATCGGAGTATTGAAATATAAAGGTAATAAAACCTCAACATCAAATTAAATGCAAATAAAAACAAGAGAAAATAAATAACAATAAGGTGATTTGTTATTAAGTGTAGGTAACCTTAAAATGTAACCTTAGACAAAAAGAAACCAAGATATTTTATATAAAAAATGTAGTAACAAACACTTTTTTCACTTAATACATTAAACGCCTATTTACTGCATTGAAAAAGAAATGTATAACAAAAAAGAAGAATTAAAGTAGCCTAATTATAAACCTTATAAACAATTATTTCAGTGTGTCTACCTATAATATATTGATCTTTATTTCAAAATGTTTTGTAACACTATAATCCTGCTAATAATGTCTATTTATTTTCAATGTAAAGGTAATCTGATTACTTGTTTTTGTATGTAATTGTGATGAAATACAGTTGTATCCTGAATATGTGATGTCCTTACATGTAATCTGTTACTCCCCAAGCCTGCCAACAGTACAGCCTTATTCACTGTTAGTAATACACTGCTGAAGGTCTGTCTGCAATGTAATCACACAGAAGTGCTGTCAAATCAATGCAGCCTATTTACTGACTTATATATACTGTATATATGTTTTCCAATACTTCTGAACAGGTTTCATAAATGCTTTTTCAAAATACCCTATGTAGTGACAAGCATTCTACACCTATCTCCAAAAAATTAGGTCTGTCCTATAAGAATCAGTGAACAGGAGGAATCTTTATGAAATCAGCACAGGAATGATTAAACTACAGATTCAGTGGCTCATGTAGGGAGCAGTTCAGTCACATTAAAGAGACATGAGAGTGAGTACGGTCACCAATCACCTGACAGGAGACATCAGGGCATGCTCTCAGGATTCAGGCAGTTAAAGGAATGGTCTACATACTGCCAGTATATAAATGTATGCATTTCAAAGTGGATTCCACACTGAGTAGATTATGAGTAAATGTCATAATAATGATGTGAGTTTGTGGCTGATTTACCATACTCCAGCAACCCTAAACCAAAGATAGAATCAAGGACATAATATCAACAAAGTTCTGGTTGCAGCTTGTTTGAACTTTGTTTTAATTACATTACATGTCATTTGTTAGACGCTTTCATCCAAAGCGACTTACATACTCAATACTGTGGGCAATCCCCACAGGAGCAATTTGGGGTGAAGTGTCTCAGGGACACAACGACATGCCTCCGTCGAGGCGTCAGAAGTAGAACATTGCTCTACTTTAGCAGCGAGCACCGCGAGAGAAGCTACGCTTCGCTCCCACAATGCAGTTCGGCGAAGCGTGACGTCACCCCATTGAATGGGCAGAAGCGTTGAAGCAGAAGCGCGTTGAAGCGCGTTGAAGCGCGTTGAAGCGCGTTGAAGCGCGTCGCCGCCGTGTGTAGGGGCCGTAACGGCGTGCGTTGCCGCTTCAACGCTTCTGCCCATTCACTTTGAATGGGGTGACGTCACGATTCGCCGAACTGCATTGTGGGAGCAAAGCGTAGCTTCTCTCGCGGTGCTCGCTGCAAAAGTAGAGCAATGTTCTACTTTTGACGCCTCGACGGAGGCGTCAGCCAATCGAATCATATGCCAGTGTGTCTGGGGTGGGAGATTCATGTGATTGGTTGTGGGTCGAGTTTCAGCCCCCCCCGCCGGCAAGCGACAACGCACGCCGCCGTGTGTAGGGGCCGTAAGGCTGAGCTAGGGCTCATAATAACTGTTAAAGGGCAAGGCTATGGTAACGATATTGGATCACTACACACAAGATGCATGATGAGAAAAAGACTGAGAACAGGTGATAGGCTCTGATTTACCACCACCATCAGGCCTTTTCATTTCCATTTCTGTTTTGTTGTCCGTTTACACTTTAATACCCGCTTATTTTGTAGTGTATGTATATTTAATTAAAAAATCTGCTGCTTTGTTATTTTTTGTGTTATAGCATTTTATAAATGATAATATTGGTGTTAATGTTCACTTTATTTTTATTTAAGAGGTCATGTATATTTAAGTTATATTTATTTTGATTTATGAATGTTCCATTCAAAAATGTTATTAAAAAGGCATGGACACCATAAAAGATGACTATTGAGGTCTATTGTCAGGAATGTTAGTGTTATATCAAATAGTGAATTCTACTGCAGTAGAATGTTGTAGTCTGCACAGTGTTATATTTTCACAGCTCAGTGTCAGTAAATATAGTGCAGTTAGTATTGGACTACAAGATAGATGCAAGCCTGTACAGGTAGAGTTATTTAAAGCATAAATGAGTCGGTTGGGTTCTGGAGGTGTGTTTACAGCATTGTGCTTGGTTGACGTGGCCTGTGCCTGGTGGTGCAACCCTGTCTCCTAAAAATTACGTTCCCACAGAACTAAACTGCATTCTCAATTACGTTTAGCGAGAAACATATTTTCATATTTTCATATTTTCTCCCACGTTATGAACGTATCTCAAATACGTTTATTTTCTACATATCTTCTCGAAGCATATTTTCTCCCACGTTATGTTTCTTATGAACGTATCTTAAATACGTTTATTTTCTACATATCTTTGCCATTTATTGTCTTGCTTATAATAATGATAATAGTCATTTATAAATATCATTTTAGAGCACACATTTGAAATCAGTAGACGAGGCTGTAATTTCGCCAGCTGTTACTCTCATGAGCGAGGCAGAAAATAATAGTTTTTAACATGCCAAAAAGCTGCTGTGTCGTTTATTGCACCTCAAACATTAAAACAAATCCAGAGTTACGTGTTTCTGTACTTCCTCTAAGAAGAAAGGACAGTAACAGAAGATCTCTGTGGCTTCAGAAGTGGTGTTGTTAATGCAATATGATATCCGAAAAAAAAATCAGTTTAGGATGGCCGAAGACCAGGGTAGGATTTTCACGGCGGCCACGACGGCCATGGCCGTCGTAGCCCCTCGGTCTGGCCGTGAAGCCCCACAAATAATTGTACGTCCTACGGCCACCATGGCCTGTGTGCCCCTGATACTGTTAAAATCTCAAAGTTGCTTTAAAAGCGACAGAACAGTGTTTTCTGAACTGCATTATGCTGCGTTCACAACGGACGTGATGCGAATATTCTCATCGCTCTAACCGCTGGAGTTTCACCGCGGCTGTCAGCTGTTTACTCCTGTCATTCAAACAGAACGCGCTGGAGAGGGGGCGGGGCTTATTTCCATGTAAATACTGTGGTGGAAACCAACTGCGACAAAATGAACATATTTGACCGTGATTTATTGTAATACACGTTTCAAAATGATGCCGAAGTAACTAAATACTGATACCGGTTAGTAAAAAACATGAATTAATGCTTTGACAAGTCTGCAGATAAGACAGCAAGCGAGAAACCTTTTAAAATGCGTGTTTTCTGAATGGATCAATCAGGCTAAACTAACCTGTAGCTGCTCCGTCCACACTCACAACAACGTCCTAAAGACAGAATTAAAGCAGCGATTGTATTCGCCATGACAGTCTGTGGTTTGTACATGTTTAACTTTTGTCCAGTTTCTGACCAGAGCTGTGAGGAGTTGATTAAAGATACTCTCGTACACACACACACACACACACACACACGCGCACACACTGCTGAATGATGTATGTGCATAGTTTGAAGGCTGTTTCTTCTGCTCTGAAATGGAATATATTTGTTACATATTAATAGAATTTTAGATTTTTTGATTTGATTTTGGATTTGTGAATGGGAGAAGTAGTAGATGGAAAACATACCAAACACTAATTATTCAAAGTAAATTATTTTATTTTATATACGGTAATACTAAGGAGGCATAGGCCTATATGATGATATCATGTTTGACATTATTGATATTAAAAAAGTGATTTGTTTTCCATGTCATTCGTGTGTTTTTCTTATAAAAAAGTGAAGTTATTTATTTGCAAGCTCCAAATCCAAATGTTTCCCTCATTGGCCTTTGTGCCCTGGCATGTGGCCTTTGCGCCCTGAAAAAATGTGTAACACCAAAGGCCAAATGGCCTTGCCCCTAAAATGACGAAATTCCAAGCCTGCCGAAGACACTACACTACCCATAATCCCCAGCTATCGTTTGGGACTACAGTCCCGTTGACAAACCCCGTGATTCAAGCTCTGGGACTGGATGTTGGAGTGGCAGTTCGCCAAGGTTACACCGAGCGTCAAGCTCTTTGAAATGGAACGAAACCACGGCAGATTATTCAAAACTGGACTCGAACGCCCCCCCAGAAATACACATGCTGGCTATTGTGTTTCGCAACATGTTTTCTATGGCACGTCTCTACTGGGAATTGTAGTTTTAAAAGACGTTTTCGTTTTTCCAAAAATTAGAAGTTGACAGTATTAAACTGTGTACAGCCCTGGAGGTTTAGGCGATAGGAAACACATTGGTGTGTACAAATTTAAAACATGTAATTACTAAATGGGTGAAAATCGCTTGTGTCCATAATGCGCAGCATTAATATATACCCACATGACAGCTCATTGTTACTTTGTAATTCTACTCCACTACAATTCAGAGGTTAACCTGGTATTTTTACTCCACTATATTTATTTTAGTTACTCTGCAGATTCTGATTAATGATGTGAAATATAAACAACCCTTAAAGCAGACTTTAGTTACACCTGAGTTAAATTCAGGGAAAGGTGATTGTCAAGTGCCAACAATCAGGAGAGATATTTGATAGTTGGTGCTTGAGAAGACTAAACATTTATCTGCAGATCTCTATAAAGTATATTAATTACTCGTTATTCTCTACTAATAGTTAATTCAAGACTGTATAATGGCTATTTTGCACATCCCTTGCAAGATTTCAAGATTTTCTAAGGTTTATTGACATATCATATACACAACTACGGTGTATGCAATGAATGAAAAACTTGGGTCACAGGTTCCTCAACAATGCATTACAAGACATCTATCAATATGTGTGTATACCTGCACCATTAAACTGTCATATTCTGCACATTTCTTATTCTATCTACATACATAAGAGTATAACTAATGTGTATAATATCAGTTAAAATAAGTGCTTCAACATAGTTAACATTGCAGGAAAGCAATACATTAGACGTTAAGTACTTTGTCAGGCTTAATATTTATCTGTAGATAGATACCCCCAAAGCTTTTTTCTTATTTGAAAGAAGACCTTAACCTAAAGTATTCTTTAATGTGTAAGGTTAATTAGTTTGTCTGTTTTGCACATCCTCATATTAATATCTTTGTACATCCAGCACTAAACTGTTTTATTGTAGAGATCACTTATAGTATCTTCTTGATTTTTTTACATTCTATACTTCTATCATTGACCTTCTACTTTCCCCCTATGAAAGTATGTACACTTAATAT
Organism: Pogonophryne albipinna; assembly: GCA_028583405.1. NCBI lineage: Eukaryota > Metazoa > Chordata > Actinopteri > Perciformes > Artedidraconidae > Pogonophryne > Pogonophryne albipinna. The sequence continues at coordinate 13,449,846 of CM053248.1, read as the reverse complement.
TTTTTTCATCAAATAACATTATTCAACAAAAATAACATTATTCAACAAAAATAATTCAATAAGGTGCTTTAACCACTAGGCGGTGCACACAAGGTACACACAGCATACTAATAATAACTTTGTATTTTTAGTGTAGGACACTTATGTATGTATAACATCTGAAGATGTGTAGTTTTATTCATGATTTTACATAATTTTACAGGATATTGCTATACTATTTCTCATGTTTTACTTCTACACACTAATATCTGATTTGTAAAACATCACAGACAGAAAGGCATATCCGTAATTTAATGGTAAGCTATTGAAATTGTGATTCCATAGATGTGTCTCCCATCACCCAAATCCCCTGACTATTCTCTCAACTCAGTATTTACATTCTTATATTTAAAGAAAATCAGTAATATCTTTAAAAACTACAAGTCCTTTTCTATCAGCTGTGCACTGTTATGGTGTAAATATAACCTATCTACCAATTGGATCAAATATAAAAGTTAGCCGAATTACTATTGATACTGCAAGGAGACGTATTTTGTGAAAAGAAATGCAAGATGTTGTTTAATTGTTGATATATTTATGATCCACGTCGCATATTCAGTTTTGGCGGCAGTTCTTCAAGTTTGTCCAGAAGTCTTCTCATCAGGGCTCTATAAATAAAGAACTATGGCAGATGTGTAATATTTAATGCAGCCGAACCGTGTATTACAATGCCGTTATGTGATGACTTCCAAAGAGAAAAGCAAGAACACTCGGAATAAAGTATTATTTTATTTTTTTTAAATGTTTTCGGATATCATATCGCATTAACATCATATCCCAACATGCATTGCGGCTAAAATATCCAATCAACGAGCTTCAAGCTGAGGATCTTGGGTAATCTGTTCAATGGGTTTGTGGTGTGTATCCTCGAAATGTCCCTTATAGGCCTATGTCTGTTTCCGGTGACTTTATTTACGGCTAAAAAGCATGCTAAAAAGCCCAAGATTATAGAATTAAACGAATAAATAAAAACAAGGATAATTGTGTGTTATTGTTGAGTAAATAACAGTGTGTTATTTAGAAAAGAATAACAAATTAGAAGGAAAAAAAGATTTTCAAAAATACAGATTTCAGTATTTTGAGGCTCTAAGGCTAAGCCCCATTTCTTTTCCTCACAGACGGGAAAAAAAGTCCGACATTATACGATTTAAAATAAAAACATAAAACACTGGCATGTAATTTACGTTAGAATAAATAGAATGATTTTGAATAATAGATGAGAGTAAAATCTACGTCACTTTACAGCCCCGCCCACTTTTGGGGAAACCAACGCTGTCATTTGAACAGCGATCAAGCCTGAAGCCACAGAGATCTTCTGTTACTGTCCTTTCTTCTTAGAGGAAGTACAGAAACACGTATCTCTGGATTTGTTTTAATGTTTGAGGTGCAATAAACGACACAGCAGCATTTTGGCATGTTTTCTGCCTCGCTCATGAGAGTAACAGCTGGCGAAATTACAGCCTCGCCTACTGATTTCAAATGTGTGCTCTAAAATGATATAAATGACTATTATCATTATTATAAGCAAGACAATAAATGGCAAAGATATGTAGAAAATAAACGTATTTAAGATACGTTCATAAGAAACGTAACGTGGTAGAAAATATGCTTCTAGAAGATATGTAGAAAATAAACGTATTTGAGATACGTTCATAACGAACGTAACGTGGGAGAAAATACGTTTCTAGCTAAACGTAATTGAGAATGCAGTTTAGTTCTGTGGGAACGTAATTTTTAGGAGACAGGGTTGGGTGGTGGGGCCCAATGTGATATCTTTTCATGGGGCCCAAAATCCCTGGCGGCGCCCCTGCTTCAAGGTTTACTATATTGATGTAGAGGGTCAAACTGAAGCCAACAGACATATTTTAGACAAACCAATCATTGTTATTCCATTCTAAAGCTGTTTGTGTTAGTCAGCACTGTCTCTCACCCAGGAAACAAAGCATATCTCAGTGCTGCTTATTTAAAGTGTAACTATATGCAATAATACAATATCTAATATGTTGACTAATAGCTGTGTTTTCTGCTGACTCATTTGAGCTATTAGTGTTCTGCAATCTGCACCTCTATGGTTAAAGTTGTTTTTGTTTAACTCTGAAACTGAAGGTTATGGAACAGAGTCAGGAGATGAGCCGCAGGCTGCAGTGTCTCAGTTAAATGCTGCTTTGCACAGCAGCGATATTAGATTAAGAATAGCTCTTATTACAGCAAGGTTAGAACTTCATCTGGCACAGACATGTTCTGTTGAAATTTAATTACATACATTTCTTCATAAAAAATAAATAAAAATGTTATATACTTAAAGGGGGGGTAGGTAAGTTTCAGAAACCGGCTCGAGTGCACTAAAATTTGAAAGTACACAGCCGAAAAGAATCCGCCCCTTCCTTCAGACTTCCTTACAGAGCACCTCCTCCAACACACATGAACGCGCACATGACTTAGGTTGGCTATATAGTTCAGGGGAATTGTAAACCATACAAAACCTGTCCAAGAGAAAAAGAGCGACCACGGCGTCAGATTTCAACTCTGTGTGTATGGGGGTTATTCCCTATCTTTATTCAAGAGCGTGGTATTTACATTTGAGAGCATACTTTATTGATTTCCTTCACTCAAACCCTGTCATCGCACCAAAGACAAACCAAAGAGTAACCGCCCTTACGGGACGCTGTAATAAGTAAAACGAACGCACCCGCAAGGACACCTAGCCTCCTATTGGTTGAGGGATTTTGACAGGATTGTTGCACAAAAGTTTCGAGCGCGCAGAGAATAAATCTGAGAGCAGAAAAAATCCGTAAGCAGCAATATATCTGAGTGCAAGCGTACAGTTTGAGCAGAAGCAGAGCAAATCTAAGTGCAAGCAGGCACTATTTGAGTGCGAGGACAGGGTTTGAGGGAAATAAATACATAAAGTATGCTCTCAAATTTAAATACCACGCTCTTGAATAAAGATAGGGAATAACCCCCATAGGTGTGTTCCATCAGTTGTCGCCATCGTTGAAAAGCAACTCCGATATTGACTCTGGTTTGAATTCTCCTAGTTTCCACTTTGTTTTTGTTCCTAATTTGCTCCGTTATATTATTTCTTTTGCCACCAGTAGACGATGTTGAACCTAACTCTGCCATGGTGAAAGTGGCCGCCTGTTGCTGGCGAGTCATTGAAGTACTGCTGCAATGCACGCCCAATGACGGCACGCCCAATGAGGGCACGAGATACATTTGTGCGTGCACGAGATGGAAGGCTGACAGACAGGACGGCAATCCAATCCGTTTAGCCAACGGATTGGTCGTACTTTTTACAGTATTACGGCTTCCACAGATGAAATTTTTTTATGGATTTTTTGTCAAAGCACTTAAGATATGCATTGCTATCGGGATGTTAAGAGCATTCCATGGAATATAACAAAAAGTGTATCTCGAGCCGGTTTCTCAAACTTACCTACCCCCCCTTTAATTTAACACCTTTTTAAAAAAAATGTTTTATATATATTAGGGCTGTCAGTCGATTAAAATATTTAATCGCGATTAATCGCATGATTGTCCATAGTTAATCGCGATTACAGTTTTTCTCAATTGCTAAACCCACTATTTAGAATCAAAATTAATTTCTTCAAAACAAGAACATAGCCATCTAAACAGAAACACACTTGCCATAACTCTGAATATCTTTTGCAAAATGCACTTACATGACCAAAACTGAAAATACTGGTCACAAAAAAGAATAAGTCGATCGAAACAGAACAAATTGTCCTCTAATGAGACAAATGTGTTTTCATAACTGAAACTCCGGTCACCATAATAACACATTCTACCATAACAATATACATTTCTTGCAAAGTGCTCTAAGGCACTCAAAACTAAAAATACCCCTTCCAAAACCAGATACCTTCTCCAAAAACAAACATTTGTCAGCTCATTAGAAGACTATTTGAACAGTCATTACTAAGTGGCACACTAAATACTGACTACAATCATCAATACACAAACCTCAAGCTATCGATATTGGAAACTGAACGGAAAACTGACAAGTTGGGAGAAACAAACTTACATATAGGAAAAACAGTATGTTACTGAAACTATGTCATTGTTTTTATTGTCTCATTTTCAGAAGAGCACCGTAACAGAAACAAAAGATGAATAGCAATACACTGGAAAAAAAATAACATGGGTAAATGATGTAAATCAGCAGTAAAGCAGAGAATGAGATTGATATAGCTTTACTGATCTGCTCTTTGGCCTCTGTCTGGCCACATAGCCTCATCTACGTCACAGCGTATGTCTTCCCTTGCAAGGCAGCGTGGGAAATATCTCCTTGCGTGTCGACACCACCCTTGACAGGATTCCGCAGAGATGTCCCGACAGCCAGCATTCATTGCATCCAAAAGGGGCATTCTGTCATGAGGATGATGGTCATAAACCTTCCATCTCCAGGCAGAGAAGAACTCCTCAATGGGGTTTAGAAATGGGGAGTATGGAGGGAGGAACTCCATGGACATGTGTGGATGAGCCTCAAACCATGCCCTCACGTCACGAGAGTGGTGGAATGCCACATTGTCCCATATGACCACGTGAACCGACCTCACTTGATCCCTCTCTTCTGGTGGCACAAGTCGGTCATACAGGACATCCAGGAAGGCAAGGACACGTTGCGTGTTATATGCTCCCATTACAGGGATGTGAGCAAGGACGCCTTGTGTCGAGATAGCCGCACACAATGTTATGTTTGCTCCCCTTTGGCCTGGAACAAAGACTGTTGCTCTTTGCCCGATAAGGTTCCTCCCACGTCTCCTCACTTTGGAGAGGTTGAAGCCTGCTTCATCCACATATACAAAAACATGTGGTAATGCATTGCCTTCCAGCTCCATCATTCGCTAAAGAAAATGGCTAAGGCTATCGCTATTGGGTTAATCCCACTGCACGTGTGCAGCACTGACAGATTTATTCCACGCCCACCTACGACGTGGGCCCCACCTCCAGGCTCACTTCCGTATAAATAGGAAGCAGGCCTTACAATCCACTCCTACTTTTCTTCAGCACTCCGTTGCAGAAGCATTGACAGGAAAAACAAGTTCTTTTAAGAGCTACTCACTGAAAAACAAAGATTCCTCCTAAAAAGCTTTGTTTTTCTAGTAGGGAGACTGGGCAGGAAAGTCAAGGCGGCGTTAGGAGTTGCCCCGTGTGCGGGACGGGCTACATCATGAGTATGGACAGGCACTCACTGTGTGAGTCCTGCCTGGGAATAGAGCATGCGAACGCTGCTCTTACTCCCGGGGTATCATGCTCGCATTGTGCCCGCCTCCCGCTGGCCCTCAGACAGCAGAGAGCGGACGCTCTCGCTGCGGCAGAGGTCGAGGACGATTGGACCGTCCAGGAGGAATACTCCGGGGACAAAGCCATTGATTTCCTGGATCCGAATGGCGGGCACGAGTCGGACGACTACGCCCCTCCATTCAGGGATCACCGGGTGATTCCCCCATTATCTCTCCCCTCCGGACGGAGGAGACAGGTAGGGGACCCGGTGTAGGTCCGGTGTATGATCCCGTGATCCCTATCTCCGCCATCTCTGCGTTACCGTCGATTGGCGGGATACTCATGGAACTTCCGGAGATTATATCCAAGGCGGCCGCCTGGAGAAATCTCCCCGTTCCCCTAGCTCAGGAGAGCTCGCCTCCGGATGATATGTCCGGGGTGTTCTCCCGAGTACACAGGGTAAGGAGTGACCCGGTCTGGCCACGCTTCCCGGCCATATAGCGTTGCTGTCAAACTCCATGGTGGAAATATCCGAGCAGTCAAAGACTATGTCCTCAGTGGAGGCTGAGGAGATAGGTAAGGCGGCCAGTACTGCACTCACACGGTGCGCAGCAGTCGCAGTCTCGCAGGCGCGGATTGCGGCGTGGGCGACACAGATCCATCGGTACCTCTGGCTACAGCAGGGGAACATAATGGAGGGTGCAGGAAAGGATTTGCTGGAGGCTCCAATCAGTCCGGGCGGACTATTTGGACCACAGTTCCACACCATGGTGGAGACTATGAAGTCTGCGGCAGAGCAGGCAGACGACATAAGGCGTCACGCTAGCTGGCTTCAGGATAAGCGTCCTCAGCAACAGCAGCGGCAGCAACGACAGCACCCGCAGCCCCCGCAACAGTCTCAACGGGGGCAGCGCGGACAGCGGCGAGAGCAACAACGGCGTCAGCGCCCTTCGGCAGCTGCAGGGGCTCCATCCCAGGTCTCCGCTCCTCAGCCGCAGAGACAGGATCTGCAGGCGGCGAGTCGGAGGGGAAGGAAGAACCCCCGCTCCTGGTCTGCTCCTCCGAGAGAACCTCCGAGGAAGCAGAACCGAAGATGACTCTTTGGTGGGGTTATGTGGGAAGAGAGGATTGTTAATAAATGATTCAAATCTCAGCAGTGTGTCTGTAGCAACTGTGTCTCACGTATCCCCCACACTAGTCAGACCGGCTGCCAGTAATCTATTGATTAAAAGGCAGCAGGATTTGTTGCATAAACCATCTGTTGTTAACCTGTCGGCTAATAAACAGAGGACCTCACCGTTAGAGCCAGCTGTGTCTAATCTGTCGGTTAGCAAGCAGCGAGGCTCGCTGTATTTAACCAGTCGGTTATAAGACAACAGCGCTTGACATATAAATCGGCCGCTTCTACCCTTTCGGGCAGCAAGCAGCGCGGTTTTTCCTCTGTATCAGTTGTGCCTACACACAGTCGTATTAAGCCTAGCGCGGCTGTTACGCATGAGGTGAAAAGCACTGCACACACCTCCGCGAGTGGGAGCGGAAACCCGCCTCAGGGTTCTGTTTATGATAGACAGAGACAGGATGAGAGTCGGTGTGTGATGCAGCGTGTGGAGACCCCTGCGCAGCCCTTTAGGGCGGCGGCCCCCGGGGATTGTTTCATGATTGTTCCATGATAATGCCATAAACGATTTCCCATTCATTCTCTATGGCACCGTTGAATCGTTGCCGATGTAATATATATTTGGCCGCGAGTGGCGCTGTGGCGCACTTTTGCCAGTGAGACCTGTCTGCTCCTCCCCTCCCCCCGCTCTCCTTCAGTGAGTGAGTGAGTGATTGAGAGACTGGACAGCGACTTTTTCAACTCCTGACATTACGACCAAACTATAAGGTAAGTTATAGTAACATGAATTAACAGAGAAGCGACATGTAATGTTATGTTATCTGGGCTTTGTCTGACGTGTTTTAGTTTCAATGAACGCTATAAAGTGGTCCGTGTTTCCTACGTGTATCTTGTCTAACGGCTGCATGCACACACGGCACTTTGGGATGAATTACATGTTAATGTAAAGTTAATTCAATGTAAGCCGCTTAAAGTTCATGTGGTAGGATTTCTGTGTGAGTTTATTGTGTTTTTGTTGACTTGGTGAGGCGAAATTACCGCGAGTTACTTGTGGCGAAATCCTCCGTGTGTGTGCGTTTACATTCATGTATATTTAAATATATAAATTAACACTAACTACCATGTAAGTTTACCATTAACTCCCTTATTATTTTCCAATAAACCGGGGTTAGATATACTAACCCATCACTGTTACAAAACACAGCGTGGGGACAAGTTAACAGCAGTTTACTTTTCATTCATCGGCTCTACAATATTCAGCTGTGCTGTTGCCCAGACGCCATTGGCTGTATCATTCCAATAGCTTGCATATAGACTCTTATTTCACTACTTCAATTTAGTTAAACTACTTTTCTTTTTGTATTTACTTTTTAATATTTACTTGCACTATATGTGTCCGTTTTTCTGTATTATTGGGTTGCACTGTCTTGTCTGTTTGCATATAGGGATGGATCAAGATGAAGAGCTGGAGCAAGCGATGCTGAGTATCTCTCCTTCTAAACATGTGCAGAGCTGTGAGTGAACATGTTGTCTCTGCTTGTTTTGCCAGAAGATTTCAAATCATGTATAGTTCAGCCTCTTCGCTATTACTCGTTTTTTTTGTACAGCTCAATATATGTTTATGCATCACTCTTTCTATTTGTTTTTTTGCAGCGGTGTCTGCACCACCATCATCATCAGCAAGCCCACAACAAGCTCCAAGAAGAAAAAGAGGTTGATTTTTCTGAAAATTCCTGATGAACTCTGGGACCATGAATTCTTTTCCCAAAATGACTTTCCGTCACATGTTGGCCATGTTCTGGTCTGACCATGTTCTGGTCTGTTTGTCTTTGCTCTTCTACATGTTGTCCTAGTGACTATGAATTGAAACCAGTCATGTTGAGGGTAAGTTACTGCTTTTTTTCTTATTTGGATTGAATGAAAAGTACACATTTAAACTGCTGTGGTCACTAACACTTGAACGCATGTGTTTGCAGTGTGCCAAGTTATTTCACCTGCTCAGACTGAGTTGTAATGACTGAATGCTGAATATTAATCCAAACACAAAGAATGCATGTGTATGAATGAAATGTATTCTCTAAACATTCATATGAGAAACAGTGTGTTTCACTTTATGAGATCAGCAGGTGGAGTAAAGATGGGTGATGTTTGGTCTTACTAACATAATTACTTATTTCTATATTGCCATAATATGAATAAACTGACACACTTTTCTATTTTAGTGTCTTCTGCTACCCTCTCTACTGAACTGAAGGCTTCACTAGTAGAAGGTAATGCATTATATTACTGTTTATACATTTAAACCCTGAATTCACACATTCACCTGCATCTGTCCAACATGTTGATGAATCTCTTGGCCATCCCTCCATGCAGCCCCTGCTCTGCCTGTAAAGACACTCGTGCCCCTTCCAAAGGAGCTGATGTTTCTGATGCCGGAACCATCCGCCCCGACGCCAACAGAGACCAACATCACTGTTCCAGGTGTGTATATGTTTGGCTCTTTGCCCCTTGTACAGTTTGCTGACTACGGTGAAGATGCTAAGTGTCATACAACATTATTTCTTTATTTTACTGTTGATAATAACGACATGTTTTAATATTTTCTATAGTGACTCCTGAGATTTCTGCAGAGCCCTGTCAACCGACACTGCATCCACCAGCTGCACAAACACAAAGTGAGTGATACTAACAATAATAATACATAAATGTTTGAGGCACCTTCAAGTGTTTGAATGTTTCTCATTTGGATGTGTATTTTTCAAAAAATCACACACACACACACACACACACAATCGTAATTATTTGCCATGTGTTTTTATGTCTTGTCTGCCTAGGTCAGCCATTACCCAGGCCATCAACGGTCCCCAGCTGTCCTCCTCTTCCTCTTCCTCCTCCTCTTCCTGCCTACAACCAGGATGTCAGTCATTGGAACTGTTCGCCGCAGCAGAGGATCTGGATGAAGATGGAGCTGCAATCCATGGGGCTCTGGCCAGGCTCCGTTCCTGTACGCAACCCTCTGAAGATGGTGTCATTGTGGCGTGGCCCTCCCCAGCCAGAGCTGATTGACAGCGTCTATGATTTCCCCTGCGCCAAGTACTTTCAGCTCCATCCCTTTTTCATCTGGAAGCCAGAAAATGACAATTTGATGGGTAGACTGAGGAACAACTACACTCTGCCGTGTATTGACGGCTGTGCTCAGGCCTCAAATTGCCTCTGCTGGTGTTGGTAGGCCTCGTGTGATTGTCGGCACCACCGGACAGTACTACTTGCTGTCTTCAAGGCTCTGCTGCAAAGTCTGCCGGAAGAGGTGGTATGCCGACAACCCATCCTGGCTGGAAAAGCTCCCCAAGAGGTTCACCAACCTGCTGCCAGCAGTACCGACTTACAAGAAGGCCATCTGTAAGTCGGTACTGGACGAGCTCCGGCGCAGCGGCAAGTCACCCACTGATATGGCAAAGCAGATCACGGAGTTGATGCACCTGAAATACGAACGTGCTGACCTGGCGTACCTCGTCAGCTGTAAGAACATCATGGACGGTGAGGAAGGAAAGTACGACCAGAGGACAATTACCCAGTTCCTTCGGCAGGAAACCAAGCCGGCTCCCTTTGGAGAGTATGGAGACTCTGATGGCTGGAACGGGATCTCTGTGTCTGCACACTACCTGACAGACTGTGTGTTTTAAAACATTTACATTATTTCATTCTCTATTTACTCCTGCTATATTTACTTTTTTATATTTACTTTATTTAACAAAATATGATTTACTTTATTTATTTCTACCTTATTGTGTTAATTATATATGATATGTTTTGTACATAATCTGCTTTGTTTCTGTTGTTTACAATAAAGATGTTTTCTTGATTAATATCTACATGTCTCATTCATAAGTAAATTATTTATACTACATGGTCCATATCTTAAATATAAATAATACCTTCGGAGTTTTTCTTTTGAAGGTAATAAATAAATATAAACACAATAACAGTTACTATAAGAAATTAGGATTCACATTTCTTGATTCATAGATAGCTCTTGATCTTTGATTATGTATCACAGACTTTGCCCCAACGGGGTGTCGAACCTGCGAACAGAAGAAATATCAGCTGGCGAACACAGTGGTTCAGCACCATGGACAGCATCAGTAATGCTGCGATTGTATTGGCTGTCACTCTATGCCACCTAAGCACGTCTTGCCGGGCGGGGCCCCCCTTGGGTTGTTTCACAAACAACGGCGGCAAGGGCTCTGGCATGGCTTGTCACCATGACTACCACAGCACAACAAAAACAGGTACGCCCGCTCTCAGAGCAGTGCTCAGAGTGGAGGCGGCTATGTTTAATGGACGGATGGATGAGCAGGCTGATCAGCAGAGGATACTCTCTGCAATTTGCCTTACCCCCCCCCCCCGCAGTTCAAAGGGATTCAGGAAACACTTCTGTCATCCCAAGAACAGTGTCTTGCGCTCCAGTCAGAGCTGCGGGAACTCCTGTTAAAGAGAGCAATTTCCAGGGTTCCTCAAGGGGAAGAAAATCAAGGGTTTTACTCCCGTTATTTTCTTATCCCGAAAAAGACCGGGGGGATGAGACCCATCCTAGATCTGTCAGCATTCAACAGAGTGATACGAAAAAGGCCGTTTCACATGCTGACAATCAAACAGGTAATGGAGTGTGTGCGCCAAGGAGACTGGTGCACCTCCATAGACCAAAAGGATGCTTACTTCCACATAACCATCATCCCAAAACACAGGAAATTCCTGCGTTTTCATTCCAGGGAACAGCGTATCAGTTCAACCGGCTGCCGTTCGGATATTCCCTGGCTCCACGCACTTTTTCGAAGTGTGTGGAGACGGCACTGGAGCCGCTACGCAGAGGAGGGATGAGAGTGTTATTTTATCTGGACGACCTGCTGTTGCTGGCTCGCTCCAGAGAGGAAGCTGCTTTACAGACGGTACAGCTTGTATCTCACCTGTCAAGCCTGGGTTTCATAAATCAATTGGGAGAAGAGCTGTCCTCTTCCTACCCAGATCATCACGTATCTGGGAATGGAATTCAACTCAGCCCGCATGAGAGCACGACTCTCACAGCGGCGAGTGGAGAATTTGACAGCTCTCCTCAGGAGCGTCACACCCGGCAGGGTGGTGACAGCCCTTACCGTGATGCAGCTGTTGGGCATGATGTCAGCTGGTCACGTGGTGATTCCCCTGGGTCTCCTTTACATGAGGAGACTTCAGAGGTGGTTTATTCGCCTGCGCATCGACCCAGTGCGTCAGAGGAGACGCAGGGTGTGCATTCCTCTATCCGTAGGTTTGGATCTGACCTACTGGAAAAATCCCCACATCCTGTCAGTGGGGGTTCCCCTCGGCAGAGTGACGTCACACACATCGGTGTTTACGGACGCATCGCTCTCAGGGTGGGGGGGAACTTGCATGTCGCAGGCAGTGGGGGGACAGTGGCCGCCTCACATGTCCCTCCATATAAACACGCTGGAATTACTCGCCATATGGAAAGTAATCCAGCACTTCGCCCCGTTGCTGAGGAATCATCATGTGTTGATTCGAACAGACAACAAGACGGCGGCAGCCTACGTAAATCGTCAAGGAGGTGTACGATCAGCACAGCTGCTGTACACAGCCAGACGGCTGTTGTGCTGGGCGCGCACACACATACTCTCGATCAGAGCAGTATATATTCCCGGCGAGCTGAACAAAGGGGCAGACCTCATGTCCAGGGGAGGTCCTCGACAAGGGGACTGGAGCCTCCACCCCGAGCTGGTCTCCCAAGTGTCGAGCAGGTTCGGGAGAGCGGAGGTAGATCTGTTCGCTGCGCGCGGGAACGCGCAATGTGCTCTATGGTTCTCCCTGAGAAGGCAGGATCACCCCCCTCTGGGGGTAGACGCGTTCGCACACAGACCTTGGCCCAGGGGGTTACTGTACGCTTTCCCACCAGTCCCTCTGATCCCTCGGTTCCTGGACCGAGTGCAGGAAGAGCGACTGATAGCGGTCTTAATAGCCCCGGAGCGCACAGGAGCGTCCTGGTTTCCCTGCATACAACGGATGCTGTCAGGGAGACCGTGGGAAATTCCGTGGCAGGGGGATGCTCTCTCCCAGGCGGAGGGAGCAATCAGCGGTCACCCAGTGTTAGGCCAACGTTTGTGGGCATGGCCCCTGAACGGGAACACTTAGAGGGGCTCGGCCTCTCTCAAGATGTTATGAATACCATTCAGGGATCTAGAGCCGCGTCCACCAGGGCATCTTACACAGCCAAATGGACAGCGTTCCAGCGTTGGTGTGTAGGGAAAGGCATGGACCCCGTGGCGTGTCCCCTGCCTCACGTGCTATCATTCCTCCAGCTGTTGCTGGACAGGAACTTGGCATATAGCACAATAAAAACATATGCGGCTGCCATTTCTTCGTGCCATGGAGGTTATGGGATCAGTACGGTGTTTAGTCACCCTCTGACAAAACGTTTCCTGCGAGGAGTACAGAGACTCAGACCAGTATCACGCGCTTTAGCGCCTCAATGGGATTTGGCTGTCGTACTGCGAGCACTAAGCAAAGCCCCTTTTGAACCATTGGAGCAGGTTCCCCTAAAGTTCTGTCAGCCAAGGTGGCTCTGCTCTTGGCTCTGACATCAGCTAAAAGGGTGAGTGACTTGTCTGCTCTCTCGGTGGCTCCGTCATGTCTCCAGATCCAAGGAGATGGCAGCTCAGCGGTGTTGCGCCCGAACCCGGTTTTTATGCCAAATGTGATCACAAGCTCGTTTAGGTCGAGAGTGATAACCTTGGAAGGCTTCTTTCCCCCTCCTCACAAGTCGGAGGAGGAAGCCACATCTCATCTCCTCTGTCCCGTGCGCGCGCTGGCATGCTATGTTGCACGCACGGCTGCTTTACGCAAATCCCAGCGGCTATTTGTGCATTATAGAGAGCGCTCAATAGGGCAGCCTCTATCGGCACAACGCTTGTCACACTGGCTGTGTGAGGCGGTGTCACAGGCGTATGTTTCCTCTGGGTTGGAGCCCCCGGAAAACATTAAGGCGCACAGCACCAGGAGAATATCAACTTCTACGGCGTTGCACGGGGGAATGACAGTGGAAGACATTTGCATTGCTGCATCTTGGTCTTCACCCTGTTCTTTCATTCGGTTTTATTTGAGGGATGTCTCCCAGTCATCTCTGACACACTCAGTACTGAATAGTCTGCCAGAATGAGTAGGATCGGGGGGTTTTCAAAGGCATGTCCTCTCTCCTGCCTGTCGGCATTTAGAGAGCGGCCTTTTGTTCCCCTCTCTTGGTCGTTCCTAATAAATGGGACTCGATCTCTACTTTTAGAAACGACAGGTAGCCCGAGTAAGCCTACCTTCATTCCCTGATGGAGAAATATTCATTGTTGGGGGAAAAAATGTTATATTTCCAGGGAAGGTGATGCTCCATTTTCGCACGGCGAAATGGACATGGGTTATTAACTGAGTAGGTGTGGTTTTGTGCTTCTGGTAACGGACGGAACCAGTGGGGCGTAGACTACATCCTGCTTCGCCCTTAACCCAATAGCGATAGCCTTAGAGGGCGAAGCCTTATACGATATAGAACTGGGGTTACGTAATGTAACCCAGCTTCTATGAGTATAGGCGCAGCCCTCTAAGGTTCGGGCCCCACTGGTTCCGCGAATAGCTGAAGAAAAGCTGTTGGAGTGGATTGTAAGGCCTGCTTCCTATTTATACGGAAGTGAGCCTGGAGGTGGGGCCCACGTCGTAGGTGGGCGTGGAATAAATCTGTCAGTGCTGCACACGTGCAGTGGGATTAACCCAATAGCGATAGCCTTAGAGGGCTGCGCCTATACTCATAGAAACTGGGTTACATTACGTAACCCCAGGTCTCAAACGTTTTGATCACAATTTATGTAAACACATATTTCCAAGGCACTCCTTTATAATTATTGGGATAAAACAGGTTTGAAATCATTCCAATGTATACTATAGGACAGTAAACCAGACATATCGTTTTAAACTGGAGAGATAAAAACATATGCATCAATAAAATAGTAAAATAAGATCTGAATGAACAACAAAAATAAAATACGTTACATGTATTTGTTATTGGCTATGGTAGGTTATTGGTTATGTTCACATACTTATTTAATTATTAAAATGTAAACCGATCTTTTTCATATGGGTGTTTAGAGTTGTACCCCCTAGATCTAGTCTCTAGTAATTCTGCTTAAAGTGCACCAGATTGAAGCATTTTACTTTAAAATGTTCAAACATTTCTTCCCGGTATGCCTGAGAAGGCAGATATGCTTGTTTTTCTCAACAAGAACTGTTCTTTAAAAGTTGGACTGTTGCACTGTTGTAGCTTCAGTGGTTCTCAGGTTACAGTTACATAGCAGTGAATATAAACAGACTGATTCATGTGAATATTACTGTAAACTAACCTATGTATAAGTTTCGCGAATAAATTTAATTTTTTTGGTGGAAGAAGCATGTATCATTTTTTTACCCTGCCCCTCAAAGAATCGGAATTGAGAACCGTTAAGAACCGGAATCGAAAAGTGGAATCGGAATCGTGGAAATTCAAACGATACCCAACCCTACTCGTACGGGAGCTGCCTGGACGCTGCAATCATGTTGCGCGCACTATCCGTGCTGAGTGTGCTGACTTTTCGTACAATGTCCCACTGTCTGGCTTCCTGCATAAAGTCAAGTGCTCGGCGCAGTTGTCGGCGAAATGTCGCTCCTCTGTTTTCATTGAAACAGCTCCTTATATACGTTAGCGCAGCTAGCTAGCACCAGATGCTAACAACAATACACGTAAGGTGTGCACGTTCTCTCGCTCGCTCACGCCACACATACACACACCCTCCCGGTCCTCCCGATGGCCTATCCGGGCCTGCCGGTGAGCGTGGAAGTGTGGTCTGCGGGCGGCAGGAGCGGGGCTGTCAGCAACAGCTTGTAGATGGTATTTTAAACTTGATGCGCTCTGAAACTACGGGGCGGCCGAGGACAAAAAATACACATGCGTTAATCGCGTTAAAATAATTAGTGGTGTTTTTTGCAATAACGCGTTAACTTGACAGCCCTAATATATATTACAATGATTTATTTCCACTTCTCCTATCGAATCACAGCAAACCCACATGCTACTAGTGTTAATTTCGTTGACTAAAACTATGACGAAATATGTTCGTCAACAACCCTTTTTTCCATGACTAAAACGAGACAATGACGAGACGGACGGCACCGACAGCAGTAAACAATAACTGTAACGAAATCATCATGCAATATCGTTGACGAAAAGTGACGAGACGAAAATGTAGTTTACGAAATAAAAACTATGCCAAAATCTCTCTTTACTTTCATTGACGAAAAATGAGGAGACGAAATATTATCAAAGATAACGTTACATCTCTGATAATCAGTAGGCTTGTTTGAGACGCGTTGCGGCTCGCCTCGAAAGTAGACGAGAATAGCCGATCGCAGCCGGGGGAGGTCTCAAAAAGCTCGCCTGAAGTCGGACAGCTCGGAGTCGGCTTCGTCTTCTTCTTCTTCTTGTCTCGGTTTTTTGGCGGATTGCAAACAACTTTAAGGTGCATAACGCCACCTCCGGAGTCGGCTTGACTCGGTTTGCATTTATAAAGAATGCACAAATGTGTTTAATCGTTAATGTCAGATATGTACTAAGTGAATACATTTGTTCCTGCTCAAGATTAGATTCAACTTTATTGTTATTGCACATATTACAGGTACTGAGACAACGAAATGCAGTTTAGCTTCTAACCAGGAGTGCAACAAGCAGTAAAGTGAAAAGTAATGTACACAATAAACAGAATAAAATATAGAATGAATTGAATGATGAATAAACAGTGAGGGTTGTGAATACACTAGATATCAGCCTGTGAGCAGTATGAACAGTGTGTATGAATATGCTAAGATATATAAAGTTTGAAAACGGTAAGCAGTGCAAGTATAGTATAAAATATATAGATATTAATTTCATGATGACACGGCTGGACACGGCTGGACACAGGCCGTGGGGGGACACCCGAGACCGGGCAATGTCCCCGGTAGAAACCGGGTGAAATAGCCAAAAAAAAAAAAAAACGGGGAAAAGTGAAAAAAAGTATCCGAAAATAGGCACTCGTGAGGCGGGCAGAGTCCCCTGTCAACTCCCGTTACATTCCTCCATGGTGTCATTTGAGCGAAAAACTTTTACGAGAACCAGGCTGGGGGGGTTCAAAAGGGCTTGACCAAGGCCGACCCAAAGTGCACGGTGGGCGGACACATCACCTCCGTGATGAGTCTCCATTGTGATTTGAAAACTTCCATCAAACGAGTCCTTCGGTGGGCGGGAAAAAAACCGCGTCAGAATCGTCACTTCCTGTACTGACAGTGGAGGTGTCCTGAGACTGGAGGTCTGCACCGGAACTGTCCTGAGAGTGGAGGTCTGCAGGCAGGCTCCCATGCAAACAAGCCTAGTTTTTCTCCCAGCAGTTCAATTTCCGGTGCTGCAGCTGGGCAGCAGCTGTGTGTGTCTGTGCTGCGGGCGGCGGTACATTTGAATTACACCGGGCAGCGGCACACTGTGAACTGTCAGGAAGACTCGGGTCTAACTCATGGTCTAACTAACCTTATTTAACAGAAAATAAAATGGCAACAACAGTGCGAGTGAGTGCGAGTGAGTGACGAGTTGTGTACAGACTCGACGGGTAACGATGGATTATGACGGACATTTTACGATCCTGTCCGTCAAAATGACTGACAACGAAAAAGTCTAACGCCACCACTGCTTGGGAGTAGTGTTAATTTCGTTGACTAAAACTATGACGAAATATGTTCGTCAACGACCTTTTTTTCCATGACGAAAACGAGACGATGACGAGACGGCACCAACGTCAGTAAACAATAACTGTAATGAAATCAACATGCAATATCGTTGACGAAAAATGACGAGACGAAAATGTATTTTAATAAATCAAAACTATGCCAAAATCTCTCTTTACTTTCGTTGACGAAAAATGACGAGACGAAATATTATCAATGATAACGTTACATCTCTGATAGTCATTTTTTCCCCCAGCACTTCCATTTCCGGTGCTGCGGCTGCGCACCAGTTGTGTCTGTTCTACTCGCGGCACTTTTAAATTGTACCAGATGATCTATGAACAGAAGGAAGACTCGGATCCATGCTCGGATGTAACAAACAGAAAGGGAAATGGCTAATAGAGGGCTTGGGCGAAATAAACGCGATGATCTCTGGGCCCATTTTGTGTACAATGAGGCGGAGAAAAAAACTCAATGCATTGCTTTAGATTCAGAAGAGAAGCAATGTGGCCATAAATCCACGGGTAAAAACACCACAAACCCCAAGAGGCACATCAAGACTCACCACAAAGCAATTGAGGTAAGTTAACAAAACGTTGTTTTTTTGTCAGCTATATGGTGTTACATTAGGTAGGCTGTGTTTTATGCTATAACGGTAGCTAACGGGTAGGCTGTGTTGTATGCTATAACGTTAGCTAACGTTAGCCAAACCAAATGCTAGCAGCAAATTGTTTTGAAACTTGTGAAGGAGCTTAAAAAGGTGCAGAAAGGTACTTTACCATAGGGTTGAGTTGGTCTCTGACACAACGTTAGATGATGGGCTAACGTTACAAGTAACTGTTAACGTTATTTCACAACAACGGCACATTGCTTTCATTACATTTGATTTGTCATATGATAATATGTTATAACTATTAATTGCCTACAAAATCATACCTCACAAGGTGTCTGCAGTAATATGCCTGCATAATCTGCATACATACTTACTTTGTGAGTATAATACCACCTAGTTTTGATTGTGTAGAGTTTTCATTTTACAGATACTTTGTTTGCGTTAAGTTAAAATTATAGCAATGATTTACTGGATTTCCTGATGTTGCATCAGTCCTGACTCCTGATATCATTGTTTGTATTCCTGTCCTAGATTCCAGACAGACGTGCTGCAGTAAAGGAACCACCCAGGAAAGAGGAGAGGCCAGCTATAACAGGTGCATTCCTGACTTACACAAAGTACAAACAAGAATCGCAGGATCAACGCCACAAAGAGGAGGCCATAGCTGAATGGATAGGCCGGACAGCCCTCCCACCACGGACAGTGGAAGACGTGGGTTTCATCAAGATGATGGAAACAATTGATAAAAGACTCACTGTGCCGAAAAAAACTAAGATCACAAACCTGGTGGAAAAAATGTACCTGGCCGAAAAGGAGAAATTCAAGCACAGACTGTCCATGGCACGCAAAATAACTATTGGCTTAGATATATGGACTAAAAAGGGGCTCACAGCATCTTTTCTTGCAGTCAGTGCTTGTTATTTTAGCCCCCAGGATAATAAGGCTGAACACATACTCCTGAACCTAAAGCAAATGGTTCACCCGCACACTGCTCAGGCTATCGCTGCTCTTGTGGAGGAGAGTAAAAAAGAATGGGGGATCCCAAAAGAAAAGATTATCACCATTATTACGGACAATGGAAGCAACATGGTTGCTGCTTTTCATTGCAACGCTGAAGAGGACTCCAGTTCTGAAGAGGAAAATCTCCAGGATAGTGATGAGGAGGGAGAAGAAGACGAAAGGTCAGTCTGCAGTGTACATAATGCTTATACATGTGACGTGTGTGCCAAACAGAAAACCCAATGCAGTCTTCCCACATACTGTGACTATTCACCGTTTTAGATATTTCTCCTATAATGTGATCTGCAATCAGCATTTTTAACATTCCATGTGGTGATAAATGATGTGCTAAAATATCAAATTAATTCTTCATGGATTGGGTAATATGAAAAGTCTGTGTGTTCTGTGTTCCAATTTTCATTAGGTACGAAACCTTGGAGAGAAGGACCCCCTGCGTGGTCCATACCCTCCAGCTTGTTGTCAACATGATCCAGAAGGAACTCACAATCAATCGACTGCTGGGAAAAGTCAGGCAACTGGTGAAACTGTTTTGAAAATCATCTGTTGCCACAAAGCGGTTGCTGCAACAGTGTGGACTCATCCTCATCAAAGACTGTCCAACCAGATGGTCCAGTACTTATTTGATGATGTCCCGTGCTCTTGAATTGAAGGACCATCTTACATCAGTAGCTGACTCCATGAGCTGGGACAGCCTTCTACCCAGTGAGTGGCAGAAGGTAGCCATTCTCAATGATTTGCTCCTTCCATTTGCAGAACACACAAAGGTGCTTGAAAGTGACACAAATTCCCTATCCCTTGTTGTGCCTGCACTATTGGACTTGAGGAATCACCTGTCTGAGTTCTCCCTAGCGCATGCAAGGAGCTACAGGGACGCAGCTACACTGGCACAGAAGATGAGTGCAAATATGGAGCAACGCTTCAGCTGCTTCTTGGATGTCACGGCCAACAAGTTCTCTCCCCTTGCTGCAGCTGCATGTTTTGTTGACCCCGGTGTATCAGCTGAAGCTATTGTTGAAAACAATGATGAGGGAATTCAGAATTTTCTAAAAGTGGCGGAAGACTACATCACTCGCAGTGTGCCACCAAGACTTCAAGTGGAAGAGCAGGTGAGTGAAAACGAGGAAGAGGAGATTGTGGATACAGTGGCTCCAGAGACGACCCATTGCCCAAAGCGGCCTAGATTTAGGTTTTTCAGCCCCAGTCGTCCATCGAGGCCCAGGACCTCCGAGGCCTCTAGTATCTGGCAGGAGATAAAAAAATACAAAGAAGGGCTGTCCCATGCTGCTAACACTGAGGAATCTGGGATGGAGTTTTGGATCTCTCAGAGTAGCACTGCATTTACACTTCTGAAACCTCTGGCCTTGGACCTTCTGGCAATGCCAGCATCACAAGCCTTTGCCGAACGTGTCTTCAGTGTAACCGGTGACCTCACAAGCGGCCGCCGCAACAGAGCAAGAACCACATTGGAAAGAAGTGCTTTTCTCAAGCTAAACCAGGTCTAAATGGTGTGATGGCTAGCAGAGATTGTTATGGTTGTTATGGTCTTTTTCAGTTTTCACTTAAATAACATAACACATGTCATTCATTCCTGTCATGTCTTCACCTTTGCAATAAACCAGACTCTTTGCCTGGTCCTTGGAGGAGCCCCAAAAGAAGCCGTGTAGCAGTGCCAATACTACAATGCCAGTAGTGGTTGCAAATAGTCTGGTTTATTGCAAAGGTGAAGACATGACAGGAATGAATGACATGCCATGAAGCAGAGCAGGTTGTCCTTGCTAACATGTTAGCGCTCTCCCGAGTGTGTGTGCTGGTGGCTGACTTAACCTGTGGTGCACTGATTAACCGATGCCCCACAGGTTTGTAGACCCACCCCAGCCTCTAGCTGAGCCGGGTGAGGCCAATTAAGCCACCAACCCACACACTCTCAAAATAACATTAAATTATTATATATGTTTAATGTTATAAACAGAGTGCAGTCTTTTTCCAAAATTCAGTTGGTACAGGAGTTGTTGGGCTCAGTCTTTATAAAAGTTTTTGTAGCTCACTGGTTCAAAATCCATGTTTTTCAGTTTTCAAGTTTCAACAACAAAAACAATACAGACGCATACTTTTTATTTGCACCTTTCCATGGTTGTTATTCTAGCCATGCCTTGTTTAAACTTTAATTTATTAAACCTTTTTAATTTATCTATTTTATTTTTGCAATTGTGTGTGTGTGTGTACACTACCCTGTATTGTTGAGTTGTGTGTGTTATATATTTAAAATAAATATGCAAATCTGAACATGTTCCATGTCTGGATGTATTCCTTAAATTGATACCATCAAACCACTAGACCAGATGCTCTCTGCAAAGCTGCATTCTTAATCATTCAACCTGTGTTTTTCATCAAATAAGGATAACATATAATCTTATTGTGAAATAAGTTTGACTAAAATGGCAACTTATTGGTTTTGGCTAGATTAGTTGGACTGAAATGTTCAATATAATTTGATGACAAAAAAGACAAATGTAAACAGTTTTCATTGACAAAAAGTAGACTAAAATAGTTTTCTTTGACTAAAATAAGACTAAAATGCTCAGACTTTTAGTCGACTAAATCTTGACTAAAATAAGACTAAAATACTCAGACTTTTAGTCGACTAAATCTTGACTAAAATAAGACTAAAATACTCAGACTTTTAGTCGACTAAATCTTGACTAAAATAGTTACTGTTTTCTTTGACTAAAATTAGACTAAAATGCTCAGACTTTTAGTCGACTAAAACTTGACTAAATTAAAAACAGGATGACGGTGACTAAATATGACTAAAACTAAAAAGGACATTTGACACATGACTACGACTAAATACAAAAATAGCTGACGAAATTAACACTACTTGGGAGAAAGAAACAATGTGATATTTGGGCCCATTTTCGCTACAATGAGGCGGAGAAAAAAAGCTAATGCATTGTTTCATCAGAAGGGAAGCAATGTGGCCATAACACAGCTGGTAAAAACACCACAAACCTGACCAGATACTCTCTGCAAAGCTGCATTCTTAATCATTCAACCTGTGTTTTTCATCAAATAAGGACAAGATATAATCTTATTGTGAAATAAGTTTGACTAAAAACTAAAATTATTGGTTTTGGCTAGACTAGTTTGACTGAAATGTTCTATATAATCTGATGACTAAAAAAGACTCAACCGTTTTCATTGACAAAAAGTAGACTAAAATAATTAGTTTTCTTTGACTAAAATAAGACTAAAATGCTCAGACTTTTAGTCGACTAAATCTTGACTAAAATAGTTACTGTTTTAGTCGACTAAAATAAGACTAAAATGCTCAGACTTTTAGTCGACTAAATCTTGACTAAATAAAAACAGGATGAAGGTGACTAAATATGACTAAAACTAAAAAGGAAATTTAACACAGGACTAAGACTAAAACTAAATAAAAAAGATAGCTGACAAAATTAACACTACTACTGAGCCGTTAGCAGCACTCTCTCTCTTTCTTTCATTCTGTCATTCAAATAATGAATAATTATGCAGAAAGCTTAAAAATCATTAACAGTAATGCCCTGTTGTGGAGGCAAACCCAAATGGTTTTGCACATAATTCCTCTTCCAGACCACTTGGCAGAGGAGACATTATTATGAAGCTCCAAATAGACTCACCCATTAAAGATAAAGTGTATATAATCAAATAATATACAACACTTTGGTTTGCAGTAACTTTTGCATTTGTAATAGTTTTTTCCAATTGTTATAAAATGTCTTGCTCAAACTGAACCAAGGGACTGAGGGACAGCATACTGTATGTTTGAGAGCCAAATCCGATTTATTCCAGAATGTTGATCAACTCCAGATTAATTAATATAATGTATGATGTCCTTTATTGTTTTATGTTTCATGTGGAACCTATATGCTGCAGGTCTCCCTTGAAAAAGAGATCTATGATCTCAATGGGACCAATCTGATTAAATAAAGGTTTGAAATTAAATGAAATAAAATAAAATAATTGTTTTGATCAAATCAGAATAATGTATTACCAGTTGTGTTACACACACACTGAGTTGCTCTGCTGTCCTGTTCCCTCTCTCAGTGTTTTAGAGAAAGTACTTCAGGAGCGTCAGGCTTGGCTCGGTTCCATTCCATTTCCCTCACGGGTCATCCATCGGCCCAGGGACGTGGCGGGCCGGAGCGCCCGGCCCGAGGTGATTAGGAGAAGAAAGATGGCTGCAGCTCGCAGCGTAAATCCAAAGACGTTTCAGGTGGAACACGGGTGCTTGTCTAGCAATGAAGAATGGGTGAAGGCTTCACCCAATCAAGCAGTGCAAAGCCCTCTCTGTCCTAACTCCAGTTTTAACAACACAGCAGAGGTGAAGATGGAGAGGGGAAGTTAAAAATAAGGATATTTTTTTAGGAAGACCACAAAAAAAAGGTGATGCATGATATAAAGCTTTAAAATACGGAGAAAGAGCCGAGAAGAGAGGGACCGAGGCTGAGAAACCTTGAGTGGATCCTGTGCACCCAGGGGTGATATTAGTGAACCCCATCTGGTGAACATCTGGCCCGAGGAGCCAAACTCTGAGTGGGCTCTACAGGAAATCTTAAATGTAGCAGCCATGTACTCGTAGAGAGCTCCCGTCCTGCTGAGATCAAGGAGGCGACAGGTCAGCTCTCCACTCATCTTCCTCCACTACTGTCATGACAGAAGGGAACATGGAGATCTGCAATTGAAGCTCCTTAATTATCAGATAACTACTACATGTTCAACTTACAATAACTGCGTCTAGATCAGGGATGGGCAACTTTGATGGTGGTGGGGGCCACATAATGTGTGCACTGGCCACCAGGGAGCCGCAGATTCACTTGGAACACACACACACACACAAAGGTTTGAACACACACACACAAACACAAATTCCATGTATTGTATGTACTTATTAACAAATGTACTAAGTCTGACATCTTCATTGACATTTTACAATCTTTCAGGGAACATCCTCTAATAAGCTCACTAAACAAATATCACTTCACAGAAATGTTATTTAATTTTTACAAGTGGCATGTTTGTATTGAACAGGTTATTAAACAGTGGAATAAAACTATTTTAAACTATTGGAAAGCACGGAAAATGTGTGTGCATTGAGATTAACCATTAAGATGACATAAACATGAAGTCATGAACACTAACCCAGACATTAGTTGTCTAGCTTGAACCTAAGACACTTGTAGCCTCTGCTGACGCACAATAAGGGGAATGTCAACACAGACACCTGTCAACCCGCACTCTGCTGTTCCTCAGCGCCGCTCCCCCTCCCTCCCGCTGACATTATGAATGAAAAGCGTTTAGTAATCATAGGTAACACGGCAGGGTCCGTGACAGTTTGTTTTCATCTGATTTTGGTTTTTAGAATATTAAACTTGTTTTGCCAAATTCAGATGATAAATATGGAGGCTGTGGCTCAGTGGGTAGTGTGATGGACTTCGAATCAGGGGATAGCAAGATCGAGTCCCACTGCATCAGCATGTCGTTGTGTCCCTGAGACACTTCACCCCAAATTGCTCCTGTGGGGATTGCCCACAGTACTGAATGTTAGTCGCTTTGGATAAAAGCATCTAACAAATGACATGTCATGTGAAATACAACCTTTAAGCTTGTAAAGGCATAATTACATGCAGTAACTTAACGTCACAGCAGGCATAACAACAGCTGGTGTTTCTTGTGAGTGTTTCCCCGGGAAACAAACACAATACACACAAACATGTCACAGATTATTTCGCGGTATTTGGCTGCCGAACGAAATCATGTACGCAGCTCGCGACCGGCCGCCATTTGCCCATCCCTAGATGGTCCTGAAAGACTGAAGGCTGTACATCTCCATCCACTGCTCTAAAATCTGGCCACACTGTGCAGGACGAGGTAATCAGACTGCTGCTCCAGGAATGGCTCAGTATAGTGTGTGTGTGAGAAAGAATACCCCGAATATGTATAGTACCATGATTAGCCTCGTAAACAGGTTATTCATGTGCATGTCAACACACTCATTGATACAAAACCTAATTTATACAATTTTTTACTTGAACAGAGAAGTGAATAAATTACTGCAAATGTTAAAATGCAGTTGCTGAAAGCCACAATGCATAGAGTTTATAAATGTCTAAAATAAATTGACTGATTCATCACACAGACTTTAGGACGAACTGTTTAAAAAAATATGCTGTGATCACGTGCTAATTCTACACAGTCAAATCATTGACCTCTTGTTAAAGAATAACATGTGTATTATGCTGCATATCTTAATGTCTGAAGTTCCTAATGTTAAACATGTCTGATGGAGGTACAGGTGGAAGCAGGGGCAGATCTACGGGGGGCTGCCCCCCACTGTAGAGCCTTGCCCCCCCAGCTGCCCCCCTAACTTTTGTGTCCCTAAAACTGTATTTGTAGAAACAAACCTACACTTTGTCCACAAGCAACGAAACAAGCAGTTCATTAATTAAAAGTGAATCATTTTAAATATCATCTTAGGCCTGTTAAAAACGCAGCTATGTCCCTGCATTAAACTGCGGAGCGGCGTTCACACAGACCGCGGCTCACACAGCTGCAGAGAGGGAGCGAGCTGTCCCAGCACCTGAAGGTGGATCAGCTTCCCCTGGTAGCATCTCCCCTTCCACTAGTTTTGTTTTTACTAAGGACAAGAGCTTGAAACAAAATATTAATAAATCGATAGCGTTTAACATACGGTCGCTGTTTGGGACGTTAAGTTACAAAATACTACGCAGACACTACTTAATTATAACTAAGTACTTTTACTGTACTTACAGTAAACAGAATTCTAGGGTATCATGAGTACTTTCTGCTGTTTTATACTTAAGCAATAGCTCACGGCAGGCCGTGGTATATGCTCATTATATCCCAGCTAAGGGGCGTGGTTCGGCCCGATGCGAAGCGGAGGGTGTTTTTGCGGACCTCTTACCCCAACGGTATACTGTTTTTCTCAGACGCGGAGGGATACTGATTTGTTGTGAAAAGTAACTTACAATTCTACCCGTGGTATACGCTCAGTATATCACGGCTAAGAACCAATCAGATTGCTTGATTTGACTTGTCCGTTTGATAATATATTTTTGTTTGTTTGTCTGAACACCTTGTTTCTCTTGTGCATTAGGAACACTTGTGTTAGGGCATGATTTAACAATAAAAAGGTTATACAGTATAAAATACCACGTACTCTACGGCCTCCCATGCCACCCTGGCATGACCTCTTGCCCCCACTTTGCCACCCCATATAAAATGTTCTAGAACCGCCTCTGGGTGGAAGTGATTACAGACACTGAGGAGTCCTTGATAACTGGAGAGTGGAAGCTTTATAAGAAAAGGTCAAAGTTGTGATTAGAACTTAGAACATTCATTATCCCAACCATGGCATTTGAATGTAACTGTCAGAAGTCATGCCTGGCTGCACCCCCCCGGTAATGCTGCTTTCTCCTCATCAGAATCGAATTCTCTCATTCCCTTTAAAAGGAGCTCGGCCATTTCTTTGTTTCAAGTCCAGTTTGCAGTGGATAGGCCTGTTTATGGGACTCTGGGATGGAAGTGCAGAGGGGGGGGGGGGGGGTTTGTTGGTAAAACATCTCAACATCTCCTGGATGGATGGGCACATCATTCTGTTCAGACTTTCCGGATAATATGTAACTAAGACTTTGACACTACCATATTTCCATTTAACGCCAACATGAGATTGTCATGATTAGACAGTATTGACATTTTTGGTTGGATTGCCATGGAATTTGGTGAACACATTACCAATCGGATTAAAGCAAATCATTTGGTTATCTCACGTAAATATCCTTTCTGCTTCCATAATTAAGTCCACTGTTTGCAAATGTTTCCATGCTTACTTGTGCCTGGAACTAAAGTAATATAAAGAAGAAAGTCGACTGACTTGTAGCGTGGCAAGTCCTCTGGAGAATTGGCTTGGAAATTGAGAGACAAACACAACACACACGTTCAGATCCGACAGCTCCAAGAGGAAAGATCACCAAAGAGAAAAGAGCTTAAAGCTCAACAGAGATGTAGGATAGAGAGAGGGAGAGGTCACTAGAGATTAAGAAAGACGAGAGAGCATTGCTGTTTAAACCACCTCCCCCTGGAACCAGGACAAATTGGGCTGTGCTCTTGTCCTGTGGCCCCCAAGTGCCTATCTCTCTCCTAGGAGGAAAACCAGTGTCTCCCAAGCATTAAAGTGGAAAAACCAACGCTACAGAAAGAATTTAATGAGGAGGGCTGTGCACTGTTCTGCGCTCTGTGTGACACAACACTTCTTGGCATGTAGTGATTCTCTCTCTCTCTTTTCTTTATTCACTTCCTTTATTCCCAGTGCCTGCTCTGGAGGGATGGAGCAGATATGCAGGCTTAAAACCAGCCGGCCCATCACTCATCTCTGTCTGTACTAAGTGGTACACACTTTATCAACTCTGCATGCACCCAGTCCACTGTGCACAATGGGAATTATGAATATTCACCTTTTATTGGGTTGTTAGAATAGAGCAGCTAAGAATTGTGAACAGCCCAGTTCAAATGTATTATGACTTTATGTGTAGATTGATAAATACACCTTTTTACATAAAGCATTACGTTTGCATTTTGACGTTACATTATTTTTGTAATTGCATAGAATATCGTCATTGTAGTTTCTTTAGTTTATGATTACAAACTACCTTTTCTCAAAATTCTATTAATCCAATGAATGAACTGTACTTATATGTGCAAAAGATGCAGACATTAAAAGACAGTTTGGGTTTTAGGTAAAACACATTACATTGCACTTGTGCCCCTCTTCCACCTAAGCGTTCTACAGCAGAAACACAACTGAGGCTCCAGCATTGACTTTAAACTGCTGAGTGGCTCCATGGAGAGAAACTGAGCTGGAAAGAAGGTTTGTGCTTCCTTTGTAAATATCTGATCAAGGTACAAATCATGGAAGCCATGAGATTGGAGAGCAGGCACTGACTCTTATTTGGGAGCTGCTTGTATATATTGGGAAAGGAGGATATTGGGGGGGAGGGGGTTAATTTAAAAGTGGGAGGCAGGAGAGGCAAGTCAAGGGGGTCTCTGTTGAAAATGGGGGGGAGGGGCTGATGGATGAACATTCGCCCTGGCCTGATTGAGTGGTAAAACTCCGATTTCTTGGATGAATGCCTGCTGTGGGGTGTGTGTGAGCACATACATGTCATCAATTTCTCCTTTATGTACAAAGACCTTACTTTTACACCCTCAGGAGAAAAACATCATTAAAACAATAAAATGTGCTTTAGTCATGAGAACCCAGGTTATCTAAACAATTGAAGAAAGTAAGAGTTATATCTCCACCTGAGGAACAGCTCCTGTGAAGAGACTTGAATGATCTAAAGCTTGCTAACGTTAGCTAACCTGGCCATCATAAGCTGATCACAACAGACCAAATAGAGATCTCCTTCCATTGGACGATGAATGCAAACATGCTAAACAAATTCCCCCGCAATAGGTAAATAGGACTTAAGGTTTAACATTTGTGTTGTTTTGCATTTGTTTTAAATGTGTGTACACCTGTAGGGATCTTTTACTGTAGCCAGATCTCAGCAAACAACCTGCTGAGTTAAAGACGATGATCAGAGATGGAAGGAATAGATTAAACTAAAAGAATAAGATACAAAAAGATTCATATAAAGTCAGAGTTAGATTTCGTCTCAGTCTTTGTCTGAGCCAATGGTGGCTGTAAATCTTCATGAAATGATGATATTATATTCATCTGCCCGTCAACAGCCAAGGAGGTTCTAACAGGCGTCCTTATTTGTCTTCAACACTTTGCATCTTGGTGCCGACTTTGCGAAATATCTTGAATTTAAATTGGCAATGCTTATTTAATTAATGACTTACTTTGTGAGAACATAACACTGTTTGTGGATCAACCAGGAAAGGTTGACTGGTCCCTTCGAGCCAGTGACGCCACTCCTCCAGAGCCAACTTCACTGCTAGCAGCTCCCGGTTTCCTACATCATAGTTTATTTCCGCTGGTGTCAAACGCCTCGAAAAGAAAGCACAGGGATGGAGTTTTTGGCTGTTGGTTGCTCGCTGAGACAGGATGGCCCCCACCCCCATATCAGAAGCATCCACCTCCAGAACCAATTGTCTTTCAGGATCGGGTACTCGGAGGATGGGGGTGAACCTGGCCTTAAGGTTCTGGAACGCCCCCGAGGAGGACCACCGGAACATAACCTTAGAGGAGGTCAGAGCTGTGAGTGGAACGGCCAAGGTGCTGTATCCACGAATGAACCTCCGGTAGAAGTTGGCGAACCCGAGGAACTGTTGTAGCCGCTTCCGGGAGTCTGGAACCGGCCAGGAAGTGACTGCATCAACCTTGGAGGGATCCATCTCAATGCTCCCCTGTCCCACGATGTATCCCAGAAAAGAGACAGAGGAGGTGTGAAACTCGATTCTTTATAGTAATGTCATTAAGACCCCGAAAGTCGATATAAGGCCTTAGGGTCTTGTCTTTCTTCTCCACAAAGAAGAACCCCGCTCCAGCGGGTGATGAGGAAGGGCGAATAATCCCAGCCGAACTGAATAGTTTCGTGATGGTTCCCGGACAGGAGCATTTGAACGGGTACAGTCTGATGAGTCACTGTCCCCAGCAGGTGACCGTCTAAGGCGCTGGCTGGAACTGGGCGAGATAAGGGATAAGGTCTATGCCCAACTGCAGCATAAGCTCTTCGTCCATAATACTCGTGTCCGAACCAGAGTCAATAAAAACTGCAAGGGCCTGAGAGCTATCCGGTAATAGCAACCTGGCGTGGCTCAATGGTCTCTGAGCGGGAACAAATCCAGGGGTTTGGCTCACCAGTATGTTCCCCATTACTGCTGAGCCTTTTACTGGGCAGCGAGAAACAAAATGGCCGGCCCAGCCGCAGTAGAGACATAGGTTACCTCGTCTGCGATGTTCACGTTCCTCCAAGGTGAGGCTGGTGCGACCCACCTGCATGGGCTCATCACCCCCTGGTTGCGGCTCTGGAGGGAGGGGAGGAGTCCCAGTCGAACCCGGATCTCGTGGCGCCCAGGCATGTTGAACTCCCTCCAACCGTCGCTCCCGTCTCCGTGTCTGGATGCACCGATCCATGCGGGAAGTCAGCTCAATCAGCCCATCCAGTGAGTTGGGCAGATCAAAAGACACCAGCTCGTCTTTAATGTAAGCCACCAAGCCATGCAGATAGGCGTCACACTGGGCTGCAGGATTCCAGTTGCTGAGGCGGCCCCTGGTGCGAAACCCAATAGCATAATCCACCACAGATCCATTACCCTGGCTCGGGCTCAGTAGTCCTCCTGCAGCGTCTGGACCCACAGACACGGGTCCAAACACCTTGCGCAGCTCCGCGGAAAAAGCGGGGAAAGAAGAGCAGGTGGGTGTATGCTGCTCCCATTCAGCTGTGCCCCACAGTCGGGCTTTCCCAGTCAGATGATTGACCGTGAACGTCACACGAGCTGCCTCAGAAGCGAAAGTGTGTGGCTGCAGCGCGAACAGGATAGAACAGTTAGAAAGAAACGGGCTGCAGCCCTCCGGTTCCCCCGGCGTAGCGCTCCGGAGTTCCCACCCGAGGCTCTGGGGCAAATCCGATCGGAGAGGATGCAGAAGCGGGTGCCGGCGGCATGGGAAGAGGCGCTGGAGCAGCCACTACTGCCGCTAGCTGCTGCACAGTAGCCGTTAGCTGCTGTAGCTGAGCAGCTAAATAGTGTAGAGTTAGCATGATGAGCCTCGGTGGCCAGGGAGGCTATTGAGGCTTCCTGCCTCTGGAGAGCGTCTTCAACTCTCTCGAAACGGTCTCTAGGTGAAGAGGAGTGCGCTGGGTCCATGTTCTGGCCAGATCGTTCTGTCACAATCTTATGAAAGACCCAAATGCAGCACTCGAGAAACCCAGGAGTATTGGTAATGAACTTTATTGGTAATAATACCAGAACAGAGGGATACCAGCAGAACAGTATCAGCCGGATGATGTGCAAGCAAACGAACCAGAGGACAGCGGGCAGAAGGTGAGTCAGGGCCGGGTAGAGGGTCAGACAGCAGACGAGGCGGTCAGCGTAGGTACAGGCAGGGTCAGACAGCACGCAAGGCAGGATAGTCCAAGGACAGGCAGGATCAGGGATCAGGCAGGGCAGGCAGGTCAGGGACAGGCAGGGTCGGAACCGGGTAGGCAATCTGGTAACAAACGCGTGAAAGACTAGCATGAAGGCAAAGTACGATCTGGCAACGGGTGTGTGTCTGGTGAGGGTTTAAATAGTGGCAGTAAAGCTAATGGGTGCAGAAGAGAAAGAGAGAGAGCAAAAACGTAGGTGTGGTTAACAGGTGAGACAGGTGAATGGAAAACTACTGCTGAAAGATGGAGCAGACTGTGACAGTTTGTGTGTGTGTGTGTGTGTGTGTGTGTATGTGTGTGTGTGTGTGTGTGTGTGTGTGTGTGTGTGTGTGTGTGTGTGTGTGTGTGTGTGTGTGTGTGTGTGTGTGTGTGTGTGTGTGTGTGTGTGTGTGTGTGTGTGTGTGTGTGTGTGTGTGTGTGTGTGTGTGTGTGTGTGTGTGTGTGTGTGAGTGAACTATATGGCCATTAGTCTGGGCTGTGTTCAGCATTATAATCCAGGGTTACATAAGCATGTTAATGTGACCAGAGCGTCAGAAACCCAGGGGGCAGCAACAAGAACCAAACACTGCTGTATGGAGACAAAGGAAGGAAAGAAGGAAAGAAAGAAAGAAGGGATAGAATGGGAAGGGAGATGAAAATAAAATAAATTAATAATGGAGAGAGTGACTAGGACTAAAATTGCTACGTTTAAAAGTAAGAAAATAACAAGGGAAGGACAAATGGGTCCCAGAGAACAGAAAGAGAGCAACAATCTAAGATGGAAAAAGGTAAGGAAAAAGGAACACACAATAAAAAGAAAACCAGAAAAAGGTGGGATTAATAAAATAGTTAGAAGAGTAGAAAGAGTAGAAGTCCTAAACAAATGAATGAATAAACTAAACCCCTGGGGAAAGAGGAGAAAAGGGATAAGGGCACTGAAAGGCAATACAAAATGAAAAAGGAGAAGAAATAAAAAATGTACATAAAAAATGTACATAAAAAATGTAGCGCGTTCTTTTAAGAAAAGGGCAGAAAAATGAAAAGAGAAAAAACAATGTGGGAATAATGGATGAATTAACCAAGGAAAATAAAGAAATCAGCAAAAAAGGAACTAAGAAGAGAGGCCAAGAAGAAAATATAAACTTAATTAAAAAGCCGACTTAAGTTCTCTGAAATGTGTGGCTGCTGTCTCTCTGACACTCTGAGGATCAGAGGAACATGGTGACATTTCTCTCACCTTTCTCATGGAGAAAGCAGCTGCTTCCATTCCACTGTCAGCCGGGATGACTGATGGGAGTCGAGTGAAGTGCATTTCAACATTCAAAATGAGAAAGCGTTGTGGGAAATGGCAGGAACACCATCTACACCTTTCACTGTGTATCGGAGAGCTGTCACAGCGCAGAGTGAATGGCCACCTATCGAGCCTGACAAAAGAACACAAAGTGTCTGAAAGTCCTGAGGGGGGGGGGGGGGGGGGGGGCATGGCCAGAAGAATCCCCACCTGGCAACTGTCAGCCGCCTCTCTGTCAGGAATATCCCATCAGTGGCGTCTTACAGCTTCCAGAACCATTTGCTGGTGTCACAAGTTTCAATCAGGGGGGGTCAGCGACCCTCTCTTTGGCTTTTGTCCTTTTCATTTGTTTCCCCATCGCATATCTTCCTCCTCTCACCTGCCGGTGTTTGTTTGGTGTCAGACTCCACGAAGGCCGACAGCCTGTCAGTCTCAGCTCCTTTAACACACCCCAGCCACACAGTGACACACACACTCCCCTGGCATCCCGCTTAGCAACATGGAAAAAAAGGGCTTGGCTTTGCACACCTCTCCACTCTCATCAGCATCTCATGCTGTCTCTGGGACTTTCTTTTTGTTTCCCCTCTCTGTGTTTCTGCCTCACACAGCCCCAGCCTGCCGGGGGTCCTGCAGCAGTGACTGCTGTACAAGAAGTTTGGAGACAAAAGAAGTGGACAGGCTTTTTTGCCGGAAGAACTTCCACTCAATGCCGTTGCTGTTGTCTGTAGGGCTTGGTAATGCTTGATTTTTTTTGTTTACCAATATCAAACTTGTTTTTGAGATCTCACTTTTACAAATATGTGTTTGAATAAAAACCCTGGATCAAATTAGCTCATGTTATTCAACCCTCCTGTGGTGGTAGTTTCTCCCACCTTACTTTGGTGTTCCAGGTCAAATTTGACCTGCTTTAACTGCTCTACATTAACTCAAAAAACATTATTTAAGGTTCATTTAAGCTGTAAACAGTGTCGCAGACTACTGGTCCACATGAATAACTGCAGGGAATATACAAAGAATGGACACTGAAAATGTATTCCAAAATGTACAAGGTTTTGGATTTAAGTGTGTGCTCTCTGATGGAAGAACATCATAGGGTTACCCATTCATTTCCTAAGGGGGTCATTTTTGACCGGGACACCATGTGTTTACAAATTTGCAATTTTTTATATGTTCAAATGCCAATCAATCAATCAATGTTTATTTATATAGCCCAATATCACAAATGTTACATTTGTCTCAGTGGTCTTCACAGTACAAGGAAAAACTTCCGCCTACTGTGGAGGAGTCATAACCATGACCTTGAAGCAATCAAATTTAAAACAGGAAGGTTACAAAGGGTTGCACCACCCAGTGGAGGAACGTCAGGCCCGGCAAGGCCTTCTCTGCTGGCCTAAACAATAGAATCACTCGCTACATTTTTTCATTATGTATTCAATTATTTCCAATAATCTATTCTCTTCATCTTATAGCTTTTCTCTTTGAGTGGATTAATGGAATCATTTAAAAATATTCTTGGGGAAAGAAAGAAGAATGGATTTTGTGTACAAATAATAAAACGTATTGGTGAGTAAATTATATAAGACTTTTATTTAAATATGTTTTCATTTTATGAAGTAAATATTGATGCTTCTGCTAAAGAGGATATATGTTGTCAGCTTCAGTGAAAGGAGAATTGTTCAATTGTGTTTCCTGCTTAAGTAATGGCATTGATTCTCGCTGCATTAGATATCTGTCTGTGATTCAACGCCCTGTTATTCTGCCTCTTCAAGCGTTTTGCTTGTAGCTTCTCCACCTGTAGAGGCAGCAGCAGAGGAAGCCTGGTAAAGCCTGCCCCAGCCCATTGAAACATTTCCACTGTAGTGAGCTACTCTATCAGTCTCTGCTGCACCGTACAGAGGACATCCTGTGTACCAATTTCCAGTCATATGTCATTGGTTAAAATTGCATGCTGGGAAATTCCTCTTTCTTTTCATCCAAAATGTCCGGCATACCAAATCAAAATGTAATAGAAGCAGGAGGAGAAGTGCAATATTGTTGATTCATTCATATTCATATCAAATCATATGTTTTTGTTTATGAAATAACAGCTGTTTTATAAATGTCCATTCTAGTGGACATCAGGACCATCTTCATGGACTTTATGACTCAATATTGTTGCAGGAGACGGAACTGAAGCAGACATTTTCTGTACCAGATAGTTCAGGGAGATTAAGATTTTGAGCTCTCAGATGATGAGAGAGATGAGAATTTCACACCTGGGATAGAAGAGGTTCAAGAGGAAGGGGGGGGGGGAGATGCAGGAGGCTCCATGAGCGCACAGACAGAGAGACAGATAGGGACGAGCTGGAAAGACATGGCCCTCTGTGGGCCAAGAGTAGCACGTATGTCTTATTGTTGTTTTTATTTGAAGTGGAGCCATGACAAATGAGAATTGCCTCAGGAATGCAAGCTTTGTTTCTCTGAGCAGGTCAAATGGAGACCACATCCATACAACTAGTCGAGATGACCCTACAGCCCGTGCCGACTGGAGTCAGTGATGTACTTTCAACACATCGACTACAAAGTCTTTATGTTTATTTGGTCACTAAAAAACTAGCTTGGTTTTTGGTGAATCTTTCCAGATCTTCAATGTTCAGATCAATTACTTAGTTATGTTTTAAATAAAGGTGAATGTATTCTTGTGTCAATACGTTTCATAGTTTATCTGTTCATTTTGGCTGTCTTTTCAAACTAAAATGGTCTTGACCTCCTCTACTGTGGACAAACTGTAACATTCAAAAATGAAATAAAATTTTAAAAAGTCTAAATTGCAAAATGTTTTTTTAACCCTAAATCAAACCCTTTCTCCCCAGGAGGGTACGATGCGTGTCTACCACCAAACCACAGACAGTGAGCGACTATGACATCCAAATGATCCGGCAGTGGACTTGATTAAGACGTTGAAATGGAAGAATGGAGACCGAGAGATAAGAGAACAAAGTGAGAGGCTGGAGGTGAAGAGTGCGCTTCAGTTTCAGCATTAACCCATTAAGTGTGAGAGAAACAGGCCGGCTGGAGAGAGGCTCCTCTGTCCCCCTCCTCTGTCCCCCTCCTCTGTCCTCCTCCTCTGTCCCCCTCCTCTGTCCCCCTCCTCTGTCCTCCTCCTATGTCCCCCTCCTCTGTCCTCCTCCTCTGTCCCCCTCCTCTGTCCTCCTCCTCTGTCCCCCTCCTCTGTCCTCCTCCTCTGTCCTCCTCCTCTGTCCCCCTCCTCTGTCCCCCTCCTCTGTCCTCCTCCTCTGTCCCCCTCATCTGTCCTCCTCCTCTGTCCTCCTCCTCTGTCCTCCTCCTCCTCTGTCCCCCTCCTCTGTCCTCCTCCTCTGTCCTCCTCCTCTGTCCCCCTCCTCTGTCCCCCTCCTCCATCTCCTCCTCCTCTGTCCCCTCCTCTGTCCTCCTCTGTCCCCCTCCTCTGTCCTCCTCCTCTGTCCCCCTCCTCTGTCCCCCTCCTCTGTCCCCCTCCTCTGTCCTCCTCCTCTGTCCCCCTCCTCTGTCCTCCTCTGTCCCCCTCCTCTGTCCCCCTCCTCTGTCCTCCTCCTCTGTCCCCCTCCTCTGTCCTCCTCTGTCCCCCTCCCCATC
The DNA here is from genome assembly GCA_028583405.1 of Pogonophryne albipinna. Classification (NCBI taxonomy): domain Eukaryota; kingdom Metazoa; phylum Chordata; class Actinopteri; order Perciformes; family Artedidraconidae; genus Pogonophryne; species Pogonophryne albipinna. The sequence continues at coordinate 13,413,961 of CM053248.1, read as the reverse complement.
TCCTCCTCTGTCCCCCTCCTCTGTCCTCCTCTGTCCTCCTCTGTCCTCCTCCTAAATGTGCACTGCGGGCCACCAGAATAAGAATTGATCCAAAAAATATGATGAAAAACAGATGAAACCCTAAGAGAAACGCTCAGCTGAGCAGAAACGCTGATCGAAAAGCTAAATCAGACACTGCTCCACGCTCGGATATCATTAGCGCCTCTGCACTTAATATCATCATTACTTTAGTTATCATTATCAGACCCACAAATCTTTAGTTTCCCCCTTTGTGCTACAAAACACCATAATTTCCCCCAAACATCGATAGCAAAACAGAAGGGAATCTTTCCTTTCTCTCCATTTATGTTTCCACATCTCTCTCTCTCTCTCTCTCTCTCTCTCTCTCTCTCTCTCTCTCTCGCTCTCAGGCAGCTTCCTCCTAATGTCACGGCGACAGCGATCAAAGCAGCATCCTACATGGATAACTGCCTGAACCCCCACCCATCCCTGCCGCATCTTACACACACACACACACACACACACACACACACACACACACACACACACACACACACACACACACACACACACACACACACACACACACACACACACACACACACACACACACACACACACACACACACACACACACACACACACACACACACACACACACACACAGTATCTTTTAATCAATCTATTAAGGAGAGCCTGGATGTGTTGACAGGCCCTCTCTGACTGATAAAGTGACCCGTGCAGTGTTTCCTGGCCACAGCGGGGCCAGATAATAGCTTGGTGAGCCCTGAGATGATGATGATGACGATGATGACGATGATGATGATGTTGGCAATCGAGGGCCACAGAGCATATCCAATCCCTTCCCTAAATGTCAACCTTCTCCCCATATCGCTGCGACACCGGGGCTCAGAGAAAAGGCTTGTGACAAGGAGGCCTGCTTAGAATGGTTAACAACCCCCCGGTCTCATTTGCTGCTGCATTAAAAGAAGCAGGAAAGGGGAACGTATGTGTGCATAGAGAAAGAAGATTTTAAGCAAAGAAAAGAGACAGAGATGGATGGAGGGAGGGTGGTGGCTTTGTTGGGGGGAGGAAGATGTGCTAGCTCAGGCGCTTGTTGTGAGATTACAATGACTGTTCTGTTTTTCCTCCTAGCCATCAGCGACAGGGCCCATTCATTTTCACAGCAGAGAGCGACAGATTGAAGGCCAGACATCTCTTTCTCTCCCTGTCTCCCTGTCTCCTTCTTTTCTCCCTTGTGTGTTTGGTTAACCCAGGGCTGATGACAGTGACAGCGGTGTGATGCTTCAGCGCCGATACCGCACGCCGCAAACGGAGAAGAAAAGTGATGCTGTGTCAGCGAGCGGACGCCCCGCGGGGCTGTGCAGTGCTCTCCATCCCAAGAAAACAGATGTTTGCGTGGCTGCAAACCGGCCATTATGTGGGTGACTGGGGGCGTGTTGGCAGGGCCGGGTCACTGTGCACACGGCACCAGCTTCCTGTGTTTCTAACGGCTGAATCACTGCGGGTGTGCTCTGTAGCGAGCTATGACATTATTAAGGTGGACTCCTGAGTAAACAATGCACTCTATTCTGCGAAAGCTTGGAGGATAAAACGCTTACCCATGCTCGGCCAGCACTACAGGTGCTGAGGCCGGAATAACAGCTGAAGAATCACAGGGAGCTGCTTCAGAGGGGAGCTCTAGGCTTTAGGAATCAGCAGACAAAACCAAACTGAATGTACGTAAAGAAGAGAAAAACGACTGCTGCCATTCTCAGGCAGCATCTAATGGTATGTTCTTCTAAAGGGGGTGAGAATATGTACCACACTTATTTAAGATGATCAAATCAACAAACAAGACTCAATTATTCTCAAATAAACTCAAAAACTGAAACGTTGACTTTAATTAAATGTTGCATGTCAACAGATTTCACATAACTGTATACGGTTAGTTAAGAGCAATAATATTACATTTAAATAAAAAAAATGTAGGTTCAACTCAAGATTATTTATTAAAGTCAACATGTTCCAGTGTTGTATAGCAGGACTTTAGTTAAAGTGAAACGTGGTTTGGACACTGTATGAAAGTGAACACGAGCCTGACTTTCATCAGAGACACATCTTAAGAGGATCATAATTCCTTATAGTGAAACAGCACCAACAAGCAGATACGCTATCCTTCCTGAATCTATTTATATGGTAACTTATTTATCATTTCAAATGGAATGTTCCATGTATCTTTTCTGACTTCTCGTGTGATTATCTGTTTCATAATGTGGTTTGTTGTACTGACACTCATTTCTTGACACATTTGTATTGTAACCATGAAATAACCAACCAACTGGCAAAAAACTGCCGCGGGGGTGCAATTATTTACTTATTGTTTTGAGAAAAATATTTTAACTATGCAATCAAATACTTAATGAATCAATACACAACATGTGTGTGTGTGTATATTTGGGTGTCACTTTAGAATGCTTATACAAAGAGTGAATCTTTTCAGAATGTGACTATTATCCTCACTTATACATGTAAAATAAGTCGGTCCAATCAATCAGACATTTCTAAAAATGAATTATTTATTTTCCATTTTTATATCTGATTATACATCATCAGCCACCAAGGCGATCCACATTTGCATGTGTCCTACAGATGACATGTTTTTTTATGGAAAGCAGATCCTGTGCTTCTCCAAGCCAATCTCCCGGATAAGGGTCTTAGGAGAGTGGAGGGAAGGAGAGCTGAGAGCCGGCGGAGGATGATACCCAGCGGGAGAGAAGCACACTCGTCTGTTTATACATCATCCAGTCACCAACACCAAGCTGCTATCATGACAACGAGCCGAGGGGAGCGTCAGGTCAAAAGAGAGGGAGGGATGGTCAATGTTTCAGTGACATGGTGACAGTGTACAGATCCCCAGACATTCCTCATGTGGCTGAAGCCTCGCACCCCGGAGCTGAATATCAATCCCTCTGTCCTTCTGTCCACATTCCCTACATTTCCATAGCTCGTATTTCAATGGAACACATTTTTCCCAAACCAAAGAGATATTTTTGGTTTGATTTGTTATCTGTCCAAAGTATATAAAGTGGCATGCAGCTGATATGTTTTTTTTTATCAAAGTGTATTAAATCATTACATGCATCTGTTTAATGTGTTGTGTTTCCAGATGGTTAAATCTTCTATTAAGCCAGGTTGTATATGATACCTTTACTCAAATGTATTCATTTATTTAGTTTTATTCATATTTTGTCTGTGAAAAAAATAAATGCTACATTTTCTAGCCGAACCAACAATCTTGTTTTCATGAGCCAGCACAAATAAATACATTCTCAACATGAGGGGAAAACGTTCTCTCCATCTGTCTACCTCCATCCCTCACAGCTCTGTCTCTGACTGCCGGCTTACTAACTGGTGGAATGCAAGATGAAAAATATAAAGGGAATGAAGGGAAAAGACCTGAACACATTTCATATACATGTACATATTAAAACTGTGAGGGATTGTGTGTGTGTGTGTGTGTGTGTGTGTGTGTGTGTGTGTGTGTGTGTGTGTGTGTGTGTGTGTGTGTGTGTGTGTGTGTGTGTGTGTGTGTGTGTGTGTGTGTGTGTGTGTGTGTGTGTGTGTGTTTCATGACATCTCTTCAGCTTCATAAGAAATATGGGAGCTAATCTAGGCGAGGTGAAACTAGGCTATTACTTGGACTAAGCGGCTCCGATAAGGCGTCATGTCTGACGGCTACAACACACACTCACAGAGGGTTTGGGGGCCAACAAGGGTCCACAATGCAATAGAGGGTCCCTTTATGTACATCTTAAGTCTTTATTTATATTGTGTTTTTTAAAAGAATTATCACTCTGGTTTTGTTCACACTGCTTTACACACCACTTTAAGAGCAGTGCTGGGTCATGGATATCGGTTCAAACTCAGGGCATCACACAACTCTTATACACTGTCAAGGACTTTCTGTTAATGTTCATTTTAAATGTGTAAAGTTATCATTTTACAAGCAAACAATGACAGTTCTGATCTCCTCTGCTGCTCTGCACACACATAACAGATGCACCGTTCTCTTTTTCTTTTCCTGTGCGTTGATTTAGTTTGAGCCTGAAATCATGCCCTGTGATAAAGATATCGAGTATTAGGTTTGAGATATTTGGATATTAACCTTTTTGTTCTCCATATTGTTAGAACTCTATATCTGAAAATATTGATTCATATTGGACAGAAGAGGCTCACAGAGTTCCTCTGTAGAGTATGATCAATATGTATATGAATCCAGGCTGCTTGTATAATGAACATGAGAACATCAGAATAGATGTGTTGGAGCGGACAGCCAGTGAGTGTGCGAGATATGTATATGGTGGATCTTTCACAGCTGGAGGAATATACAGACCCTCTGGTCAAGGTCAAATTAGATGTATTAGATTAGATTTATTTTCCAGTTTGATACATGTTCCTCATCCTTTCAATCTGAGAGAAAAGGCACCGATAAGGTTTTGTTCCTCTTCTGGTTCAGGCTCCTGAAGGACTTCGGACCACACAGAGTGGGTTCCGAAGGCCCCAGGAGGGCCAAGGAGTCTTTGATTTAGCAGAGGGTCACCATTTGAAATAGTTCAAATGTATTATAATAGCAGGAGATTAGCCCAATTAGAGACATTTTGTGTCACTCTCAGATCTTATTGTTAGTGGATCTCCTGTGAGGGTCTACATGACAACCAGACTCAGGCATGAGGTCTGCTGTCCCCTCAGCACAGATTTAGCCTCAGCTGAAGTTTAGGGGTATGTGTGGTGAGTGTGTGGAGCTTCACAGCCCGGCTGTCTGCTTCAGGCGCGGAGATAACGCGCCGCCGGCTGACAACACATCACAACTCCTCGCGTTTTTATCCACGCATACAACTGACCCAACTAACAACCTTCCCATACTGCTCCTCTAACGGTGTCAACCCCATTGTATACTATTTCCCAGTTTGATTGCTTTTTGTAGGTTGAAAACAAATTAATAAAATAAAAGGTGGAACGGGAGAGAGAACTTCCATCAAACAGGAGAAAATACGCTTATCGTTACTTGTGGTTCCGACATGAGGAGGTTCACACAGGTCAATCAGCTGCACACAGATCCTTCCACTAACTGTCGATCTGCGTCTCTGACTGTTTCCATCGACGTGCCGGTGCCGGCGAAGCGCGTGAAGCCAAAAGGCAGGACATATTCCCAGCCGGTGACCCGTTACAGTACATCTAATGAAGCCACTTGACTTTATTCTAACAGCCTAGAATAGATGCGTGTCGTCCGGACACTGCCACATTCCTTCATAGACAGGAGCCACAGAAACAGCAGTGTATGAAAAACTTACCGGGATGACAATCGGCCCACAGCAGCACGCAGGCAGGCAGGATGAGAGAGAAAATCCACCAGCAGCAACAACACGATTGCAGTAGCCTCCACATTGTAGTAAGGTGCCCGTCGACATGCAAACAATAACCAGCAACAACTGTTGAGTTTCTCCCTTTTGCGGGTAAATCAGCGACGCCTCCGCTGCGTAAAAAAAGAGCGCCGGGGACGCAGCGCACAGCGGTGAAGGTGGAGGGCGAAGAGATGTTTAGAGGTCCAGGAAAGAGTCTTTCCGTCCCAAAATCCCCCCGATATCCCCGGATCTGAACATATCACTCTGGTACCGGTGGTTACGGAGGAGAGTGTGCATGCGGCTCACAGGAGACTAGCAGCGCGCTGCCGCTCTGAAAGAGGCGGCGGTGGAGGCAGCGTTCGGCGGGCACGCAGAGAGGGGAGAGTCGGTGTTGGTGTTGGTGATGGAGTGGTGCTGGAAGCTTTCCATTCCTCAGACCATCCAGGAAATAGCGCGTGAGCTTGAGTCTGGCAGAGACTTTAAAACAGTCTTGATTGGAGAGAGAGGATGAGAGAGAGAGGATGGAGAGAGAGAAGCACTCCTCCGGATCCTAGCGCCGGCTGCAGAGCGCAGGCTCCCAGTATATAACATGCACATGTCCCGTAATCAGGGCCGTATCCAGGATTTCCTAAATACCGAGGTCCAAACATGCTAGGGGGGTTCGGGCGTATACCCCCCGAGATTTGGGGGATTTTCATGATCTAGTTAGGTGCTGTTTAAGTCCTGTGGGGGGTCACACATTGGATAATATATTGATTTCACACCAAGTCAGTGGGCTGCAGCATATTATTTTTGAAAGTGTAATGCATAAGAATCAGTTGATTGTTACTATTAATGATCTGGACATGCAGAAGAGGCTAAAATGATCACAAAACATTGTCAACATTCATTTTCCATGTCTCTCTCCTTTCCATAACCTGCAGCCTCTCTTCCATCTTCTTGAGTCTCTCTGTCTTCTTCCTGTTCTTTACTCTCTCTGTCCTCTACTCTTTATGTTCAATCTCTCCCTCTTTGTTCACTTTTTGCTCCTCCTCACTTGTCGCTCCTGCCAGTGAATTAAAAATAATTCAGCAATTTAGTTCATTTCACTTGTTTGTTTGCATTATTTTTTCATTTAAATCTGTTTTGTTTGATTCTCAAAAGAGAACAAAGATGTAAGCAAATTGTGTTTTATACAATTGTATGTTATTATGACATCATAACTGCAATAGATGTATGTTGTTTACAAATTATGCCTATTGTCTATATTGTAAATGAAGACTAAGTTATAGATAGATATATGGGGTTATTAAGCCTACATTCGTTTGTGTGACTGTACCTGCAGTTCCTCCTTGACTTCCATCACTTTGTCTCTCTCTCTTTCTCTCTGCCTGTCCTGTCCTGTCTCTTCCTTACCAAAGCTGAGCTTCGACTGACGTTGTCTTTTCATTATATCTGAGTCAGTGTAAAAAGAAAACAATACAATGTTATATCTTCAATGTTTTACTCAAATTGAAATGAAAGAAAAGCATTACAACGTTTGTTAAAAGGTAATCCTTCTGGCATTGGATGAATGTAATTAACTTTAGCTCTCTAGCTAGTTTATTCACGCAATTTAAACCAAAGTATAGCCTATAGCTGCAATATAAGCTAGTGTGCAGGGCCGGCCCTGACCAATTTGCTGCCCTAGGCAAGATTTTAGCTGGCGCCCCGTGTGGCATGACCACCAAAACAGAAAGATATGGACACAAGGTGTGTGCAAATTTATTTAGTATCCTATCCATTTGAACATGATTTAAGTGGGGGGTGGACCTAACCTCCTCTAGGAGGGACTTCACCTCCTCTAGCGGGGTCCGGGGGCATGCTCCCCCGGGAAGATTATTTTTTAAATATTGAAGTTGAAAGCATCAATCTGGTGCACTTTGAGAGCAACATGAAGAGCTCTATGGATACATCTCTCAACACCCATATGAAACAGAACTGTAAGCATATTTACTTTTTCTCTATGGATATTTTACTAATCACTCCCCTTTCAAACTCTATTCTTGTTTATTAATAACAACTTTTTTTTTACTGTCATATAGTATTTTATACTATAAGATAATCATTATTTTTTTATAACTATAATGATCATATGTGCCTTTACCTCACTGAGCTGAGGTTATCAGAGCCTCTCAGTCTTTCAGGAGAGAGCTCTCAAGCTCTCCCCCCTGCGGCAGCTTACATCGTAAATTCCAATGTTAATAAAAGCTGTATACGTTTTTTGGGAGTTTGATTTATTTTTTATTTAAAACAAATACAAAATTAAAACCTATAATTGCCCACTAAAACCATTATTTCAAAAAAACATCTACGTATTTCACATAAACCTCTGGTTTTTACTGGGGCTGGGGCGGTTCAACTTGATTTTGGGGGTGGGGGGTGCGCCATAGTTTATGGGTGCTGTAGGCAATATAGACGTAGTTCTGTTAGTATAAGATAATAAGATGTACTTTGTTGATCCATAATCGGGAAATTGTGTTGTTATGAAATTAAAAAATATATATTTTTTTTTATTTCTATTTTTTTTTAAATTTTTTTTTATTTTTATTTTCGCAGCCCCCCATAGATTGATGCACCCTTAGCATTCTCCTATACTGCCTATGCCAAGGGCCGGCCCTGCTAGTGTGCATGTTGTCGGACGTCCACTGACTAATGTAGAGCGTTCACACAGGATCTGTTGAGCATATGATGTCCTGATGAACAGAAACACAAGCAGCCCGCTGGACTCAGATCTCTATCACTCCTCCGCTGCTCCGATACAATTCCGGGCTGCGGTGGTTTGTTGATACATGTCGTCTTCTTCTGTTTATTTAATCGAGGCTGCGTAGTTATGCAGCGCCCCCATCATCAGTAAATGGAAGTACTACAAAGAACCCTGTTTAGTGCAGTTATTTCACAAGTTTTGTTATACACAGCTCGGAAAAAATTGCCGAGGTCCGGACCTCGGTGACCTCAATGGTGGATACGGCCCTGCCCATAATAATAGGTTATATGTCAGACATGTTCTCCCCAGGGATCATCCATCATTTTGTTTGTGTTAATGACTCCAAAATAGATCCGCATTACACTAAAGCATCCCCGTTTCTCTATCCCAGAATATGTAACCTAAGGGGATCCCGCGTGGAAGGACTGTGTGTAGTCCTTAGGCCAGATACATAATGCATCAATGAATGCAATGCAAGGTGAGGTAATCTCCACTAAACGTTAACTAATGAATGGTGAGATGTTGTATTACTATCACTGAATGCAAGCAACATGTCTGTGGTCTGTTATCATGGGAGGTGGGAGAAATATCTTGTACTTAAGTATAGGTAGAAGTACCAGAGTGTAGGAATACACAGGAAGTCCTGCAATAAAAAAAAGTAAAACTATTATATAATAGCAAAAAAGTATCAGCATCAACATTTAGTTAAAGTAGCAAAAGTAAAAGTAGTCATTGTGCAGATTGGTCCATTTCAGAATAATATATATGATATGTTTTGATTATAATTATTGATGCATTAATTAAAGTCTGATTTAAGAGTTGATTATAGTTCACATCATTAATCCAAATCTAGAAAGTAACTAAAGGTATTAAATAGATGTAGTGGAAAAGTACACCATTTACCTCGTGGTGAGGTCATAAGGTAGCAAATGATAAAAATACTCAAGTAAAGTACAAGTCCATCAACATTTTTCTTAAGTACAGTAATTGAGTGAATCTACTTAGTTAATAGACACCACTGGTTATCGTGCAGGGTCACTTCAAAATTATTTAGCTCCTGATCAGAACTTGACCCAGGCCGTCCTCCTCGCCCTTCCTCTGTGAGAGTCATCTACTGTCTGTAACCACTGTATAATGTTTGTAAGTACACACCGTTGTTTTGTTGGGATGACACACATCAGGAAACACTTGGCCTGATGTCAACATGCATGAAGGCCTTTCACATTAGCTCTGCAGGACCTCTGAGCTGCTGGACCTTCATCAGACACCGGGGACATACAGCACTTCATCCTGTTATTTTAAGAGTGGAGACCTTCTCCATAACAACTTGACTTCATGAAAGAAAAACATCGAACTGCACCAGTTACTTTACACAAAATACACGATAATTCCAGAAACCAACAGTCAGACACATGAAAGCTGGTATTCAAAAAACACTGACAGAGTAAAGCAGTTTCAACCGCTGGGCTGCTAAACAAAAAGTGCAATACTCTTTTGAATACCTATATGTTATGCACTTTATAATTTTTTTATGCACTTTATAGCTTTTAACGCCATTGCTCTTAATTATGTATTACCCCCTGTGTGATTGATTGCAGTCTACCCTGCTGGGGTGTTTTTTATTGTTTGTCTATTTTCATCACTGGGACAGGGTTGCACGATAAAAATGGCGTTGTATAATTTGTTGTACATTGCCAATAAAGGCTTTCTATTCTATTCTATTAACTCTTGAGCAGAGAAATTATCAACATTTGTTGACTATTTTCTAAAAGAAATGTCGTCTTTGTACTTTAAAATATACCACTGATATAACTGTATCTTTGAGATGATTGACTGCACGGTATAGAAGGAGCACACACACACAGAAAGAACCCTGTGGCTGTGTGCTTTAATGCAATAAAAAAACAATCTATCCTCACTGAGATGCATTGAGATCAAAGATGTAATAAAAAAAGGGGGAGGGGACATCAACAGCATCTTCTGAAAATACATTTTATATGTAACCCACTCAAATGATGCAGTGAGTTTTTCACCCTGTAATAAACAGCAGCTCCCACTTGGGGCAGTGCTGGGGCAGCAGAGTCTGCATATGAGGGATAGAGGAAGAGCAGGCCAGTGTGGTTGTTAATGAGACTCAATGAGTGGCAGCTGGGTGTGGGCCCTGTGTGTGTGAGAGTGTAAGCAGTGTTCGAATTGTTTGTGATGTGTTTTTTGATGCTACAAAAAACCAGGAACTAACAGAACCGAAGAAAGTTTTGGAGCTGCAGTTTTTTTCCTTTCCCCTCAAGAAAAAGGATTAGAAAGGATTGCATCTCCAGAAAAAGGCCTGATAATCATTGGATTACCAGAAAGAAACGACAGACTACCTGGGTTCGATTATTGTTTGTTTTGTTTCTGATAGCAGATTCGGTTTCACTGGGGTGGGTGAGGGGTTTGCTGAAAGTGTTGTATAAATGTTTAATAAAATGCCGGCTGTGTTAATTTAATATTCTTCCCTCTATTTTTTATTATCTTCTACTCCTCATTGAAAGCAACCTTTTACATAGAAGTGTTACATATACAAAGACCTCAGTGGCATCAGCTGAGGGCATTTAGATTCTGATCTTGAACATTTTATTTTAAGTGGCACTGGGAACACTCCGAGTACGTGCAACAGATCTTTCTTTACTTTACAGAAATCTTAAGGAATTTATTTTAATTGTGTCATTCAATATTTAACATCTGTTGTACAGACACACACACACACACGCTTTTAATAATCTTCCTTTTGTTTGTGTGGTTTTCCTGCCGTAGGTATCAATCAGGGCCGGACTGGCCATTGGGAATACCGGGAGTTTCCCCAGTGGGCCGGTGCTGTGTGTGGGCCGGAGGGCCAAAAAAAAAAAACGGCCCACATTTGTAAGTGTTCCGGCACAGCCCAGCCCAGTGGGGTGTGGCCAGGGTTGGGTTGTAACGGAATACATGTAACGGTGTTACATAATCAGAATACAAAAATCAAGTAACTGTATTCAGCTCGCGTTACATTTGAAAAACGAGTAATCTGATTACAGTTACTTTCGTAAACCTGAAGTGAATACATTTTGGATTACTTATTGGAATTATTGGTGGAAAGATTTCCTCACAACATTTAATATTCATTACTAAAGGTACAGCCAAATCATCACAGCGCACAAAACCGCGCAGATGGACCAAAAAGGGGAGCGTTTGAAAAAAATGTGCGGGTCCGCTCAGTGAAACAATAACAACATAACATGGAGGAACAAAAGTCTGCGTTTAAATCGGGTGTGTGTGTGTGTAGAGGTGTGTGTGGTTAAAACACATCAGCCACACCGCTCTTTAGCCTTTCTAATGATTCTGAAGGTAAACACAGTGAAGGCGGTGCGTGAAAGGCGGTGCGTGAAAGGCACTGCCCGCTCCTCTTCTCAGAGGCTGAGTTAACCCTCCCGCTGCCTCCTGGTGCTGCAGAGATTTCATGAAGTGAAGGAGGTTTTCCTTCTATAAAACAGCTGTGGGCAGCAGATACTGTGAGAGTCACAGACATGAATTCATAGATCAAGGCAGACTGGTGCACACACTCTCCTGTTTTGCCAATCCGGTGCTTAAACAAATATAGCTCTACACCCCTGGCCGAAATGTCCTTAAAATGAAGTCCGAGTTCGACATTTTAATTAATGTCCTGCCAACACTGGCAGGACAGAAGGCGACACGCCCTTTCTAAGCCATGTCCTCACATCCCAAGCTGCATCCCCAAAAAGTTTATTATGTTGTTACAACAGGGTTCAGGGGGAGTGGCTGTACGGCTGTACCCGTAGGATAGAAAAGGGGGAAGTGATGTCTGACTCAGTGGTCGCGCGGCTGTGGAGAAGAACGTGTTGCCCACATTCTGTTACTGAGTTTAGGCTAGTTAGCTAGCAGGTTTATTGTTTTGGGTGCAGTCACTTTTGCCTCCACTTGCTGTTCAAATAAATGTTGAAAGAAAAAGTTAATCTGTTTACAGTTCTGTTTTATATGGGAGAAGAAGAAGAATTGGGAGGGATGAAACCCTCTTTAATGGTCACACATGCAGAGCACACAGCACACACAGTGAAATGTGTTCTCTGCTTTTAACCCATCCTAGTACCAGGAGTCTAGTACTAGGAGCAGTGGGCAGCTATTGTACAGCACCCGCGGAGCAATGGGAGTGAGGGGGGAAGGGGGATGTCTGGTGCCTTGCTCAAGGGCACCACGGCAGGAGGTGAACTGGGACCTCTCCAAGTAGAAGTCCACACTCCAAATTAGGGATGCTCCGATCGATCGGTCACCGATCGATATCGGCCGATATTCACTCTCTACCGATCGATCGGTGCCCTCTAAACATGCAGATCGCGAGAGCCGATCGCATGACGTAAAATGATGACGTGAAATACATAACACTTTTTTTCTCTGGACGCGGCAAAATAAACTGACAAAATGGCTTCACCAGTCTGGCAATATTTCAAGGTGTCCGAAACAGACATTAAAATAGCGGTATGCAAGGAGTGCGCAGCAGAAATCCCCCGTGGTGGAACAAAACAACGACAATTTAATGCCACAAATTTAATTCGACATTTGAGAGTTCATCACATCAAAGTATACGGCGAGTATGAAAGGCAAGCCAGCGCTAAGTCAGTAAAACCTCCGTCATCCACTCAGTTGACAGTGAGTGAAACATTTAAACGGCAGGAACCCTATAGCAGGGACAGCAAGAAGTCAAAAGAAATAACAGCAAAGGTAATGGAATTCATTGGACTTGATCAGCAGCCTCTTTCTGTAGTGGAGGATGCCGGGTTCCGACAACTTATTACCACCTTGGATCCACGCTATATCCTTCCAGGGCGTAAATATTTCACAGACGTATGCCTGCCGCAATTATACCAAACAGTGTATACACACATAGACAGCATTTTAAAGGACAATGTCACATCAGTTAGTTTTACCAGTGACATCTGGAGCTCGAGTGCATGTCCCATGTCCATGTTAAGTTTAACTGCGCACTTCATTGATCAGGACTTCAAACCACACAACGTTGTTCTTCAGTGTCAAGAATTCCCAGGGTCACACACAGCGGAGGCTCTGGCTGCTGCATTCCGTGAGATGTTCCGATCCTGGGGAATTCCCACAGAAAAGGTCCACGTTATTCTAAGGGGTAACGCAAAAACATGGTAAAGGCCATGAAGGATGCAGATTTACCCAGCCTACCCTGTATGGCACACACACTCCAGCTCGTTGTGAACGAGGGAGTATTGTCACAGCGAAGCTGCAGGGAGACGGATCGTCGGTCATTTTAAACATTCACCATTAGCATACTCACGACTCCAAACTATTCAGCAACAACTTGGCCAACCTACAAAAAGACTACAACAAGATGTAGCCACAAGGTGGAATAGTACTTTGAATATGCTGCAGAGTTTACTTGAACAGAAACGGGCACCATCTGCTTATGCAGCTGACTATGACCTGCCTTCAACGCTCGCCAGCCATCAGTGGAAATTGATTGAAAATATGTCTTCCCTCCTCACACCATTCGAAGAGCTAACGCAACAGATCAGCTCATCCACTGCATCTGCTGCAGATGTTATACCATCCATTAGAGCTCTTACGCGTCTCCTTGAGACAACAGCTGAGACGGACCATGGCGTGAAATCGTCAAAAGCCACCTTGTTGGAAGCATAGATATATATATAAACACTAGATGACTCACCCGTGCTGCTGGCCAATGGAGACCGACGTTGCCACTTGGCCGCCATCTTGCCACAGGCAGTTCTCTCATTCATAACATTATGGTTTACTATTTAAATAACCATAGCTTGCTCAATTTTCAACCAATTTTCAAACGTTTTTTTTTTTATAAACATCAAAGATGTAGTTATGATACTGCATACTTATAATCATGGACTTTCATATGAAAATAACATTAATCAGATAAAGCAATAGCTATATACACACACACACACAAGGTATTTATATTAAATATTTGCCGGTGTATATATTTCCATTTATTTTATGATATTGTTAATATTTAAAATAAATTATAAATAAATTATAAAATTAAAATACATTTATATTTTATATATAAAAATCGGTCTCATGTTACCACTCTGTAAGCCAAGAGTTGTTAATTGAGTAATGCCTTAGCTCAGTGGTCGGGAACCTATGGCTCGCGAGCAGAGATGGGGTCGTTACTAAAAAAAAGTAATATATTACATATTACATGTTACTTTAAAAAAAAGTAATATATTACACTACTTCGTTACTCTCTACATAAAGTAACTCGTTACTTTACTCGTTACTTTACTCGCAGGGCCGGCCCGTCCCTCCCTGCAGGCAGATCACGCAGACTGCTAAAGTTTCAAATGTTCTCTTTAGTTCAGCTTCCATTGTCGCATAAGACTGATCCAGATCCTGAATGTTTTCCTATCTGACCATGGCTGTCCTCTGTCTCCTGCTATCTGTATATTTTGCGCAGTCTATCTCTGCTCATGCTGTTGTGTCGGCGTGTTCTCCTGCGTGTTGGCCATGTGTTGCACTGGAACCAGACTGGAACCAGACACCGCAAAGACTTCAGCCGAGCACGTACGAACTGCGCATGCGTGAGTGGCAATAACTCTCCTTACCAGCAGGTGGCGGTAGTGTGTATTCGTCATTCAAAACAGGCAACAACCGGAAAACAGAGAAGAAGAACAGACTACGTGATATAAACAAACAACAAATAGCTGTGCGTTAGCTTCACCTTAGCATGTGTTCTTTGCAGGTGTTTGTTGAGGTTTGATTATGACTGATTTTAGTAAGTAACGAAGTAACGCGTGTCGGGGCAATGTTAGTAACTGTAGTGTGATTACTGAATTATAAAAGTAGTTACACTACTCCGTTACCTACAAAAGTAATATTATTACACCCAACTCTGCTCGCGAGCCATATATGGCTCTTCCGGTGATGGCATATGGCTCCCAGACAATTTTGAGTTGAAGAAAATAAATTAAAGTAAAATAAAAATCAGTTTGGAACTGATTTTAAAATACTTGTGATATTTCTTAATAATACTGTGTCATTTTAAAGTAAACAGAAATGAGTTTTGAAGATAAATTTCAAGGGTCACGGGTCACCCGTGGGTCGGGTCGGGAACCAATGGCTCGCGAGCATGTCCGGGTCATTGTAAAGGTGAAGAAATCAAGTTTATCCGCTTCAACCCTTGTAACGGAAAAGATGGCGAAAAGAAAAAAAGACGATGATTATCGTGCATTCCAGGCTGCGTGGACAGAGGAATTTGCAATTGTGGAGAGAGCAGGATCTGCGGTATGTCTAATATGCAATGATAAAATTGCATCGATGAAACGGTCAAATATAAAGCGGCACTTCGATACGCACCATGCTTCATTTGCATCGAAATATCCAGCGGGGGACAGCAGGAAAAGGGCATGCGAGGAGCTACAGCGGAGAGTGCAGACGAGTCAGCAGCAACTACGTGTGTGGACCAAGCAAGGTGACGGGAATTCCGCTAGCTTTGCGGGTGCTTTGGCAATAGTAAGGAATGGAAAGCCATTCACAGATGGCGAGTATGCCAAAACATTCATGCTTGATGTGGCCAATGAACTGTTTGATGACTTCCCAAATAAAGACAAGATAATCAAACGAATAAAAGACATGCCCCTGTCAGCAAGAACTGTGCACGATCGTAGCATCATGATGGCAAATCAAGTCGAGGAAACACAAATTAAGGACATAAACGCCGGGACATACTTTTCTCTCGCGTTAGATGAGTCAACAGACGTTAGCCATCTATCTCAGTGCAGTATAATTGCCAGGTATGCTGCAGGTGACACACTGCGTGAGGAAAGCTTGGCTGTTTTGCCAATGAAAGGGACAACAAGAGGAGAGGATTTATTCACGTCTTTTATGGAGTTTGCTAAAGAAAAAAAAATACCGATGGATAAACTTATTTCTGTCTGTACTGATGGTGCACCCTGTATGTTGGGGAAGAACAAAGGATTTGTAGCGCTTCTCCGTGAACATGAAAAGAGAGCCATCCTAAGTTTTCATTGCATCCTGCACCAGGAGGCGCTTTGCGCTCAGACGTGTGGCCAGGAGCTTGGTGAGGTGATGTCGCTGGTCATTCGAGTGGTCAACTTTATTGTTGCCCGAGCTTTAAATGATCGCCAGTTTAAAGCTCTGTTAGAAGAAGTTGGGAATCATTATCCCGGTCTGCTTTTACACAGCAACGTGCGTTGGTTGTCAAGGGGGAAGGTGCTCAGCCGTTTTGCAGCTTGCCTGAGTGAAATCCGGACTTTTCTTGAAATGAAAGGCGTCCAGCATCCTGAGCTAGACAACACTGACTGGCTCCTGCAGTTTCACTATCTCGTGGACATAACTGGCCATCTGAACCAGCTCGATGTGAAAATGCAAGGTATTGGAAATATAATCTCATCCCTTCAACAAGCAGTGTTTGCATTTGAAAGCAAGCTGGAAGTCTTTCTCAGGGACATTAAAACAGGTCGTCTTCTGCACTTTGAAAGACTGCAACAATTTAGAGATGCATGCTTAGCAAGTGACTCCACTCAACATCTGGATCTCCTGCAGCTAGCTGGCTTTACGTCCAATCTCCTGCAGTCATTCAAAGCACGTTTTGGAGAATTTTGTGCGCCCACTGGTCTTTTCAAGTTCATCACTCATCCACATGAGTGTGCAGTGGACAAAATCGACCTGACATGCATCCCCGGGGTCTCTATCGGAGACTTTGAGCTGGAAGTTGCTGACCTGAAGGCATCAGACATGTGGATGAGTAAGTTCAAGTCACTTAATGGAGAGTTGGAAAGTCTTACGCGACAGCGAGCAGAGCTGGCGAGGGAACACAAGTGGACAGAAATGAAAAATCTTCAACCTGAAGACCAGCTGATTCTTAAAACTTGGAACGAGCTTCCTGTGACATACCACACAATGCAGCGTGTGAGTATTGCCGTATTGACCATGTTTGGCTCTACATATGCATGTGAGCAGTCATTCTCGCATATGAGGAACATTAAGACCAACCTACGCTCACGTTTAACTGATGGAAGCATCAACGCCTGCATGAAGCTCAACCTCACCACGTATGAACCAGACTACAAGGCCATCAGCAAAACCATGCAGCACCAGAAGTCGCATTAAAAGTAAGACATATTTAATTTATTATACGTTAAAAATACTATATGGCTCTCAATGAAATATATTTAGAAATATTTGGCTTTTATGGCTCTCCCAGTCAAAAAGGTTCCTGACCCCTGCCTTAGCTTGAAGAACAGGGACACAACTAATGACAATAGTATATGTTGGTATATTATTTAGATATTCACACCTTTATCAGAAGAACCAAACCAACATAAAATGTGCTCACAGACAGGCCAGTTCTGTCTAATTTATCACAATTATTTTTGACATGAGATCTTCATATCATCCTAGTTTTGTATTTAATTTCTAAATTTGTAAACAAATCCAGAACCTTTGAAATATGTTATTGAAAAAATACCAAGAATAATATAAACTGTACCATGTGTCCTTCTGTAGTCCATTTGTGGTTTGTCTTGTCTCACCCCGGCTGATATATCACAAAATCCACTGTTTAAATTGTTCCCTATATTGCCCCTATGCCCCTGTAAGGTGTCCTTGGGTGTTATGAAAGGCGGCCCGCCAAAATAAATGTATTATTATTATTATTAAGAAGAACAACTTGGTGTGGTGTGGAGGGGATGTAGGAAGCAGGAACAGATGGGGAGAGCTTCAAGGTTCAAGGTTATTTGTTTTAAATGTGTCTTGGAGATAAGGACCAGCTGCACACAATCAAATACAGTATAACACAAAACCAATAAGACACACGGTGACACATGGCACACCAACAATCAATCATCGTCCAGCCTCAGCTTTGGTATTCGTTCACAACCATGTTATGGGTTTATTAGACTGAGCAAACATAAACATATGTGGGGAACATAGTGCTGCGTCTCATGGAACATGAAGATTTAATAAATACATAATACAAAACCGTCCCTTCTTAGGGCGAGTTCCCACTGCCTCCTCCTCTCTTCGGTTTTGGGAAACCTTAAAAACATGAGAAAGGTAGCCAGATATATAAATTATTGTCAACATTTTCCTCCCTTCTTTCCTTTAACATTAAGGGTAAGGACAAAAATACACACCGAAATTATCATATTTTTGGTATGTATGTATGTATGTATACTTTAAGAATAAGACAACCACACTAAGAGTAATAAAAAAGGTGTCCAGAACATTAAATAATTGTGTAAAGAAATGGTAGCAACATATTTTAAAGAGGCTGGGTCAACAACAATCTTGCAATACTATTATCTCACATAGCCCCACTGATCCTGTGTAGCAGGACTTGTAATGTACATTCATCCACTAAGTAATTAACGATTATCCTAATTTTAGTCATAATATTTTCATATCTTACAGGTGAAAGGTGATCCCACGGGTTCTTGTTTGCAGACAGCGGTGATTGGAGCATCCGTAGGCTGCACAAAAGTCCGGCATAGTCAGGTACTTCTATAAACACAAAGCCAGCAAATTCCTGTATCATAATGCAAGATGTTTTTAACAAGCCAAACCACTTGGAAGAAATCATGTGTAACTTAAGTTATGTTGAAAAGAAAGAGCAGTTCTGCCTCTCCCACTGGTATAAAGTTGCTGGGTCAACTTTGTAATACTAGGTCTCACTCACAGCCTCTTGTTATTAGCCAGCTAATAAATACAACCACATACACAAAGAAAAGCTGCAATTTCAACATGTCCAAGCATCCTGTATCATAGCCATGCTAATAATGTTTATAATAAACCAAACCGTTTGTAAATCAGTCAAGATTTCAGCGAGTTAAGAGTATTTTTGTGCAGATCACTCACCTTACAACATAACGCGAATCAGAGTAACTGTTGACTGTGGCAAGATGGCGGCCGGTCAGCTACGCTGGAAAATCTCCCATGAGCCATCTAGTGTTTATATATATCTATGGTTGGAAGCGATCCAGAGGCGATTCGGTGACATTTGTTCTCAGCGCCTGTATGCAATTGCCACACTTCTGGATCCGAGGTGAGAAAACAAATAGACCTAGGCCTACTTCGTAAATATGTATGTTATGCAGGCCAAATTACATAAAAAATAAGTATGCTATTGGTAAAAGGAATGCTATAAGTTCAATTTTCTTAGAATTAATTAAAAAAAAACACTTAAGAGTTGTGCAATGTTGAACCGGCGACCCTACGGCAGAGTCCTGCATCGGGTCGGGTACCCGCGGGTACCCAACGGGTGACCCGCAAAAATGGTGATTCGCGGGTAGTATTTTTTCTAACGCTTTTTTCTGGGTTCGGTTCTGGGTAAAACAAAGATGATGCGGGTCGGGTCGCGGGTATTGCATAATAAATATATTAAAATAATAATAATTTAGTTTAATGTTTAAATCCTCAGACCTCTCCCCCGCGGGACCGCGCATAATCATAACCTCTGCAGCGCATCAATCTGCTGCTGTGCGCGCCACATTCAAAATGGCTGAGGTGAAGCTCTCTAGCGGAGAATACAGCATTTTCAATAACACTTCCTCAAGAGCGAAATCCAACGTCTGGGAGGCTTTTGGTGTCATCCTAGATGGAGAAAATAACCAACATCCGACGCTTTTTGAGACAAATATGCAACTGCGTGTGTTAATAATTGCATGTTTTCACTGCTCATATATATGCGGGTTCGGGTCGGGTTGCGGATCTTGTGCCGACGGGTCGGGTCGGGTTGCGGAACTAATTGGCAATATCTGCGGGTAGCGGGGCGGGTTCGGTATTGCACGTCGCGGGTGCGGGGCATGAGCGGGTCTTGAAAATCAGACCCGTGCAGGACTCTGCCCTACGGCTCACAGTCCAAGCCCCTACGGACTGCCATAGATTTAGTCCCTAATTTTGCTCTCAAAATGGACCAGATTGATGCATTTAACTTCAACATTTAAAAAAAAATCTGCCCGGGGGAGCATGCCCCCGGACCCCCCTACAGGAGGTGAGGTCCACCACCTGCCCACACCCCCTGTTAAATTGTCTCACCCACATTGAGGATGCTTCCTATGCCCATGTTTTATTCCATGTGTAAAGGCTATGGGATTAGTTTTGTATCATAAAGATAAAGCAACACTTTCTCAGAATAAAGCAAAACTATGAATTTAAAAGAAAAAAAAACTCAAGCAAAATAAAATAAATTTCAAAAATAAAACTATAAGTTGCAAACAAATCATTTGTGTAATCATGTAAACTATAAGTATTTTTTCTTTGTTTTAACATAGGTTTTTGTTTGCAGTTCTTGTTTCTTCTTTCTCAATGATCAGACTTTTGCTCTCGCTCTCTCGTTTGCACTCCCTCATTTTCTTGTTTGAGATTTTGACACAAACATCCCAGGTGGGCGGGACTTTCAGGGGTGTGTCCCCATTGGCTACTCAGCTTTTGAGTGACAGCCCACTACACCACAGATCATACAGTTCAACTCATGCAGCAAACTCCGGAGTCCACTCGGCCACATTAGTGTTGGTGTCTCCTGGGGGGTTTTCATGAACATATCGGACTTATCTTATGGATTGTAGTGCATTATACTTGTGATGTGTAGTTTATACTTTATTCCAACTTTAAATATTTTAATACCTGAACACACTGCTGCTGTTAAATTATTTCCCAATTTGGGATTGATAAAGTGTCTGTCTATTAATTTTATAGATTAAAAAAACACATCTATGTATTTTTAAGCTAAAGGTGATACACAATATAAACTGTATACTGTTATTTTTCAAAGACATGTTACATTTCAAAAGCATATATTGCTATGTTTAGGACAAACAATTAAAAACTGCTTTAATTGAACAAATTCTGCAATATAAAAGTGGCAGATTTGCTTTATTAAACAGAGCAGACCTAGGTTGCATACCAACACAATTAGGAACATGCTCACATCTTACTATGTTGGTCTGAAGAGCTGAAGCATTCATACACAATGGATAAAACCGGTGTTGTTTCATTCTATATCCTGTGAGAAAATGATATACATTTAGCATAAAAAATTCGACATACTATTCCTAGCCTGAGGAAGATCTGAATAATCAACAGATTTGAATGGAATCTCTAACATTTTCATGTAGAATAAAGACAAAAGAGTGATTATACAAATTCAGGGTATATGCAGGAATCCTGAAGTCAAATGTAATACCTTTTAAGACCTTTTTTAAGACCCTTTCCATACATTTTAAGACCTCATCGCAACTTCGAGTTCTAACCGGTTACATTGGCGACACACTTTACCTCACATTTACTATATTGATTGTAAGATAGCACAACTAAACAGAGTGCAGACAGACTACTGAAGCCTCCTCTCCACATGAACTTCAACCTCTCTGTGAAGGTCAGGTTTAATGCAGTATGCTGCTTTGTTGCTTCTGTGCTCTTTCATTCCAGTAAAATTCCTCAGAAACCATTAGAAACCAGTATTTGACCAATAAACAAAACAATTGACAAAACTTTGAACTATGAAATATATTAAACTTTGGTGAGCTTCAGCGGGGTAATGCCATATAGGAGCTCCCTCACAAATACCCAGGGGTTAAATTGGGCTGGGGCTGTCCGGGGCTAAGCCCGGCACATAGGACGATGCTCTGACGTCATCACCCTCACACATTTGTCATATGTTTACAAAAAACGATATATATGTTAAGACTTTTCTCGTTCTTAATATAGACTATATTTAGGGTTGATATGTGTTGACCTTACTTTAAAATAGCAGATCTCTGTGACCGGATATAGTTTGGCTTAGACCCCGGTCCCACGAGGACGCATACAGTAAAACGCATACGCAAACGCAAAAAAGTCTTCCGTTCACACACATTCGATTCATTAACGCGTCCGTTCACACTAGACCGCTGGAAATGCTGGAAATGCTGGAAACGCTGTAGTACATATGCCAGGCCTGTAAGTGGCGCTGCTGCCGCCACAAAATACACCAAAAGCAGCGAAGAAGACCCCAGAGCATGGTTGTCATGGTTGCCCTTCTGTTTATTCTCCGCGGTGGACGGCGTGTTCTCCTGCTGTATATCTCTCAAGTAGTCCACCAGCAGATAACACCCCCCACCCCCACAGAGCGGAGCAAGGCAACGAAACTTAAAATAAGAAGCAGCATTTTATGGCACGCTATGCATGGGGCCAACTTGAGGGGGTTTCTCGACATGTTGTTTCAGTAAATTAAAGGGTGTTTCATGTTGTCGTTGCTGTGGACCTTCTTATTACCTTGGAAAATGCCGTTTAATACTTTTTAATAGCCTTAATTTTCGCTAAATTGATTTATCAACTTTTAGTACTTTTTAAGACCCTGAAATTACATTTATTGAAATTTGACAGAAGATGAAGTCTCAAAGAATGTTTTAAATAAAAGGACATAAAACAAAAAGGTGGATAATAATAAAATCTATTAAATGTATATGTAAAGACATTTGGTCAAATGAAATGACACTGAGCAAGTGATAACAGTAACGCCAGCGTGGATGAAGCTGGTGCAGTTCTTTCTTTATGCCCCCCCTCCGTGCTGTCCCCTCAGAGGAAGTGGGAAAACGGGATAAGACTCTGGACGCCACGCTGTCTCAATGATCCACACTGTTAATATGAGAGGAAAATAAATGTTTTAGGAAATGAAAAATATGAAGTTAACAAATAAAACACAGCTCATGGAAGGTAGGGTTTCCTACAAAGTTAACTCAGCCTCCATTGATTTTCATATCAAATTAGCGTGTTAATAAAATAAGCTATCATGACTTATACTTGCATATCTTAACAGAATCATGAAAACCTGTTGGTAGAGTCAGGCACACGAGTCTGTTTGAGTGTGTGCGCCGGTGTCTAAACGCTCACTCACTGCTAGCTATGTAGCTAACTGTTAGGCTACTTAGCTTGCATTGTTATGGATCTAAAGGTAGCACAAGCTAAATTTCATAGCACAGCTTTACTTCTCACTTAACACAATAAAGAAACAGACCGGATAGCACAAACAACACAAATGATCAATACTTACATATATTTTCACTTGTAGTATTATAATAATTGAAATGATGGTTCTTCTGGGGGTCTTCTGTCCACGCCAAGCGGCAAACTCTGGGGATCAGCCGGGACGCCAATACGGAAGTGCCACACACTGCAGTTCATACATGGGCCGCTAGGGACTGGCTGCAGAAAGGAGCAATTTCCATAGACCCCCATGTTAAAATGCCCAACTTTAAGCAGAAAAAAACATGTTTCTACCCATGGATGCAATAAATATTATTATCGATATAGTTAGATTCCACCTTCATGATTATGAATCTGTGAGTGAATTGTTTTCTAACACGACCCTTTTATTTATATTAGGTCTTAAAGTTTTTGCATAAATTAGGGCGTGGTCACTTTGATGGACACGTACATGCCTCACTGTCAGCTAACAGCAACTTGTCCACTCTGCTAGGCTACAACCATAGAGGCTACAACGTTAGTTAGTCATAGTACTGTACTTGACCCTTTAGCTTTAGCCGTGTTCGTGGTGATTGTGCCTTTTAGGGAATATTGTTACAAATACCAGACAATTAAAATGTCGTGCTGTGCGCTTGAATGTACTAACAGAACTTCCAAGAAGTCTAAAATGATAATATTATACATGTTAACCCCTTTCGCAGGTGTTTGTGTGCTTGGTAGCTTAGCTTGTTACTTATTAGCCAGCTAAGGACGTAACCCTTTATGCATACATATACATTTTAGTTTATGATTCAGCCTTGGGTAAGACTTTTATAGTAGTCTATGGCTATGACGCCCATAATGCTAAACGGGAGCAAATGTTAATAGGGGACCCAATTATCCCAGTGGTGGCCGCCGGAGCTAACGGAGCCGCAGGGGGCTAGCTCCAGCCGGCGTCCCGGAGCTAGCCCACTGCGGCTCCGTTAGGTTCGGGCGGTGGAGTCCGTCTTTTCTCAACGTGTGAATGACAAGCATTAAGAACAACAAAATATAGCTAATTCTCTTGCAGATTGTCTCATTTGATTATGAATGTAACGTTTATATAGGGGAACTACACTGTTAGCAGTAACTTGGTATGCATGTACTTCATGTTAGCTTAGCTTCTTAGCCTGAGCTAGCTCTGTTTACTTCCAGTTCGGAGGCAGCAGGTCCCACCTCGGCTCCGCCTCTTTGCCCTTATTTGGAGCAGGCGGGATTAGACTCTGACGTCACAGTCGAGCCGTTAGCGGCCGACTCCGCCTACTAAGGGCTTCACGGCAACTCTGCAGAATCCTATGGGTGACGTCACGGACACTACGTCCATTTATATATACAGTCTATGGTCCACGCTCAGCTAGCTACCGCACCGCAGCTGCCTGCACTGTACAATCGCTGGAGGACTGGGCTGTCACTCAAAAACTGAGTAGCCAATGGGGACGCACCCCTGAAAGTCCCGCCCACCTGGGAGGTTTGTGTCAGAATCTCAAACAAAAAATGAGGGAACGCAAAAGAGAGTGCTGCAGCGAGACCAAAAGTCTGATCATTGAGAAAGAAGAAACAAGAACTGCAAACAAAAACCTATGTTAAAACAAAGAAAAAAGACTTATAGTTTACATGATTACACAAATGATTTGTTTGCAACTTATATTTTTATTTTTGAAATTTATTTTATTTTGCTTGACTCAGTTTTTTTTTCTTTTAAACTCATAGTTTTGCTTTATTCTGAAAAAGTGTTGCTTTATCTTTATGATACAAAACTAATCCCATACAGGTCAGGCAAATTGGGTCAAAATGTTATTGCATCAATGATCTGTTAACATTAAAATCACTAAATATATGCCGTAACTATTTTGCTCTAGGCAACTCAAGGGCTCAGGTAATGTGATTAATATATGAATAATTGTCCAAAATAACATAAAATGCATAGGGTTTTTTGTTAAGTAACGTACTTTCGTCGCCGGCCGGCCGATACATGCCGCGCATTAAGTGGGCCTGTCTGTCAATTAATCCCCGGGCCACTTTTTCCCCCCAGTCCGCCCCTGGTATCAATACATACTGCCAGGTTGTACTGTCGTTGCTTCATTCTTTTGTGCAACAATATAAATCATTACTGTTGCTATGATTATAATTTGTTCTGGATGATGTATGATTCTTGCTCTACATCTTTGTATTAATATTTTGATGTTTGATGATGTGTTCTGTAAGATAAGGTTAATAAAATATGATCCATTCAGGTGTGTTAGCAACAACAATGATGAGGTACGGATTCAAGGATAATTAAAACTGCGGTCACAGACGTGCGCAGTTGTGGACGGGCCCTCGCGTCTTTGCGCCTGTCGTGGAGGGTCGCCGCGGCGTCAAGTCGACACACACGAGTCCTCCGAAATTAGCCGTTTGTCATTTCTCTAAATTTCACCTCCTCGACTCCTCGGTCCTCGGAGGGCAGCGACCCGGAAATGGATGTCGGCGCGCCGTCTCGAAGGAAAACACATTTCTCTAAAGGCTCATCGAGGATCGATTATCGAGGAGGTTGTCTGAAGGAGCCGTAACCGAGAGGAGTCTCTCTGGAGGAGCTATAACCGAGGGTACACTGATGTATCCTCCGGAGTCTATTTCAGGCAACAGTGATGTTTAAAAGAGGCGTGACGCATGGCTGGACTTATGTCAACGAAGCACAGCTCTGCAAACTGTTCCCGTTCGATTCTTTCACTCTCACTCACGTGAGGCAGTCGCAATTTCTACAGGCTCGCACTACCTGTTAGCATCTGGCATCTGTTAGCATATAGCTCTCCTGCTTACAAACATTTAGCCATCCCTGCTTATACAAGTAGTAGTTTTAGTTGTCTGCGATCTGCGGAGGCCTACTCCCACCTGTTGAGTACGGCTGTACTGAGGTGTTTTTCCCCCGGAGACGTCGCGAAGAGACGGAGCGGCTCTACCTGTTGCTGCCTGCGATCTGCGATCTGCGATCTACGGAGGCCTGCTCGTCGCGAAGAGACGGAGCGGCTCCACCTGTTGCTGCCTGCGATCTGCGATCTACGGAGGCCTGCTCCCACCTGTAGAATACGGCTGTACTGTAGAGGTTTTTACCCCGGAGTCGTCGCGGAGAGACGGAGTGGATCCACGCTTCGGGCTTGGCCTGCTTCCACCGGGCGTGTGCTGCTGTGCGGAGGAGGATTTTACCACGGCTGGGGCCTGCTTTCCACCTGTCCTGGTTCTGCTGTTGCAGAGGCCTGCTTTCACCCCGGGGATACCACGGAGGGACCGGAGCGTTTCCACGGTGCTGCTTTCGCCTGTCCTTTGCTGCTGTGCTGATTTGCCCCAGGAACATCGCGGATACTGTGTGCTGGTCTGGGAAAATGGCCCATATCGGGATTCTGCTGTGCCTGTTAACTGTTTTGGACTATGAGAAGATCTCTCGTCATTCTGAGAAGTCTACTGGATTCAGGTCTGTTCTGCCACCCGCAGTGGGCATCCCCTGCAAAGGTTCGGATGTGTTGCACAAACAATTACCGGTTGCCTTGTCACAGACAATCTGCTCGACAAAATATGTTTGTCTTTTTTGTTTTCCTGCGATGATGGTTCTTCAGGACTGCTTCTTAAGCTCAAATCACACTCTCGCTGACTTTTCCGGTGTTTCTAAAGTAGATGACAATGTATGTGTGTCGATTAAGAGGAAAAGATGCCTGTTTTTTTTGTTGCTATTACTGTCAGGAAATGTACAACCTAACCCTGGTCCGCCCAGTAGTAGTAGTCAGATCGCTACTCCTGCTGATTTTAAAGCTAGGTCTGGGTTGGGTTTCATCCACTTGAATGTGCGCAGTCTGTTAGGTAAACTAGATTGTGTCCGCATTTGGGCGAGCTCGACTGACGCTGACGTCATTGTTTTATCAGAAACATGGCTAAATAAATCTATTTTGGCCTCTGACATTGCTTTAAATGGTTATAATGTGTATCGTTCCGACCGGCCTAATAAAGGTGGTGGCGTTGCCATTTATGTTAAGAATAAGTTCAGTGTATCCACATTAGTTTCCAAATCTATCAATAAGCAATTCAAATTTTTAGCCTTAAATATAGAAGTGGCAAAGGGGCAACAGGTCATGGTGGTGGGCTGTTACAGACCCCCCTCAGCTGTCAAGGACTCCTTGTCTTCGCTAGCAAATCTTATATCGCAGCTAGACTACAAGGAAATAGTGCTACTTGGTGATTTTACATTAGTCAGATTGTCACGTGAGAAGGATTTCAAGATGGCGCCTGTGTCGGCATGCCGCTCCCTCAGCTCTCTGCCTTTAGCTATCCTGTTTTTGTTTTAAGTTTGTCAGAATGTCCCTGCTCTGCTTGTCTATGATCGCCAAGCTCTCCTCCACCTAAGACCCTCTCTGGAGTTTATACTGCTGCCCAAACCTATATCTGGCAACCGTAAATCGACTCCCCCCCCCCTCTACTGTCAGATATTCCCAACTACCTGCGCCGGTTGCCCTGCATCCTGCCTCACCGAAAGCGCTTTAGGCGATGGGGAAAGCGTGGTGGCGCGCTTGTCCATCAAAAAGCACACCTGACGGCTTCTTCCGTGACTTATCCACGCATCAGATGTCATGGCCCTCCCGCTGCACGCCATCCGAGGGTTCGGTGGATTCGCCCTGTCTTTCCGGAGCTGCGGCCTCTGCTGGGCCCGCTGGCAGCTCCTCCTGCCCGACTGACTGCTCCCGGTCCGCGCGGCGTTCAACACGCACATCTTCGTCAGCTGAGACGCACTACACCTTCGCGCAGCCCGGAGAGAAAACTCTGCATGGCTTTGCTAAATGCTAGGTCAATAGCAAACAAGACGTTCCTGTTAAACGACTTCTTCACCTCTCATGACCTGGATTTAATGTTCCTGACGGAGACCTGGGTCCACACCGGCGAGTATGTACCGTTTTCTGAACTTCTTCCTCCCGACTGTACTTTCTTCAGCTCCCCCCGTACCACCGGCCGTGGTGGGGGTATAGCTTCAGTGTTTAGAGCTAATCTCCAATGCCGTTTGCTTCACCCAGTAACTAGCTATGCTAGCTTCGAGTTGCAGCTTTTTGAATTGAACCTAGCCTCGCCTATACTCTGCGCAGTCGTGTATCGTCCACCAAAGGCCAAGACCAAGCCCCCAGGAAGTGCGCCGGACTCTGAGGAAAATATTCGTTGTGTCCAAACGGTGGTACTACAATTTCCTTATCAGTCCGTGACGTCGACCGGCCCAGAAATACTTTTTCCCATTGACTAACATGGGGAAAGAGACGTCTGTAAATCGGTGGATAATTTTTTTGAAACTAAATAAAACTACCCAGTATGAACTATTTTATAGCCCTTATTAGAAACATTCGGTCCTTAAAGTTGTAAAATCTAGATTTATTCTCTCTCTCCATTCTTTCTAGTGAGCCAAGAGTAGGTGCTCGGGGGCGGGGCTTAAGGGGCGCATGCTCTGTTAGCGCACATACGGGTTCTTCTGCTCTGACAGCCAGGCATGACGGGTAATCTGTGACGTTTCTCTCTCTCAAAAGTTGGGCCATTTTGACTTCATGCACCAATGAGCAGCTCTCATAGGAAAGAACGAGTCTTTAATAATTAATAACCAAGTACTTGGTATCTGACAAAGAGCAAGTGGCTAATGCTGCTAAGAACATACCTGGTGATGGTGATGATGGTGGCTCTTCGCTGCAGGATCTGGTCGATGTCCTCCTAGCAGAAGCGATTGCCTTCGTCGTTCTCGTCCATGATGGCGGCGTAGGCTCCTTTCCTCAGCAGGTCCTCGATCTCCTTCTTGGAGAACTGCTGGACCGGCTAAAGGCGACACAGAGAGACATTTACACAAGTGGATTTAGAAAACTCTTTTCGAAAATAAACTAAGCGTACTGCAACAGCGACTGACCCAAAAATGACTT
The DNA here is from genome assembly GCA_028583405.1 of Pogonophryne albipinna. Taxonomy (NCBI): domain Eukaryota; kingdom Metazoa; phylum Chordata; class Actinopteri; order Perciformes; family Artedidraconidae; genus Pogonophryne; species Pogonophryne albipinna. The sequence continues at coordinate 13,384,889 of CM053248.1, read as the reverse complement.
GGCATCTAGAAATATGACAGATTTTCTTTTTCTCACCCCGTTGTTGTTGCCTTCTTTGTTGCCACTCATGCTCTGCAGGACAGCACGGTCCAGCCCGAGCTTCAGACTAGCTTTATCCAGCATTTCCCTCTCAGACGGTACACCTTCACCGCCTTAGGCTGGCCAGAACGATGACACCGAGCTTGAGCCTGAAATAAAAAATTAAAAGAGGGGTCAAAAGAGCATCATGTGCAGCTGCTGTTCAACGTTTGTAAGCATTAAATGGGAAAATATACACTTAAGGAAAGCAAGTTCCCTCACTTTTGAGGGCTTAAGGCGATTTCTCCTCTCTAATACTATTTGTCCAGTCTTGGAGGATATTCTCTCTGACGGAACTGACGTTGCCACAATGCAAAGCCTTTCAGCCATGAGCTTGGTGAGCCTGGGGTATAAGGTGGCCCGACTTTCCCACCACTTGAGAGGATCTGAGGATTTTGGAAGAAGAGGCTCCTCAAGGTAAGACTGCACCTCCATGATAGCATCTGCTGTGGGATTCCTTGTTGACACTGCACCAGCGACACGGTCATGGAAATACCTCCAAACAACTGATCCTTCTGCAGCACTGCCTGCTCCTTCCTGTTGATCTGGTTGCTGGCTGGGTTCGCTGCTGCTGAGAGTGACTCTTCCTGCTGCAGTTGCTATTCTCTGGAAAGCCTCATCTGCAGCTCTGGCATCCCCGAATGCCACCTTTTTGAATCTTGGGTCAAGTGCCGTAGCATCTCCAAGGGTGTGGTTATTTTCCATTCTGAGGAATCTACTTGCCATGTTTGCACATAGCGAGTTCCCCAAATCTGATGCTTGTTGTGTTGTTGCACTTCTCTGGTAGCTGACTGTGACTTTCTGCAGTCCCTTTGCCAGCAATATTACCATTGAGGCAGTCACGTAGCTAGTGAGAAAAAAACAGGGAATATTGAGACAATTATTATAAAGTGTTACCAACAATGACACACTATATCATATACACTGGTATCTATATCATTTATATAATACAAATAAAATGGTCTCAAACATTCATAATTTGTTATCTGGTATTTTTGCATGCATGCTATAGAAAGCTACAGCTGACCAACTCTAACTAATAACACACCTTTCTGCACTGATCTCAACAGTGACTTCTTGAAAAGGCTCCAGGATAGTGCACACCTCCTGCAGTATGCTCCATTCTTCTTGGGACAGAGGGCTGACTGATGCATTTGTGATGGCCAGGGTGGAGATAATGGCATCCTTGGATTTCAGAAAACTCTTCAACATGTCATATGTAGAGTTCCATCTTGTGATGCAGTCCTGTTTGAGTCGTAGCTCTGCCATCCCCATTTGGTTTTGAGTAGCCTTCAGTTTTTCTGCACCCACTGTGCTCCTGTGAAAGTATTCCACCGCCTCTTTCACTTTATCCAAAATGGGTTTTAGGCCTTTGAGGGAATCTCTGGCAATAAAATTGATAGTATGTGCCAGGCATGGAAGGTGGGTGCATTTTGCTATTGTATTGCCTAATGTTAGCAGCATTGTCAGTTACGCAGCAAACCACTTTACCTTCCACTTTCCAATCTTTTGCAACATTGAGAAGCTTTTTGGCCAGATTGTCTGCTGTGTGCCGTTCACTAAATTCAAACCAGTCCAATAGGCAGGAGGACATCTTGAAATCTTCAATGAAGTGGCATGTTACTGCCATAAATGAGGTTGTAGCCCTTGATGTCCAACAGTCTATGGTTTAGCAAACTGCTGACAGTTTAGACACCTTTTCCTTCAGTGATGCTGCTTCTCTCTGATACATGTTTGCAATTGTCTGGGATACTTTCTTCCTTGATGGAAGACTGTAGGAAGGGTTGAGAGCATTGCTGTATCGCTTGAATCCTTTGTCTTCCACAATACTGAATGGCTGGAAGTCAGTTGCAATCATTTTAACAAGCTCTTCATCTATCTTACCTTGTCTCATTGGGGTTATGACAGGTGCTACATAACTGTGGAGATGAGTCTGTTTTAGGTATTGTGCCAGTGGTTCTATGAGAGCTTGGTGCCTGGCCAGGCACTAATGTAGGCCTAGTGGTAGTTTTAGATGATGACTGACTTGATGTGGTCGGGGTTTCAGCAGAAGCGCTGGCGCCGTCTCCGTCATTATTATTGGAACCTTGTTGTCTCAGCTCGGTCACTTGCACCGTTGGATGCTGTGTTTTTAAGTGGCGATGAAGATTATTGGTTGACCCTGCTTTAAATGATATTTTTCCTTTACAAATGGTGCACTCCGCTTTATCACTGCCTGGATTTTGTTTAAAGTGCATCCAAATGCTGCTGCGTTTTCGCGTTTGGCTCATTATCTATCCGCAAAACACGTGGGACGTCTATCTGTCCTGTACCACTTGTTATGACTTCTCTCTCGCGCGTATTCCGTTAAGACCCACCCCATCTCACTCCTCGTGCTGAAACCTACCAATCAGAGTGGGGGCGGGTCTTCACAGAATACGTTTGGGGAACAAAATCAAGCTTTTTAAAAGGCGAGTGGATTTTGGCAGACAGTGAGAGCGGACCAACGATTGAACGATAAAAAGAACGGCTCTCACCAACTACGACTCGGTTCCCCTCGTTCGTACCAAAGAGCCGTTCAAAAGAATCGGCTCGCTCGCGACCGACACATCACTACTCTCAACCGCTCTCAACTGATCTTCACCATGGATGTATAATAAGAACGATCTTCTCACTTTGCTCAGCGCTACTGCTTGCCCGGAACTGGCTCTGGACTCAGAACCAGAGAATAACCAGTTAAGCACCAGAAAAGCACAAGAATGGTTCTTGAACCGGTTTGGTTTATTGGCAGTTTGCTAACCACTTAAGAGTACTGGAGTGTGGTGCTGTTGCTTTGGTCTGGATCTGTGAGCTAATCACGCCCCGTTCATTTGCATATAAGGAATGGAAATGTGTCATTATGAAATACAAGTCACCTGAAATAAATAAATGTGTCATTATGAAATACAAGTCACCTGAAATAAATAAATGTGTCATTATGAAATACAAGTCTCTTGAAATAAATAAATGTGTCATTATGAAATAAAAGTCTCTTGAAATAAATAAATGTGTCATTATGAAATAAAAGTCCCATGAAATAAATACATGTGTATTTAAATATTTATTGCCTCATTTATTTATTTCCGAATTTATTTCATAGGCATATTTACGGAGCCCCCTAGGGGACATAGAGAAGGGAAAAAAAATAATTTGAAAAAAAAAAATAATAATGTTTTGCGAGATCTCGCAAAACCCCTTTGCAGTTTGTAGACGGTCCCTAAGCACTCCTCTCCCTCCTCAAGCTGCAGATTGTGACCAATTATTGATGTTTAGCTCGGATGACGGCGCGTATCGAACTGATCTGATAAAAACGACTCTGTAGCTCGTTGTCTACCTTGCTATGATTGTAAAGTCATGTTTGTATTTTTACAACGTTATGTTCATGAGTTATTGATCCGCGAAATTCGAATCTGTCAATAACTCAGCTCAGAGGGACGTGCATGTCCCCTCGCTCTGAGTGTTCTCTTGAGGTGTCTTTCACTTATGTGAAACCCGTGCCTATTGCCAAGCACTGATGTTATATCTTTATATTTTAGGCCAAGCTCAAAGTAAAATCGATTAACCGCTCCATTGTTGTGGTTTCTGTGTTGCCGTAGTAGCCGAACTGACCAGGAAGTACATTGAGCTAAATGAAAGGTTTTGCGATATATCGCAATTTTTTTTTTCAAATAATTTTTTCTTTTCTTCTCCATGTCCCCTAGGGGGCACCGCACATATTTATATATATATATATATATATATATATATATATATATATGTATTTATTTAATTATTTATGTATTTATTTAATTTTGGCTTAAATGGCATTCCATACATGCCCTGATGCTGTTGTTTTATGCTTTATGAACGTGGACAACAGAGAAACATATTGTTCATGACCAAAGTTGGAATTTAAATAAAAAAGGAAAGTGAAACTTATGCTCGTCACCCTCTCCCTCCGGTCCACATTAATACAAATGATCCCAAAACGTATTATTGTATGAAAAGATCTTAAAATAAATATAAATGTATTTATTATAAACGTTAGTCCTTAACATCTATCACTATGTATATCACCATTCAAACATCTTTTAAAAGTTGAACAAACCCCACACAGCTCAGTAAAGACTGTGAAATGTTGACTTTATTTGATCATTTCAGTAAAAACTAACGTTCATATTTCTCTTTTTGATTATAATACTGATGAACGTTCAAAACAAAGCACTTTTGGCAAGTTACCACATACGTTTTTAAAATGCTTAATAAGCACCGTAACTTTCATGATATCATCTCTCGGTCATAATCGGTTGTTTCAGTGAACGGCCGACTGTTGTGTGACGGCCGCAAGGCATTGTGGGGCACCGTTTTCTCCTTTTCTTTCGTAAAGGAAGGTCCAGTGGTTCCTAAGCTAAAGGAGGTTATAAAGGAACCTCCTTTCCGATCATCTAAGCCTCATCTCAATACCCCTCCTGGACTCCTCCTTTCCCTCACTCACGTACCTTCCTTGCGTCTTAGCTCCGCCTCCGTAAGATGCGAGCGAGAGACACAAGGAGGTGGCGTGAGGACAGAGGAGTCCTCAGGTATTAATTGGGATGTCCTCGTTCACTCAAACGTCACTTTTAAACGACGTCTGTTAATGATGACATGTGCACAGCTGTATCCCCTCTCATCGGGCTTAACTGAATAACCCTTTAGAACCGGCCCATTTGTTGTTCAATATTTATTTAAATGAATGAATCTTTCTCTTGTTAGTCAAGGAATTCAATGTATGATGGTTGGTCCTGCTATTGTGTTCCGTTTTGGTGTAAAATGTAGCCAACATTTAAATAAAAATATAATTATAGTAATGTGAAAGCCTTTACTCTGAACATGTGTGTCCTGTAGATCCCCACATTCACCACAAACCCACATTCAGGACTGCATTTTAAATAATTTAACTCCTGAATATCTTAACACAAAACAATACAAATAATTGTTATTTATCAAGATCTAGCCATTTATGAAATAACTTTCTTAATAGCTATGTTTTAGTGACGTTCAAGTTCATTAAACATGACTTAAATTGTTAGTATAACCTTAAGAAATGAATTGCACATAATAATTCCCACGGAGCTGTGAGCACTTATACATTTATGTGACGCTTTTCCACTCATCTTCCAGTTGTCGGTTTTCCTCTGTTGAAATCGACCAGCTGTGAAGGTGGGGGCGGGGCTTTTATAAGCGAGTAGTGAAAACACTTCCGCGTAGTCTGCTCTCATGTATCCTCCCGCACCCCTCCTCCTGCACCCCTCCTCGACTCCTCGGTGTGCATTTCAGCTATTGGGAAGTCCTTCAAAATGGCGTGTCTTGATCGATTTCCGGGTCAAGTCCCGGGGGAGGGGAAGAGAGGAGTCGAGGAGGGGTATTGAGATGAGGCCAGAGACTGTCAGTGACGTGCGGTGAGGTTCATGGCTGGTGAGGCACTGACTCTTTCAGAGTCAGATTTACAAATATTATATTTTGACCTTAATCGAAATGTTCGGTTATTTTCAAAAGCTTTTTTAGTCTGATGCTTCGATTCATTTTAATCAGACTGTTCAACAAAAGGATACCCCAAATCTAAATATTAGATTGTTCTTTCTTAGTAAGATCCCATGTTCATTACAATTGTGGTCTTACCTTGACTTGAAGATGAAGTCCATGCTATCCTTCTGGACAACAATCTCCATTACATTTTTGTAAAAGTCCTCCTTAGCCTCATCCCAATACCCCTCCTTGACTCCTCTCTTCCCCTCCTCCGGGACTTGACCCGGAAATCGATCACGCGAGCAGGATACACGCGAGCAGACTACGCGGAAGTGTTTTCACTACTCGCCTATAAAACCCCCGCCTCCACCTTCACAGCTGGTCGATTTCAACAGAGGAAAACCGACAACTGGAAGATGAGTGGAAAAGCGTCACAAATGCTATAACTGCTCACAGCTCCGTGGGAATTATTATGTGCAATTCATTTCTAAAAGGCTTTCACATTACTATAATTATATATTTATTTAAATGTAGGCTACATCTTACACCAAAACGGAACACAAAAGCAGGACCAACCATCATACATTGAATTCCTTGACTAACAAGAGAAAGATTCATTCATTTAAATAAATATTTAACCAGAAATGGGCCGGTTCTAAAGGGTTATTCAGTTAAGCCTGATGAGAGGGGATACAGCTGTGCACATGTCATCATTAACAGACGTCGTTTAAGAGTGACGTTTGAGTGAACGAGGCCATCCCAATTAATACCTGAGGACTCCTCTGTCCTCGCGTCACCTCCTCGTGTCTCTCGCTCGCATCTTACGGAGGCGGAGCTAAGACGCAAGGAAGGGAAGCGAGTGAGGGAAAGGAGGAGTCGAGGAGGGGTATTGGGATGAGGCTCTTATCTTCCTCTAGTTTCAAAAGTCTAGTTTGTTGTTTGCGTCTACCGTCTCTGCGTAGAATAACAGTAGCAACAAGAACATGTGGGCTCACGTGCGCCCCCCTTCAGTGCAGCAGAGGTTATGGCTGCCTCTCCTGGTGCTTTTTTCATTGCCGTTGTATGATGAGACCAGCGGGCCTAAATATCATATATACGTGAAATAAGTTATTTAGAGACTATGGATGGCGAGGATAAATGTAATAAAGGGATCTACAAACATTACATTGGTGACATACAGTGAGATGGTAACAGGCATGCGCTTAGGGCCCGCTTTCCAGCCAGTTTCTGTGGGGTGATGCATTCTGAGGTGAGGCAGAGCTCATCTGTGCCTCACCTTACCACACAGTAACTGGCTTGAGCGCGCTCACAAAATAAGTGCCCGCGCTACATTAGTGCCCACGCTCCAGCCAGTTACTGTGGGCTTACGAGAGGCAGAGCTCGTCCCTGCCTCACTCCTCTTCGCTCCCATGTAGTTGGAGCGGAGCTCGGCCAATTTGCTGATTTTGACTATAAAAAGCGATTGGAATCATACAGAAATCACACTTACAACACAGATCAGTGGAGACATTTTATTATTATTACTCTTTAGTTTTTCTTTAGTTGTGTTTCCGTTACATTGGAGTATGACAGGTGAGGCTCTGCCTCCCCTGCCTCCCCTGACTGCACGTCGCTGTAGACTGTATATATAAAGGATGAGGCTCTAAAGAATTCGAACGGCACTTATCATGGCTGCCACTGAGGTACTTCCGGGTCATTTCACTCTGTTAGGAAGGTTCCTAAGCTAAATGGACTATTCGACCTCAACCTAGGCTTGTTTGAGATGAGCTGGGCCTCGACTCGAAAGTAGACGAGAATAGCCGATTGCGGCCGGGGGAGGTCTCAAAAAGCTCTCCTGAAGTCGGACAGCTTGGTGTCGGCTTGGCTCTGTTTGCATTTATAAAGAATGCACAAATGTGTTTAATCGTTAATGTCAGATATGTACTAAGTAAATACATTTGTTCCTGCTCAAGATTAGATTCAACTTTATTGTTATTGCACAGATTACAGGTACTGAGACAACGAAATGCAGTTTAGCTTCTAACCAGGTGCAACAAGCAGTAAAGTGAAAAGTAATGTACACAATCTACAGAATAAAATATAGAATGAATTGAATGATGAATAAACAGTGAGGGGTATGAATACACTAGATATCAGCCTGTGAGCAGTATGAACAGTGTGTATGAATACACTGGATATACACAGCAGCCTGTGAGCAGTATGAACAGTGTGTATGAATATGCTAAGATATATAAAGTATGAAAAACGGTAAGCAGTGCAAGTATAGTATAAAATATATAGATATTAAATTCATAATGATAAACATTGTGAAACGATGATGAAAAATGTGAATAGAAGTGGCGACGTAAAACTGACACAAAACAACAACAAACTTTTGCGGAGCCAATTGGAGAGTTTCATCAGCAGCACGGGGTAAAAATCACCAATGAGCGCTCAGCTCGAGATACCAGCGAGTCGTTTCCCATCAAGCATTTTGCTTCTGCAGCTCGTGGAGAGAAACTGCTCCGCCTCGCTCTCAAGGCTGCCGGCGTCTTTGTCCAGCGAGATTTCAACGTCTCATGTAGTCGAGCCACCAGAGCAAGTCGGACAAAATTACAAAAAAGGCTGGTGGAAAATATTTTTGGTGGGGCTATGGAAATGGTGACCAAACCATACTAGGGGGGTCCGGGGGAATGAAGACATTTTTGAGAAATGACCCCTTAAATTATGACTTCTGGTGATGTTAGAGGGGGGGGGGGGGGGTTAGCTATGAATCTTCCAAAACTTCCAAATACCTTGTCCTGGACATTTTCTACAGTATAAACTGTGCAACAGTACAGTAGGCCCACACAAACTGCAGAACACTGGTGCTTTGGGAACACTCAAATGATTTAATTCCCATTTAAAATCAGGAGACTGAATACGAACATTGTGATTGTGTGTGTGTGTCATACTTGCCAACCCTCCCGATTTTCGCGGGAGACTCCCGATTTCATTGCCCTCTCCCGGTTTCCTCCCGGGGTGATATTTCTCCCGCATTTCTCCCGATTTCTGACAAAATCAGATTTACTCACGACTGTTTCCACTCGGACTTTAATACAGCTACACCATTGTTTGGTTTCCATGGTAGCGCGTCTCTTTAGCAGCGTGCACAACTCAAAGTCTGAGAGGGTGAGGAGTCACAGAAAACAGAACAAGAATCGACAACTCGAGCCTCTGCTCACTCCTTTCCTGTAAAATACAGGTCCAGCCCACACATATGGTGCTACAGGCATTGCACTTACAACTACAATAAGCATGTAAATGTTAATCTACAGCTCCGGCGATCCACTAGCACCCGGAGTCTCCATCTGCAGACGCAGCCATCCTCATCAACTACTGACTGTAGCGTCACCTTGAATACGAGTCCAAACAACTCACAGACTGCATCGGGCGCTGAAATTGCCGCCCTGTGACCATCAGATCTGACTACGCTGATTGGCTGAAATTATATTCCGGCGGCTTGGTTTACAGATAGCAACAGTCAGCAATGTGTTGGCTGCTGCTGCTCTGGCTGAGGGCTCCTTTCTTAGCGCCCAGACGAGAGAGGGTAATGATACACGCTGCGGCCAGGCAGGAAACATGTGACTTATCAGTAACTTTAGACATCGTAACACAATTTTAAACGAGATTTTATTGTAGATTATACATTTTACTGATACCAACTATATAATATTTACCTTGTTAAAAAATATTTTTTTTAAATATCTTTTTATTTATTTAATTTTTTTAATGACAATCAAACATGTGGGAAGAGGGGGGCGGCGCCCCTAGCGCCCCTATGAACAATATACCATGTATCACTTTACTTTAATCTTTGCTCTCTGTTTATGTATTGCATACATATTATTTCCTGTTAACAAGAACTATGAAAAAGTAGTTTTTCCAGACTTTCTACACATTTGAAATGTTACCAGAAGACATTGTTAACCTTCTAAAATGTATAAGGCTTAAAACCTACTCAAACTTGTTTTTGAATCAGCTCTTTATTTACAGAGTGCTAAAGCTATACACCCTCTAGTGAGGTCAATTTTAAAATGATCCCTTGAAAAGGAGGACTTTGAATAATGCATGTTCCAGCAGTTTGAGAATAAACTGTCCCATCACTTTACACCATAAACATGAATTGTGAGAGCAACTGAATGTGATCACCAGGTCCTTATTCAGAATTCTTATCAGAATTCTCTGAGTTTTTATCAACTTTGGTTCTTAAAACAGATAAAGTAATTATCGTAGGTGACTTTAATATTCATGTTGACGATGATAAAAATAGCCTTACTGTTGCATTTAACTCTATATTAGATTCTGTTGGTTTCTGTCAGAGTGTAAATAAACCAACCCACTGCTATAATCACACTCTCGACCTTGTTCTGACTTATGGTATTGAAATTGAGCAACTATTAGTGGAACCGCATAATCCTGCTTTATCCGACCATTTCTTAGTAACTTTTGAAGTACTGTTACTAGACTACAAAGCATTAGTCAAAAGCTCCTGCAGCAGAAACCTATCTGTTAGTGCTATAGCCAAATTTAAGGAAGAGATTCCACCAATATTTAACTCGATAGCATGTCTGCATGTAGGGGAGGAAACTTATACAAAATGTACACCACCCCAAATTGATCATGTTGTTGATAGTGCTACAGATGCGCTGCGAATAAAATTAGACTCTGTTGCTCCTTTGAAAAAGAAGAAAATAAAACAACATAGATTAGCTCCATGGCATAATGCCGAAACCCGCAAAATAAAGCAAAAGTCGAGACAACTTGAAAGGATATGGCGTTCCACTAAACTTGAAGAATCTCGTTTAATTTGGCATATTACTCTCAATGAATATAAGAAAGCACTGCGTAAAGCGAGAGCAGCCTACTACTCTTCATTAATAGATGAGAATAAGAATAATGCAAGATTTCTTTTCAGCACTGTAGCCAGGCTGACAGAGAGCCACAGCTCGATTGAGCCTTCTATTCCCATAGCACTCAGTAGTAATGATTTTATGTGCTTTTTTAACGATAAAATTGTTACTCTTAGAAACAAAATTAATGACCTCTTGCCTTTGACCAGTATAGTGTTATCAACAGCTCCCGGAAACGTAAGTTCTAATATTACACTAGATAGTAAACTAGAATGCTTTTCAGCCATTAACCTTGAACAATTAAATTCAATGATTCTCTCTTCTAAACCATCAACGTGTATGTTAGACCCAATTCCAACTAAGCTGTTGAAGGAAGTTTTTCCATTAATTAGCACTTCTTTATTAAATATTATGAATATGTCTTTATTATCAGGCTATGTTCCACAATCATTCAAAGTAGCAGTGATAAAACCGCTTATTAAAAAGCACAACCTCGATCCAGAGGTTTTAGCCAATTATAGACCTATTTCTAATCTTCCGTTCCTCTCAAAGATTCTTGAGAAAGCAGTCGCAAAACAGTTGTGTGATTACTTAAAAAACAATGATTTATTTGAAGATTTTCAGTCTGGCTTTAGAACACATCATAGCACAGAGACAGCTCTGGTTAAAGTCACAAATGACATTCTAATAGCCTCTGACAAGGGACTTGTCTCTATTCTTGTTTTGCTCGATCTCAGTGCTGCATTTGATACTATCGATCATGATATCTTATTGCAAAGACTAGAGCACTTAGTTGGCATACAGGGAACTGCTTTAGGCTGGTTTAGGTCCTATCTATCTGAACGCTCTCAGTTTGTACGTGTCAATGATGAATCTTCCACGCAAACCAAAGTTAGCCATGGAGTGCCACAGGGCTCAGTGCTCAGACCTATTTTGTTCACATTATATATGCTTCCGTTAGGCAATATTATAAGGAATCATTCTGTAAATTTTCATTGTTATGCAGATGATACTCAACTATATTTATCAATCAAGCCTGATGAAATTAATCATCTAAATACAATTCAAGACTGCCTCAAGGACTTAAAAACGTGGATGACCTTAAACTTTTTGATGTTAAACACGACCAAAACTGAAGTTATTGTACTTGGCCCGAAGAATCTACGAAACAAATTATCTAAAGATATACTAACTATGGATGGCATTAATTTGGCCTCCAGTGAGACTGTAAGGAATCTTGGTGTTATATTTGATCAGGATTTATCCTTTAACGCCCACATAAAATCAATTTCAAGGACCGCCTACTTCCATCTACGTAACATTGCAAAAATCAGGCATATCTTGCCTCAAAACGATGCAGAGAAACTAGTCCATGCATTTGTTACTTCAAGGCTGGATTATTGTAACTCCTTATTATCAGGGTGTACCAAGAAGTCAGTCAAGTCGCTTCAGCTGATTCAAAATGCTGCAGCTCGTGTACTAACCAGAGTTAGGAAAAGGGACCACATTACTCCTGTTCTGGCTGCCTTACACTGGCTCCCTATAGAACACAGGATAGAATTTAAAATTCTTCTTCTCGCCTACAAAGCCCTTAATGGGCAGGCGCCATCTTACCTTAAAGAACTCATTATACCCTACTGTCCTACTAGGGCATTGCGTTCCAAGAATGCAGGGTTGTTGGTTGTTCCTAGAGTCTCTAAAAGTACAATGGGAGCCAGAGCCTTTTCTTATCAAGCTCCACATTTGTGGAATCAGCTTCCAGTTTGTGTTCGGGCGGCAGACACCCTATCCGTTTTTAAGAGTGTGCTTAAGACCTTCCTTTTTGATAAAGCTTATAGTTAGGGCTGATTAGATTCAGCCCCTAGTTTTGCTGATATAGGCTTAGTTTGTCGGGGGACATCTTACTTCTTCCTTCTCTCTGTCTATACCTGTGTACTCTCATGTTCCGATTAACCCAGCTTCCCCAAATGTCTTTCTTTTTGGTGTCTATATACGCTGGGATCCGGAGTCATGGATGATCCTGCGGTCCTGTGTCCTGCATCGCGAGCCCTGGATCTTGAGTCGTGGCTGTGGTCATGGATCATAGGTCCTGGATGGATATCCTCGTGGATTAATCTTCCTATTATACACGCATGCATTTCCAAACATTTGGACTACCTATGTTGCAAATGTATTATCTTTTCAATTTACACACGGCATCTATTGCACGTCTGTCCGTCCTGGGAGAGGGATCCCTCCTCTGTTGCTCTCCCTGAGGTTTCTCCCATTTTTCCCTTTAAAACTGTGGGTTTTCTTCGGAAGTTTTTCCTTGTACGATGTGAGGGTCTAAGGACAGAGGGTGTCGTATTGTCATACTGATATTTTGTACAAACTGTGAAGTCCACTGAGACAAATGTAACATTTGTGATATTGGGCTATATAAATAAACATTGATTGATTGATTGATTGATCATTTCTAAGTTGGTGGCAATTTAATTCAACCATTGCAGTGATTTACACTGCCTGCTTTACTGGCAGTGAGAGAAGGACTCCATGTTTATCTTGATGGATGGAGGCCCATGGCCACTGCATCACAAGTTGGATTATGCATTGTTTTGAGTGATTTGGGAAAGTCAGTTATTTATTTATATATTTCACCATCTAAAAACTTTATTTGTGGTAGTTGTGTTAGCTTAGGGGAGGATAAGGGAGACAAGTTGGCACTTGAGTTGTGACTGAGTCATTATGTGGAGTACTGTAGGATTATAAATGATGTAGGAATAATGAATCTAAAAGTGAGACAAAGTGTCTTTGTCCAGCGAGATTTCAACGTCTCATGTAGTCGAGCCACCAGAGCAAGTCGGACAAAATTACAAAAAAGGCTGGTGGAAAATATTTTTGGTGGGGCTATGGAAATGGTGACCAAACCATACTAGGGGGGTCCGGGGGAATGAAGACATTTTTGAGAAATGACCCCTTAAATTATGACTTCTGGTGATGTTAGAGGGGGGGGGGGGGGTTAGCTATGAATCTTCCAAAACTTCCAAATACCTTGTCCTGGACATTTTCTACAGTATAAACTGTGCAACAGTACAGTAGGCCCACACAAACTGCAGAACACTGGTGCTTTGGGAACACTCAAATGATTTAATTCCCATTTAAAATCAGGAGACTGAATACGAACATTGTGATTGTGTGTGTGTGTCATACTTGCCAACCCTCCCGATTTTCGCGGGGAGACTCCCGATTTCATTGCCCTCTCCCGGTTTCCTCCCGGGGTGATATTTCTCCCGCATTTCTCCCGATTTCTGACAAAATCAGATTTACTCACGACTGTTTCCACTCGGACTTTAATACAGCTACACCATTGTTTGGTTTCCATGGTAGCGCGTCTCTTTAGCAGCGTGCACAACTCAAAGTCTGAGAGGGTGAGGAGTCACAGAAAACAGAACAAGAATCGACAACTCGAGCCTCTGCTCACTCCTTTCCTGTAAAATACAGGTCCAGCCCACACATATGGTGCTACAGGCATTGCACTTACAACTACAATAAGCATGTAAATGTTAATCTACAGCTCCGGCGATCCACTAGCACCCGGAGTCTCCATCTGCAGACGCAGCCATCCTCATCAACTACTGACTGTAGCGTCACCTTGAATACGAGTCCAAACAACTCACAGACTGCATCGGGCGCTGAAATTGCCGCCCTGTGACCATCAGATCTGACTACGCTGATTGGCTGAAATTATATTCCGGCGGCTTGGTTTACAGATAGCAACAGTCAGCAATGTGTTGGCTGCTGCTGCTCTGGCTGAGGGCTCCTTTCTTAGCGCCCAGACGAGAGAGGGTAATGATACACGCTGCGGCCAGGCAGGAAACATGTGACTTATCAGTAACTTTAGACATCGTAACACAATTTTAAACGAGATTTTATTGTAGATTATACATTTTACTGATACCAACTATATAATATTTACCTTGTTAAAAAATATTTTTTTTAAATATCTTTTTATTTATTTAATTTTTTTAATGACAATCAAACATGTGGGAAGAGGGGGGCGGCGCCCCTAGCGCCCCTATGAACAATATACCATGTATCACTTTACTTTAATCTTTGCTCTCTGTTTATGTATTGCATACATATTATTTCCTGTTAACAAGAACTATGAAAAAGTAGTTTTTCCAGACTTTCTACACATTTGAAATGTTACCAGAAGACATTGTTAACCTTCTAAAATGTATAAGGCTTAAAACCTACTCAAACTTGTTTTTGAATCAGCTCTTTATTTACAGAGTGCTAAAGCTATACACCCTCTAGTGAGGTCAATTTTAAAATGATCCCTTGAAAAGGAGGACTTTGAATAATGCATGTTCCAGCAGTTTGAGAATAAACTGTCCCATCACTTTACACCATAAACATGAATTGTGAGAGCAACTGAATGTGATCACCAGGTCCTTATTCAGAATTCTTATCAGAATTCTCTGAGTTTTTATCAACTTTGGTTCTTAAAACAGATAAAGTAATTATCGTAGGTGACTTTAATATTCATGTTGACGATGATAAAAATAGCCTTACTGTTGCATTTAACTCTATATTAGATTCTGTTGGTTTCTGTCAGAGTGTAAATAAACCAACCCACTGCTATAATCACACTCTCGACCTTGTTCTGACTTATGGTATTGAAATTGAGCAACTATTAGTGGAACCGCATAATCCTGCTTTATCCGACCATTTCTTAGTAACTTTTGAAGTACTGTTACTAGACTACAAAGCATTAGTCAAAAGCTCCTGCAGCAGAAACCTATCTGTTAGTGCTATAGCCAAATTTAAGGAAGAGATTCCACCAATATTTAACTCGATAGCATGTCTGCATGTAGGGGAGGAAACTTATACAAAATGTACACCACCCCAAATTGATCATGTTGTTGATAGTGCTACAGATGCGCTGCGAATAAAATTAGACTCTGTTGCTCCTTTGAAAAAGAAGAAAATAAAACAACATAGATTAGCTCCATGGCATAATGCCGAAACCCGCAAAATAAAGCAAAAGTCGAGACAACTTGAAAGGATATGGCGTTCCACTAAACTTGAAGAATCTCGTTTAATTTGGCATATTACTCTCAATGAATATAAGAAAGCACTGCGTAAAGCGAGAGCAGCCTACTACTCTTCATTAATAGATGAGAATAAGAATAATGCAAGATTTCTTTTCAGCACTGTAGCCAGGCTGACAGAGAGCCACAGCTCGATTGAGCCTTCTATTCCCATAGCACTCAGTAGTAATGATTTTATGTGCTTTTTTAACGATAAAATTGTTACTCTTAGAAACAAAATTAATGACCTCTTGCCTTTGACCAGTATAGTGTTATCAACAGCTCCCGGAAACGTAAGTTCTAATATTACACTAGATAGTAAACTAGAATGCTTTTCAGCCATTAACCTTGAACAATTAAATTCAATGATTCTCTCTTCTAAACCATCAACGTGTATGTTAGACCCAATTCCAACTAAGCTGTTGAAGGAAGTTTTTCCATTAATTAGCACTTCTTTATTAAATATTATGAATATGTCTTTATTATCAGGCTATGTTCCACAATCATTCAAAGTAGCAGTGATAAAACCGCTTATTAAAAAGCACAACCTCGATCCAGAGGTTTTAGCCAATTATAGACCTATTTCTAATCTTCCGTTCCTCTCAAAGATTCTTGAGAAAGCAGTCGCAAAACAGTTGTGTGATTACTTAAAAAACAATGATTTATTTGAAGATTTTCAGTCTGGCTTTAGAACACATCATAGCACAGAGACAGCTCTGGTTAAAGTCACAAATGACATTCTAATAGCCTCTGACAAGGGACTTGTCTCTATTCTTGTTTTGCTCGATCTCAGTGCTGCATTTGATACTATCGATCATGATATCTTATTGCAAAGACTAGAGCACTTAGTTGGCATACAGGGAACTGCTTTAGGCTGGTTTAGGTCCTATCTATCTGAACGCTCTCAGTTTGTACGTGTCAATGATGAATCTTCCACGCAAACCAAAGTTAGCCATGGAGTGCCACAGGGCTCAGTGCTCAGACCTATTTTGTTCACATTATATATGCTTCCGTTAGGCAATATTATAAGGAATCATTCTGTAAATTTTCATTGTTATGCAGATGATACTCAACTATATTTATCAATCAAGCCTGATGAAATTAATCATCTAAATACAATTCAAGACTGCCTCAAGGACTTAAAAACGTGGATGACCTTAAACTTTTTGATGTTAAACACGACCAAAACTGAAGTTATTGTACTTGGCCCGAAGAATCTACGAAACAAATTATCTAAAGATATACTAACTATGGATGGCATTAATTTGGCCTCCAGTGAGACTGTAAGGAATCTTGGTGTTATATTTGATCAGGATTTATCCTTTAACGCCCACATAAAATCAATTTCAAGGACCGCCTACTTCCATCTACGTAACATTGCAAAAATCAGGCATATCTTGCCTCAAAACGATGCAGAGAAACTAGTCCATGCATTTGTTACTTCAAGGCTGGATTATTGTAACTCCTTATTATCAGGGTGTACCAAGAAGTCAGTCAAGTCGCTTCAGCTGATTCAAAATGCTGCAGCTCGTGTACTAACCAGAGTTAGGAAAAGGGACCACATTACTCCTGTTCTGGCTGCCTTACACTGGCTCCCTATAGAACACAGGATAGAATTTAAAATTCTTCTTCTCGCCTACAAAGCCCTTAATGGGCAGGCGCCATCTTACCTTAAAGAACTCATTATACCCTACTGTCCTACTAGGGCATTGCGTTCCAAGAATGCAGGGTTGTTGGTTGTTCCTAGAGTCTCTAAAAGTACAATGGGAGCCAGAGCCTTTTCTTATCAAGCTCCACATTTGTGGAATCAGCTTCCAGTTTGTGTTCGGGCGGCAGACACCCTATCCGTTTTTAAGAGTGTGCTTAAGACCTTCCTTTTTGATAAAGCTTATAGTTAGGGCTGATTAGATTCAGCCCCTAGTTTTGCTGATATAGGCTTAGTTTGTCGGGGGACATCTTACTTCTTCCTTCTCTCTGTCTATACCTGTGTACTCTCATGTTCCGATTAACCCAGCTTCCCCAAATGTCTTTCTTTTTGGTGTCTATATACGCTGGGATCCGGAGTCATGGATGATCCTGCGGTCCTGTGTCCTGCATCGCGAGCCCTGGATCTTGAGTCGTGGCTGTGGTCATGGATCATAGGTCCTGGATGGATATCCTCGTGGATTAATCTTCCTATTATACACGCATGCATTTCCAAACATTTGGACTACCTATGTTGCAAATGTATTATCTTTTCAATTTACACACGGCATCTATTGCACGTCTGTCCGTCCTGGGAGAGGGATCCCTCCTCTGTTGCTCTCCCTGAGGTTTCTCCCATTTTTCCCTTTAAAACTGTGGGTTTTCTTCGGAAGTTTTTCCTTGTACGATGTGAGGGTCTAAGGACAGAGGGTGTCGTATTGTCATACTGATATTTTGTACAAACTGTGAAGTCCACTGAGACAAATGTAACATTTGTGATATTGGGCTATATAAATAAACATTGATTGATTGATTGATTGATCATTTCTAAGTTGGTGGCAATTTAATTCAACCATTGCAGTGATTTACACTGCCTGCTTTACTGGCAGTGAGAGAAGGACTCCATGTTTATCTTGATGGATGGAGGCCCATGGCCACTGCATCACAAGTTGGATTATGCATTGTTTTGAGTGATTTGGGAAAGTCAGTTATTTATTTATATATTTCACCATCTAAAAACTTTATTTGTGGTAGTTGTGTTAGCTTAGGGGAGGATAAGGGAGACAAGTTGGCACTTGAGTTGTGACTGAGTCATTATGTGGAGTACTGTAGGATTATAAATGATGTAGGAATAATGAATCTAAAAGTGAGACAAAGTTTCTGGAGTAGTTAGCCTTGTGTTTGA
The DNA here is from genome assembly GCA_028583405.1 of Pogonophryne albipinna. Lineage (NCBI taxonomy): Eukaryota > Metazoa > Chordata > Actinopteri > Perciformes > Artedidraconidae > Pogonophryne > Pogonophryne albipinna. Next base: position 13,366,497 of record CM053248.1, on the reverse strand, counting down.
GTTGTTTCTTGAACAGGATTTGGGTGCAGTAAGAGCATCTGAAGTCAGGTTTGAGCTCTGTCCTAACTATTAAAAGAACCCAACTTACTCTGTGATGCAGTTGTGTAATGTGAATGATACATTGTTTTATTTGCCTGAGCGCTGCACCACCACGCAGGAGTTTTCTGTTTCACTCAGTTTAGCAGAAGCATTGCTGGGATTTATGTCTGGTCACTAAAGTCTATGCACTGATGATAATTCAATCAGGAGAGACGGTTTTGATGTAAGAATACATATTTATTGCCAGGAATACACAAATGAATGTAATGGAGTTTTGGCGATTAGGCCCCGTTGTGCAGGAATATCATTCGGTAGGGGAAAAACCGATCCGATGAAACCCCCCGGGGTCTAGACACGTGTGGTGGTGAATGGATAGTTGGGTTTGGTCTGAAGGGGAGTGGTTTAGCTTGACCCTGGATTCAGAGGGACAGGAGGTGAAAAGGGGTGGAGGAGGGTTGCGTCGAGTCACCGGAAATGACAGCTGTCGGAGGGGAGAGCAGATTTAAAAGGGGTTAGCGGAGCGCTATGATAGGCTTGTGAGAATAGTGCGAAGTGATTGGTTAAGCTGGGGAGTGACGCCCCCGATCACTTATTGAGAGGAGAGAGAGTAGTAACATGGAAATAGTAAATGAATTAGTAAAAAAGGTCTTCCTGGTTGAACTTACGCTGAGCTTCATTTCATTCCTCTCTACAAAAGAGCCACATTGTGTATATCCTGTTTAAGTACTATCATTGCTACTAGCTATTCACTGGAATCCCATGTTTGCTAACCAGAGCTGACAGGCAGGTCTTAAAGTGCTGCATACAAATGAAGCTTTCATCAGCATGTTGACTGGTTCCAGCAAGTAGCTCCAATTCTTAATAGTGAAAATGTCCAGGATTGTCGTATCGAACTGTATCGCAACAGGGGTGAATCGTAACGTATCGCATCACCTGGTGTTTCAAATGTATCGTTAATGTATCGTATCGTTGGCAACGTATCGAGATGCGCATCGCATCGGCCTCAGTGATGGAGATGCACATCCCTATCGTAAAGGGCAGGGGTCGGCAACAGAGATGGGGTCGTTACTAAAAAAATGTAATATATTACATATTACTTTTTAAAAAAGTAATATATTACACTACTTCGTTACTCTCTACATAAAGTTACTCTTTACTTTACTCGTTACTTTACTCGCCGAGCACTTACGAACTGCGCATGCGTGAGTGGCAATAACTCTCCTTACCAGCAGGCGGCGTTAGTGTGTATTCGTCATTCAAAACAGGCAACAACCGGAAGACAGAGAAGAAGAACAGACTACGTGATATAAACGAACAACAAATAGCGTGTGCGTTAGCTTCACCTTAGCATGTGTTCTTTGCAGGTGCTTGTTGAGGTTTGACGTGGTGTTTACAGCAGTGGATAACAGCTTCTAGCCTGGACACAGTTTGCACCTCACTGTCACATTCCTGTCTATTCTTCGGACGAACTCAAAATAATGGGCATACCTCCACCCCTCGAAAGTTATCGCTGACTCAGCCATGTTTATGCAGCACTGCACGTGGAGATGTGGACGCGCAAGTCGCGCAGATTACGTACATATCAACCTGCGGCGGAAACTCCTCTTGTCTGTCAGTGTGATTACGACTGATTTTTAGTAAGTAACGAAATAACGCGTCTCGGGGCAATGTTAGTAACTGTAGTGTGATTACTGAATGATAAAAGTAGCGCGTTACACTACTCCGTTACCGACAAAAGTAATATTATTACAGTAAAGCGTTACTGTAATAATATTACTTTTGGTCTGCGTAATACTCTGGTCGGCAACCCGCGGCTCTCGAGACGCATGCGGCTCTTTAAGCCCTCTGCTCTGGCTCCCTTGAGTTTAGACAAAAATAAGAAGGAAATAAAATAAAAGTATTTGTAGGACTATTTAAATGTTATTGCACGGTTGAAAATGTTTCGTATCTTGTATTTTGAGGTGATACTGTGACACATAAATAAAAAACAAAACGGTTTTAATTAGGTCAACTAAAATATGCGTCACATCCTGCTACGGTCTGACCAGCGCCTTTTCTTGCAGGTGAATAACCTGACCCCCGGCTCGATGAGCGAACTATGGATAAATCAAAGAAAATAAAAGTATCGGAGGAACACAGGATTTAATTCTGCGTGGTTAGAGTTATCTGTTTTCACAGCAAACGATGCTGGCTTACCGGTATGTTTGATATGTGGAGAGAAGTTGTCAAAGGTGCTGCAGCCTTTACGTATCGAGGAACAACACGGGAGAGGAAGACAGCTGACGATCTTCAGTCATAATTCAATCAGTTAACTCTTTTTAGGGTGCAGCTATATGTTTGATTTATTTCAAAGTGGGTCAATTTTAAATTGTATTTCTTTTTCCTTCAAATGTGCAGTGGACTACCCAAGTGCTGTGTTTAATTTATTTTAAAGTAGGCCTGTGTATTTTTTAATTCTTTTATTTGCTTCTTATTAGAGGTTAACAGTTTTATACATAATAAATGCAAAAAAAAGGTAGTTTTTGTCTATGACAGGGGTGCCCAATCTTTTTTGAACCGAGATCTACTTTTAAAGTTACCAGTCCAAATAGAGAGGCGTAGCCATTACTGACAGCCTACTACCAGGTAAATACACACTTCTACTTGTATAAAACTGACCTTTAACCTCTTAAGCCCGAGGGTCCCCCCAGTGGACCCCCCCCACAGTTTTTTTACGAGACTATGTCTCAGGGCTTCTTAACATTTATGAAACTATTAATGTTCCATACCCTTTTAACGCTAAGAAACTCCGCTAACTGACAATGTGAACCATTTTTAGCTAAAAGAAACACAAGAGTAATACCAAGCCTTTGAATTAGCATGGAGCGAAAAAATGCTAACTAATGCTAACGGATTTTGCTCAGCACTCACAGTAGAAATGCCCTTATTACTTATCGTAACTGCACAAACAAGATATACGATTTAAAGCTGAGACTCCACTGATTCCAGACATATAATATCATCACTGTACGCCCCCGAATTGCGGAGCTATCAGCCAGAAAAGAGAACGTAAACAACATCCGGTTTAAAAAATATTACAATAATTTCGTCTTACCTTTTTTGATTTGTGATCAAAAGTTGTGTTCACCGGAATAAAAACGCCGCTCAAGGTTAATCCAATGTCTTTGTGTCACGTAGAAATTTTGACTGATAATCCTTCATCATATTTATGGCAATATACTGGGTATAACATTTTGCCGTCCAGGCGTGCACTTTCAGATATGCTTTGTTCGCTTCTCTATTACGTCCGCTATGGTAATTTTTACGTTGATTTGGGAACTGCCCATCGATTCTATTGGTTCTGATGGTTAAGAAAAAGGTGTAAATCACACGAATCGACCAATGGGTTCCAGAGATATGGTCCTGCGTAAAGTATAAAGAATGCCAGCCAGTTTAAGTACTTTACGCAGGCGGCTTCATTTATTGTTTACTACTCACAGCAGGCATTACAGCAGGACCCAGAGCACACGGAGCACAGAGCGGACAGCAGATAACGGAATTGCAGTTTTATTGCTTATAGATTATCAGAACATTTTAAAGGGGACACAGCCACATTGGATATTAACCTATGGATTAACTACATCATCGTTTTTATCGTTTTAATGCCATTGAAGACCAGTTTAGACCAGGCAAAGAGGAAGGTAAGCCTTTAGCCTAGCGCATGCTAGTACCTAGCTCCACTTGTTTTGATGTACGTTTTTGTTGATAACGTCGCAAGTTTGTATCTTTCAGTGTTGAGGTGGGCACCGTTAGATTCTGTGTCTTTACGATCAAAAACGATGTGTTGGATGTGCAGCTAGGATAAGTAATAAGGGAGCTAGGAGTGATTTTCGGTGCAGTAATAGGTTAGCATTTTTCGCTCGGGGCTAATTCAGATGCTCACTGTTAGCATTGTGTTTTTTTTTTTTAAATAAATGAAAAAGATCAGTTAAATGAGTTTTTTCCCGTTATATGGATATAAAATATTCATAGTTTATTAAATAGTAAGGTTCCTTAGACGTTGTTTCCTGCAAATGACGCGATTTCGGTCCGTGGGGCCTATAAGTGCTATATAAATAAACTTGCCTTGCCTTGCCTAAGAGGATAACAGAGTATGTTCTTATATTTTATTTTTATTTTTTTCACAACAGTTGTATTTGGATGGAATGAATACCTATAGTGAAAATTCAAAGTAGTAAAATGATTTTTACAGTGAAAAAGTTCAAATGGAACTGATGGTTCCCAAATTACCCAGAGGTGAGTCCGCCTGGACTTTATTTTTCTAAACCTCTCTAAAAAGGTCAAATTTAACTTGTTTTGCATCAATCTTGATACAGGGTACTTATTATATGTTATAGTTTGGATTCCTAAAGCTTTTAGTCTACTAACCCATCATTCAAGGGTGGTTTTTACTATAAGTAATGGGTTTTTTTTAGGCGGACATTAGAATTTACATGTTTTTACTATGTTCCATCTGAATTTACTTTAAAATAAAAACATCTATATTGATTCTGACACTTCTACATCCAACTCACAGATGTAACCTTGCTTTGATTAATTTACCCCTTTTAGAAGTGAAGATATAGTCTTTGTTGTGTTAGTGGCATTTTCGAGCCTGAAACCTGAAAAACAGGCTCAGGGCTTAAGAGGTTAAATACTTCATAAAATACTGCCGATCCTTTATCTTACCTCTTTCTAATCTACACACATACAAGTATTTAACTGAAGTTACACAACAGTGTTGTTGATACAGAGTAGGAGTTTATTCACAAGTCACATACTACAGTGGGTAATGTTTTCAAGAAACATTGAACAGTGCTGCCACATATGACACAGGAAAAAAGAAAAGACTCTGAACCCTTTCTTTGCCATTATATAAAAATAGTGTTGCGACAAAAGTATAAATTAGGCTTACTAATAAGACAACTCAGATCTGAAGCTACACAGGAATCTGCTGCCAAAGTACAATAAAAGAGACAAAATTAATAGAATCAAACCCTTTTTTTGTTGCATTTTAGTAGAGTATAAAAAGAAATGCCTTTTAAAATAGGATGCAAGCAACACTAGTTTCTTAACCTGAATTGATAATAGACTATAATCAATTTAAGTTTGCATTCGTATACCATTTCGTACAATAATTATAAGTTACAAACTAAAACTTACAGCTGATTAATAACGGTATCTAACTTGAGTTTTTATTATATCAAAAACCTGTTGAAATGCTTCTGTTATTTTTACTGTCCCCAAAAGCGCATCGGCAGCCTCCAGGAATGCTTCTTTCACAACTTCGCCGTCTTTGAAAGACTTCATGTGTTTCGCAAGAACGTGCCTGACACGATAAGATGCTATGGTAGCAGCCTTGCTCTTGTTGTTGGGCCTGGTGAATATGGACTGCTGTGCATTTAGCTGTCCTTTCAGGCCCCTCCCCTTTTGGGAGCGTAGGGCAGAATTAGGAGGGAATTCCGTCTCGTAGCGTTTGTGCACTGTTTTGAAATGCCGCTCCTAAATTACCCTTCTTCGATAAAGCCACGCTCGCATTGCAGATGAGACAGATGGACTTTGAATTGGAATAGATACAAAAACAATCTTCCTCCCACTCGGTGTGAAAATTATATATTTTGGGCTTTTTTGCTTCTGCCATAATTGCGGTCTTGTGTGTGTGCAGACTGTCACTCCTGTTGTCACGGACAATGTCAGCAAAATAGTGCCCACTGCCCACCAGCCATGCCCCGACACATGGGGTCACGCCGACCAATCACAAAGCTTTGATGCGTTCAAGTGCATTATTCTGGCACGGGAAGATTATGTTATAGGACATTAACGATAAAACAGAATATTGTTGTTCTATTTTTAGACACATCTTGCGATCGACTGGTTGGGCACCCCTGGTCTATGATATAGCAATAAATATAACTTTATAAGCTATCAAATATGTTTTGCGGCTCCAGACAAAACAAATTGTTGGAAAAGGGGGCAAAATGGCTCTTTTGGTCAAAAAGGTTGCAGACCCCTGGTATAGGGCGTACACACTGAGCCGTTTGGCCCCCCACAGCGTTCCGGTTGCAGATCTATCCACCTTGGGACCCGTTATCGTTTGCGGGGTCCGTTTCCGCGGTTCCGTTACGGCTTCGTGTGAAAGAACGGGCTATACGCGAGAGAAAAGTAGCGGATACAACCCGTTTCGTTCTCGTGTAAACACCGCCTTACTCCGCTTACCGGTCCATCACAGCGTGGAGCTGCAGGATTTCTGCTTCACACACGTTGCATACCACTATTTTATTGTCATTTTCGGACACCTTAAAATACTGCCAGACTGGTGAAGCCATTTTGGCGAGCTTGTTTTGCCGCACAGAGAAAAGTGTCATGTATTTTACGTCATAATTGTGTGAGTATCGGCCGATATCGATCGGCGGCCAATCGATCGGAGCATCCCTAGATAATAGTATTTTGATAAATAGAATAATAACAATGTAAGTATTTTTCTTGAACAATTATGGTTTCTTTTTAAAACAAAAAAAGCATTTATACATTTTTAGATCAGATGACAAAATGTCAAACAAATAACAGTGTTTGAAAAGCATGGTTTATGTTCTAAAATGTGTTTTATTTTAATATTGTGTATTTTTTGCTGGCTGTAGCTTATCACTATCACTATAGTACATGGGAATCAGTTGTTATAGGGTGTGTGATCCCCGCAGCTTCTCTGAGGAACAGACATATGATGCTGTACAATGAGTTGGGCTAAGATATCTTTTTTGCAGTCAGTTAACAGTAGGGCTGACTTAAATCGAATGTTATCGAATTCACAATATTGTCTAGTGCAAAATCTGAATGGCAGCAGGTGTGCTGGTGGATTTTACAAATTGAATTCTACAGAAACAATTTTTCTTCTAATAAATAAATAAAGACGTTAATAAATACAAAGATCTGTACAGTAATAAGCAACGAGAACTCAACCTAACAAAAATGGCAGATGTTGCAAAAACCACAGTAGATATAGGACTGGCAGGGATAATATTCAACACACAAGCATAACTACGGCTCACCAGTTTATTTCATAACAATAAACTATTGTTCCATGTATTGGTGAATATATATGTCCTCAGTGCCTTGAAAGGTTTTGGTATGTATTTTTCAGAGAGACTGGTTCAGCTCCACTCTGTGAGTTGAGAGGCAGAGCTGCAGGGAACTGTCAGGTGGTCGGAGTGACCAGCTGGATTTTTATTAATTTTCTGAATAATTTCTTCGCCTGTTTTCAATGATGCTGTTAAGGAAGTTCAAATGACCTCCCCCCCTGTAATGACAGCCATCTCTCCGTGAGGAAAGCAGCTCCTCCTCTGAGATGTCAGTGAGCTGTAGAACCCGAGTGTTGGTGCAACATTCTTACGATTGCTGCTAAATGTTCAATTTTAAAGAAAAAGCCATCTGTCCTTGCAGTGTAGTACCAGTGCTAATATGTGGTGGAGCAGCGGTGTGTGTTTACATAAAGCATTAACAGTGCATCATTAGATCAGTCACACTGTTTCCCTCACATCGGCTGACCTGCTTTGCATCATAACTCCACGTGGAGATTTGCTAACAGGGATGCACAATGTAAGAGAGCCTATTTGAATTATGCAACATTTATTCATGCCACAACAATGCCTTGCACAGTGGATTTGGTTCCTCCAGCTCCATGTATAATTCAACCGAGCTGCGTCCATTTACTCAAAGCTCTGTATTTTCCCGACGCGTTTGACATATGCGGACATATTGTGTTTGTTGTGCGTCATTTCTGTCCCTGTAACATAAGTTCTCCAGTTAGACGTTTGGAGCGGCATGCACTGTGTGTGTCTTCAGAGCCAGCCCAACATATTACACTCTCTCACTTTTACACAGATTACTCTTTGGATCTATCTGACTCACTTCAGTGACTGCTTTGCAAAAGAGAACTGAGCCAGTTAATTCAATATTTAGATCTGTGTGAATATTTCAAATGTTATCCTCACCAAACAGTGCTTCATAGTTGACTTCATTGGCCAGATGAAGAAAAAAGTATGTTTTCAATACACATGTTAAGAAATTAGATCAGCTGATGTTTTCCATTTAACTCAAATGTACAGTATATAGAATAAAACAACTAAACTACTCAGTGGTAGTGTTAAAATATTAATCTTCGCAAACTGTTAACTGGTGTGGGACTGAGAATATGAACACAAATACTAATATAAATATAATTTGGATAAATATAATTTGGATTTACTAGCTGTTTTAAAAGCATTTAAAATGAATGAAAAAATAAATGTGTTTCAAGTACACACTTCTATAAATGTTTTAAATATTTTAGCTTGATCATTTTATTTCAATATGACAGACAAAAACATTAGTTTGACTGTTAAATGTAATCCATGGCTATTGCTAAAGTTCACACGGCACAGCTACAATGCTGTCACCAGCTAATGTTCACGTTATATCCCCTGAGGCGCTGAACTAAACTAGCCGAGGGAACTGGTCTAACTTGAAGCCGATAGCACATTGTGCTGTGTCAGTGTTTTTCTTCATATCTGGTACTGTAGATAGTGTCGGGCTCAGAGAAATGAACACACATTTCAACCTATATGTTGTCAGAGCTCTTCTGGCCTTTCTCTAGTCCGTGACACTGTATGGAAATTGAAGTAGTAGAGAGTGGCCACTTTGGGTGAAGATTCCTCGGTTGTAATTCAGCTGAGTGTGTGTCTAGGTGCAAACTGCCAGAGGTCAGAGGAGCTGCCAAATTATTTTCACTGTGAGGTCAGAAGGTCAACGTAGAGGTGTGGAGAACAGGGCTCTGCTAGACCTCAAGCTGAATATCAATGCTCCACCTCCCCCCTTAGTGGATCTCACATTTACATCAAAAATCACATCCATCCTGCTTTCTTCTCCCACAGGCCGAGTGAGCAGAGATGCCTTCCTTCCGCAGCAGCACTGTCCTCCTTACAGGTAAAGATACTCAGCCAGAGCTCTGCTCTCTCATTTCTGTTGGAGTGGTTTATCATCTTTTACCCAAATAACAATTGGCTTGGAAACTGGATTGCCGGTTCAAGTCCCCTAGACAGACCGAGCCCAGTGTAGACTGGTACTTTGAGAGCTGCCAGTTCACCTCCTGGGCACTGTTCAGGTGCCCTTGAGCAAGGCACCAGACCCCCCCACTACCCCGGGTGCTGTTTAGGCCTATTTTAATAAAACCCAGGGCATAATTTTAGTTAATATGTATTTTTTGTTATGACTTGTGCACATGACAGTGTGTGTCAATGGGACTATGGGAGATAAGGGTTGCTGCTGACATGTATGTTCAGGGTCTGTCTGAGTTTAATGAGGAATTCAATATAGCCTCTCAATATTCACATTTCACTCAATGAAAATACTCCTAATAAAAATTAAAATACAAATCTTCCATGGAACATCTGCAATATAAACACTAGTGTGGTCCTTAAAATTGAAAGTCGGAAAGTCAAAGCTCCAACCCCCAGCATTCATTCTATTAGTCAAGAAAACTCTCCTGGTGAATTTTTTTCTCAATCTGACAACATTTACCCCTCCCTCATCAACCTTGAAGTTTAGCCTCAGTTGGAGCACCGTGGCTGCTGGTGTGAACAACAGATACCAAGGATGCTGGCTGATGAAGAAGACGAAGTAAGCTAGGTAGCCAATATAAGGCTTAGTCATCTTGCCAAATAGTGAGCTTGTGTTGCTATGTTAGAACTGGTTTATAAATGGTTCTTGATGATTAATAAAGTGTTTACAACCTAATTAATAACCTAATTATAAACCCTTTATGAATCCTTTATAAGGGTAGTCTTATTGTAAAGTGGTACCGGTAAATGTTGTCAGATTGAGGAAAAAACTCACCAGGAGAGTTTTCTTGACTAATAGAATGAATTCTGGGGGTTGGAGCCTAGACTTTCCGACTTTCAATCTTAAGGACCACCCTACGTGAGGTTAAACTTCAAGGTTGATGAGGGAGGGGTAAATGTTGTTGGAATTTGAATACAATTCATCAGGAGAGTTTTCTTGACTAGTATAACGAATTCCGATGGTTGGAGCTTAACATAAATGAATTAAAAAAATGTACCTCTCACAAAGGACCAGCCTAATAAACACCTACCTTTCAATGACCACAGACCCCTGGTAGAGTGTGAAGGATACTTTTAAAATAAAAATAAATTATAATTCTTGAATCCAAGTGGAGGCATATACGTCAATGTTTGAGCTATACAGTTTACAGCTTACAGTGTGTAAATAAGACATATTTGGAGTTCTCGCCAGTTACATTTCTTCATTGATAACAGTGCTGTGATAGGAGTTCCCATAAAAAATTAATTGAGGGGGTGACCAGTATTCAGCAGAAATCCGTTGCCAACAGGGTACCTGTAAGCTACCGTGGCTGGATCCTTGTGTCCTTTGGCTCCTTTATAATTGGGATGTTTTTTTCTAGTGGTGGGGGTACTTGAACCCAGCTGATCCAACTGCAAAGCACTCAGGCCGTGCTGGAACAGTGTGTTGTGTCGCTGTAAAGCACAGTAAGTGATGCTCTCTCCCTGGCTCAGGTGTCAGAGGTGTGCTGGTTTGCAGCAAATGATGTCTCTCTGCAGCTTTCATCCAACATCTCTTCTGGCTGTTTCTGCTCAGAACTACTCCAGCTCACAAAGTGATGACAATATTACATTTCCTATAGATGCCTCTCTATAAACGCCTCCCACTGGTTTGCCAATGGAAAGCTTTCAATGTCAAACAGCAGGAAATCTTTGCATGTTCAGTAACAAAACACACTTGAAAGCATACGGTTAATAGCATACAATTATATTAAAAAAAAGATTTCTGTGATAAGTTCTATACTTTTGAATATGCAGTTACATCACTGTCACCTAATGCCGAATGTTGCACAAAGAAGTACTACTACTTAGTTTCTAGTCAGACTTGTTTTCTCCCTCCATTTGTTTCTAGGGCAGAAGCATTTTTAATCTCCAATGACAACCATGTCCCACAGAAAAATAATCCAAAATATGGTTTGAGGGAGAGGGGAAAGGAGACTGGAATTAGCTCTGATGCAGTTTACCAGTCAGTCCCGAAAAGTCATATAATTGCCCAGAATCTCCTTGAAAACAACGAGCTGCCTAAGAAACGTAATGATTGTGCAGTAAAATAATGATCAGGTTCTTTAATGAACTGTCACAAGCATTCTCAAAATATATATTCAGTTCATCATAGAGTGTTCGTTCTCCAGCACACACAAAAAACAATGTTTGCTTTGTGCCAATACTGGGAACTAAGAATGATGTCAAAAACTGAAAAGGATCTGTACCTCTGGATTTATTTCCAGTACCTAATTGAAGTACCACAATATGAACTTTGTGTCCTTGGTGTAGTGTGCTGACAGTAAAGCTGTCAGTATGCTTCACAGGAAGTGCTTGTCAAATGAAGAGCTATGGAAACTATCGGGGGCGGAATTAAACAATTTCTGTAACCTTCCGATACCTGCACTCCCTATTCATGCTGTGATTGGCCAGCTGTGCTCAGATGAAAAATGTGACAGCGTAATACCATATGACAAAGGCCTGTATTGTAATTTTCTTAAATTAAAAGGAAATAATATTTAATATGTTCGGATCAATTAAAGACTTATGTTAACCTGTTCAATCAATCAATCAATCAATGTTTATTTATATAGCCCAATATCACAAATGTTACATTTGTCTCAGTGGACTTCACAGTTTGTACAAAATATCAGTATGACAATACGACACCCTCTGTCCTTAGACCCTCACATCGTACAAGGAAAAACTTCCGAAGAAAACCCACAGTTTTAAAGGGAAAAATGGGAGAAACCTCAGGGAGAGCAACAGAGGAGGGATCCCTCTCCCAGGACGGACAGACGTGCAATAGATGCCGTGTGTAAATTGAAATGATAATACATTTGCAACATAGGTAGTCCAAATGTTTGGAAATGCATGTGTGTATAATAGGAAGATGAATCCACGAGGATATCCATCCAGGACCTATGATCCATGACCACAGCCACGACTCAAGATCCAGGGCTCGCGATGCAGGACACAGGACCGCAGGATCATCCATGACTCCGGATCCCAGCGTATATAGACACCAAAAAGAAAGAAATTTGGGGAAGCTGGGTTAATCGGAACATGAGAGTACACAGGTATAGACAGAGAGAAGGAAGAAGTAAGATGTCCCCCGACAAACTAAGCCTATCAGCAAAACTAGGGGCTGAATCTAATCAGCCCTAACTATAAGCTTTATCAAAAAGGAAGGTCTTAAGCGCACTCTTAAAAACGGATAGGGTGTCTGCCGCCCGAACACAAACTGGAAGCTGATTCCACAAATGTGGAGCTTGATAAGAAAAGGCTCTGGCTCCCATTGTACTTTTAGAGACTCTAGGAACAACCAACAACCCTGCATTCTTGGAACGCAATGCCCTAGTAGGACAGTAGGGTATAATGAGTTCTTTAAGGTAAGATGGCGCCTGCCCATTAAGGGCTTTGTAGGCGAGAAGAAGAATTTTAAATTCTATCCTGTGTTCTATAGGGAGCCAGTGTAAGGCAGCCAGAACAGGAGTAATGTGGTCCCTTTTCCTAACTCTGGTTAGTACACGAGCTGCAGCATTTTGAATCAGCTGAAGCGACTTGACTGACTTCTTGGTACACCCTGATAATAAAGAGTTACAATAATCCAGCCTTGAAGTAACAAATGCATGGACTAGTTTCTCTGCATCGTTTTGAGGCAAGATATGCCTGATTTTTGCAATGTTACGTAGATGGAAGTAGGCGGTCCTTGAAATTGATTTTATGTGGGCGTTAAAGGATAAATCCTGATCAAATATAACACCAAGATTCCTTACAGTCTCACTGGAGGCCAAATTAATGCCATCCATAGTTAGTATATCTTTAGATAATTTGTTTCGTAGATTCTTCGGGCCAAGTACAATAACTTCAGTTTTGGTCGTGTTTAACATCAAAAAGTTTAAGGTCATCCACGTTTTTAAGTCCTTGAGGCAGTCTTGAATTTTATTTAGATGATTAATTTCATCAGGCTTGATTGATAAATATAGTTGAGTATCATCTGCATAACAATGAAAATTTACAGAATGATTCCTTATAATATTGCCTAACGGAAGCATATATAATGTGAACAAAATAGGTCCGAGCACTGAGCCCTGTGGCACTCCATGGCTAACTTTGGTTTGCGTGGAAGATTCATCATTGACACGTACAAACTGAGAGCGTTCAGATAGATAGGACCTAAACCAGCCTAAAGCAGTTCCCTGTATGCCAACTAAGTGCTCTAGTCTTTGCAATAAGATATCATGATCGATAGTATCAAATGCAGCACTGAGATCGAGCAAAACAAGAATAGAGACAAGTCCCTTGTCTGAGGCTATTAGAATGTCATTTGTGACTTTAACCAGAGCTGTCTCTGTGCTATGATGTGTTCTAAAGCCAGACTGAAAATCTTCAAATAAATCATTGTTTTTTAAGTAATCACACAACTGTTTTGCGACCGCTTTCTCAAGAATTTTTGAGAGGAACGGAAGATTAGAAATAGGTCTATAATTGGCTAAAACCTCTGGATCGAGGTTGTGCTTTTTAAGAAGCGGTTTTATCACTGCTACTTTGAATGATTGTGGAACATAGCCTGATAATAAAGACATATTCATAATATTTAATAAAGAAGTGCCAATTAATGGAAAAACTTCCTTCAACAGCTTAGTTGGAATTGGGTCTAACATACACGTTGATGGTTTAGAAGAGAGAATCATTGAATTTAATTGTTCAAGGTTAATGGCTGAAAAGCATTCTAGTTTACTATCTAGTGTAATATTAGAACTTACGTTTCCGGGAGCTGTTGATAACACTATACTGGTCAAAGGCAAGAGGTCATTAATTTTGTTTCTAAGAGTAACAATTTTATCGTTAAAAAAGCACATAAAATCATTACTACTGAGTGCTATGGGAATAGAAGGCTCAATCGAGCTATGGCTCTCTGTCAGCCTGGCTACAGTGCTGAAAAGAAATCTTGCATTATTCTTATTCTCATCTATTAATGAAGAGTAGTAGGCTGCTCTCGCTTTACGCAGTGCTTTCTTATATTCATTGAGAGTAATATGCCAAATTAAACGAGATTCTTCAAGTTTAGTGGAACGCCATATCCTTTCAAGTTGTCTCGACTTTTGCTTTATTTTGCGGGTTTCGGCATTATGCCATGGAGCTAATCTATGTTGTTTTATTTTCTTCTTTTTCAAAGGAGCAACAGAGTCTAATTTTATTCGCAGCGCATCTGTAGCACTATCAACAACATGATCAATTTGGGGTGGTGTACATTTTGTATAAGCTTCCTCCCTTACATGCAGACATGCTATCGAGTTAAATATTGGTGGAATCTCGTCCTTAAATTTGGCTATAGCACTAACAGATAGGTTTCTGCTGCAGGAGCTTTTGACTAATGCTTTGTAGTCTAGTAACAGTACTTCAAAAGTTACTAAGAAATGGTCAGATAAAGCAGGATTATGCGGTTCGACTAATAGTTGCTCAATTTCAATACCATAAGTCAGAACAAGGTCGAGAGTGTGATTATAGCAGTGGGTTGGTTTATTTACACTCTGACAGAAACCAACAGAATCTAATATAGAGTTAAATGCAACAGTAAGGCTATTTTTATCATCGTCAACATGAATATTAAAGTCACCTACGATAATTACTTTATCTGTTTTAAGAACCAAAGTTGATAAAAACTCAGAGAATTCTGATAAGAATTCTGAATAAGGACCTGGTGCACGGTACACTGTAACAAATAAGATTGGCTGCAAAGTTTTCCAGGTCGGATGCGTAAGACTAAAAACGAGACTTTCAAAGGAGGTATAATTTAATTTTGGTTTAGTATTGATAAGTAAACTTGAGTCAAAGATTGCTGCAACTCCACCTCCTCGGCCCACGCCTCGGGCAATATGAGTATTGATATGGCTGGGTGGAGTGGCCTCATTTATGCTGACATATTCTTCATGTCTCAACCAAGTTTCAGTGAGACAGCATATATCAATATTATAATCTGATATTAAATCATTTACCAATATTGCTTTAGATGCTAGAGATCTTATGTTTAAGAGACCACATTTAATATTCCTGTTTTGTTGCACTGTAGTAGTTGTTACATTTACTTTTATTAGGTTATTATGTATGACACCTCTGTTAAGCCCTGAGTCTGTTTTTCAGGTCTCAGGCTCGAAAATGACATTCCAACAAATGACTATAACTTCACTTCTAAAAGGGTTACATTAATAATCTTTTTTCTCAAAGCAATGATACACCTGTGAGTTGGATGTAGAAAAGTCAGAATCAATATAGCATTTTTTTCTTCATTTTAAAGTAAATTCAGATTGAACCTAGTAAAAAAAATTAAATTATTGTGTCCGTCCAAAAATAAATCATTATTTATAGTGAAAACCACTCTTGAATTATGGGATAGTAGACTAAAAGCTTTAGGAATCCAAACTATAACATATAATAAGTACCCTGTCTCAAGATTGATGCAAAACAAGTGACATTTGACCTTTTTTAGAGAGATTTTGAAAAAAAAAACATCTAAACATTATCCATTGGGGTGATGCGTAGCCAGAATGCCCAAAACCGGAAGCTGTCATACACCCTCGTAGCAGTTAATATGAAATCTCCGTTAGTGACATAAATA
This sequence comes from Pogonophryne albipinna, assembly GCA_028583405.1. NCBI lineage: Eukaryota > Metazoa > Chordata > Actinopteri > Perciformes > Artedidraconidae > Pogonophryne > Pogonophryne albipinna. The sequence goes on along the minus strand of CM053248.1, from coordinate 13,350,726 downwards.
TGATGATGGATTATCAGTAATCATTTCAAAGTGACACAGACACATTGGATTAACCTTCAGCATCGTTTTTCTCATTTTAATGCCATTGAACACAACTTTTGATCAGAAACAACAAAAGGTAAGACGTATTTCTTAAGCTACGTTGTGTGATGTCTGGTTTTGCTTCCCCTGCCGCAAGTTTTGGTCGGTGATGATACTTATACCCCTAGAATCTCTGGAATCTCAGCTTGCTAGCTAATATCTTGTCTGTGCAGATTCGATAAGTAGAAGTATTTCTACCGTGAGTTCTGTGCTAAGTGCGTTAGCATTTTTTCACTCAGGGCTCATTTAGACGCTTCTTGTGAGACTTGTGTTTTGTTTCGGTAAAAATGGTTCGTATCGTCAGTTAGCTGAGTTTCTTCCCGTTAAGTGGGTATGACACAAGGGCGCCGGAAGCGGGGGGGCCAGGGGGCCATTGGCCCCCCCACTTTTCAGCCCTGCCCCACATTTTCGCAGCAGAAGATTTTCTTCTTTTTTTTTCAGTCTTTATTTCGAACAGATTAAAAAATAACAAATAACAAATAACAAATGTGAAAAACAGAATACCGTATTGTTATAATACAGTATTTATCCACATTCATGGTAATATTTGTATATTCAACAAAAAAAACAAAAAAAGTCTTCATATTAATAATAATAATAAATCATATGTGTCCGAAAGGGAGTAGGAAGCAAATGCTTATTAATTCCCACCCCTTACTTGATCAATGATTGTCCTTTAAATCATTATGCAAGTTATTACTTACTTAGATTTACATTTATACATACATATACAATAATTTCTCATCTTCAATCACCTTTCTTCATTCTCATATTTTTCCAAAAAAGTGTTTCTGTACATCCTTTTAAACTGAATTATGCTTGTGCTTTGTTTTAACTCCTGCTCCAAACCATTCCATAAAATCACCCCACAGATTGTTATACTCATACTTCTCAGAGTTGTTCTGACCTTGAGTTGTTTAAAATGTAGATTTCCTCTCAAATTATACCCACCCTCTCTCTCTATGAACAATGTTTTTAATTTCCTAGGAAGTAGATTATGTCTGGCTCTGTACATGATTTGTGCCGTTTTAAATTTAACCAGATCAATGAACTTCAATATGTGTGACTTCAAAAATAATACATTAGTGTGTTCAAGATATCCAACATTATTGATAACTCTTATAGCCCTTTTTTGTAATGTGCATAACGGCCGTAGGTTGGTTTTGTACATGTTTCCCCAAATCTCCACACAGTAAATCAGATATGGCAATATTAGTGTGTTATATAGAGTATACAATGAGTTATAGTCCAGAATGTATCTGGCTTTTCCCAATATTGCGATAGTTTTAGACAATTTTGCTTTTACATGAGTGATATGAGGTTTCCAGCTGATTTTGTGGTCTAAAACCACACCAAGGAACTACATTTCATATACTCTTTCTATGTGTATGTTATCTAGTATTAATTGTATCGGTGGATTTGTTTTATGTTTTCCAAATAACATAATCTTTGTTTTGCTTATATTTAATGATAATTTGTTTGTGTCAAACCAATGTTTTACTTTAATCATTTCTGCTGTTATCACTTCCATTAGCTCTTTCAAATTGTCACCGGAACAAAAAATATTAGTGTCATCTGCAAATAAAATAAATTTCAATATATTTGATACTCTGCAAATGTCGTTGATGTATATTATGAACAGCTTTGGACCCAACACGGACCCCTGAGGTACTTCACAAGTTATGTTCATGTATTCTGATTTATGTTCACCAATTTCAACAAATTGTTGTATGTTGTTTAAATAATCTCTCACCCAGTTTAATCCCACCCCTCTGATGCCATACCGTTCCAGTTTTATCAGTAACATATTGTGATCTATGGTGTCAAATGCTTTTTGTAAGTCTATAAATATTCCCACTGCTTGTTTTTTATTGTCCATGCAGTTTGCTATTTCCTCACTTAATTCCATTAGTGCCATAGATGTTGATCTATCTTTCCTGAATCCATATTGACTGTCATCCAAAAGCTGATGTGTTTCCATGAAACTGTGCCGCGGAAAACTGTACAAATCCCGTTTCAATAATTCCCCTCTACTCTAAAGTCGCATCTAAAACGTGATCTGATCTAGCTGTGTATATTTTGTTATTTTTGATTGTTATATTCAATCTCACTAGCTACAGGCATGTTTGAAGCTTGTAAAGGGAAGATGACAGCTCTCGCCACTCTGCTGTTCCTCAGCGCCGCCCCCACTCCCTCCCGCTGAAATTATGAATGTAAGGTGTATAGTAATCATAGATAACACGGCAGGGTCCGTTACATTTTGTTTTTATCTGATTTCAAATAAGCAAAGTCTTGGCTTTCAGAATATTAAACTTGTTTCGGCAAATTCAGATGATAAATAGGCCTACAACTTTGAAGCTTGTAACGGCATAATTACAAGCGGAGAACGGAGTAATTTAACGTCACAGCAGGCATAACAACAGCTGGTGTTTCTCGTGAGTGTTTTCCCCGGGAAACAAACACAATATACACAAACGCAAAAATACACAAACACACACGTATATACACGCAGCGCGGAACACTGTACAAATCCCGTTTCAATAATTCCCTTCTACTCTAAAGTCGCATCTAAAACGCGATCTGATCTAGCTGTGTATATTTTTTTATTTTTGATTGTTATATATTCAATCTCATTTGCTACTGTTAGAAATTAAAATCAATGTTTTGATAGCATAATGTACCTTAAACATACCGTCAGTTTAAACGCTGTTTTATACTAAAAAAAACAGAAGTTCCTGTGCACAACCAGTTGTTAAGCTTTTATTCTGAAAATCCTTCATCTCCGGTTAGCATTTAGCATGAGGCTAATATACCATTTACTATAGAGGTGAATTTAGCAGCGATATATGATGTTGCACACCGAAACCTACTGATTTCAACACTACAACTATAGACGTTGAGATATTATTATTGTTGAATATTAAATGAAGGTACAGTTTATTTGAGTACGTTATTGTTTACAAATGTGGGTAGCATGTGACATCAGGAACGACCGGAAACCAAACTGCCGTGAAGTATTTCCTGTATTTTTTGGAGTATTGATTACAGCGTTTAGAATGTGTTAAATGAAAAGTCATGAAAGAGTTAAGGAAGAGAAAAGGCGTGTTTAGATATATATTGAATGTACAATGTCTGTATCCTCTGATATGCGTAACAACGGACATTAAAATGTTGGAGAGCCGGCCCGCAGGGAGGAGCCAGCAGAGGATATATAAACAGCGGGACCTGAGGGGTTCGGCCTCTTTCTTCACCTGCCAGAGCCAGAGACACAGCTGCTTTTCTGTCGAACAATATTCTGTTTGTAACATAACCGTGCCTTTATTTTTTATTAAAGTACCAATTTGAAACCATCTCAGACACTCCATTTAGTCTCCTTTTTAAGCTTCTCTCCTGGACGCGAGAATAACCAACACAGATAACACTACACGCATTTTTTAAGCTTGTAAAGGGAAGACCACAGCTCGCCTCTCACTGGCCACTCTGCTCTTCCTCAGCGCCGCTCCCCCTCCCTCCGGCTGAAATTATGAATGTAAGGCGTGAAGTAAAGATAACACGGCAGGGTCCGTTAGTTTGTTTTCATCTGATTTCAAATAAACAAAGTCTTGGCTTTCAGAATATTAAACTTGTTTCGGCAAATTCAGATGATAAATACAACTTTGAAGCTTCGGCATAATTACAAGCGGAGAACGGAGTAGCTTAACGTTACAGCAGGCATAACAAAAGCCGATGTTTCTCTTGAGTGCAGTAATCCAAACGAAAATATCTTCCCTCCGTAGTATTTTGATCATTGGCTCCGCTAATAATCAATCATGATGATTGATGATGAGAAATGATGGATTCCAGAGAAGAGAACATTTAAAGGCCTTTTTCTCAAAATGATGACTCTGTAACGGTCATTATATAATGTGACATATTTTGCTTAATATTTGGAGTACAAAAACAATCCTGATATCATTAGAAAACTAGGAATCAAAATGTGTCTTTGCGACTGATTTCGATGGAGCAGGTCACTTTGCATTAGGTAAAATAAAGCAGGCAGACATAACAGGAAGAATATGTACATTTTAACCCAATCAAATAGGACATTGTCACACCATTCAAATGTATCCATGTAAATTACAACCAATAAAAAAGCTTTGATTTGTTACGTTGTTTACTGTTAGGAACCTTGACTCAATAGCTTGGAGGACTCAAATGCACGACCCAGAGACAAAAAGGTTTGAAGGAAAAAATAGTCTTTACTTGCAAAAAACAAAATCACTCTTTTAGAGGCAATAACAAACTGACAAAACGTAAAGCGCTCTCGTGGAGGGTAAAAGGCAAAACACTGACTTTCATTAAACAATGGCTTAGATCTTACTTCTTGGAGCAATGAACAAGACGAACCGACAACTAACAAGGGGAGACAGGACAATATATACATGAGGTAAGTGGGCACAGGTGGAAACAATCAGGGGCGGGGCAGACACTGACGATGGCGGGAAAAGGAACCAGAGCAGGAAGTAAAGGGACCTGGAATGAGACAAGGTGAGTACAAAATAAAACAGGAAGTGGAACATACACTAAACTAACATGACAAAACTTAACATAATTGACGGGACACAACAGTACCCCCCCTTCTAGGGCCGACTCCTGACGGCCCATGCTGCTCCGGGTGACGATCATAGAAGTCACTGATGAGTGTCTTGTCCACAATGAACGTTGAGGAGACCCAACAACGTTCCTCAGTGCCGTAACCCTCCCAATCAACCAATAATTGTCGTCCTCGGCCCCGTTTGCGGACCGCCAGACGTCTCCCAACTGTGTACACCGGGCCACCTTCAATGATCCGGGGTGGTGGAGGGGGCTTGGAGGCGGGAACCAGAGTGCTCTCTCGAACTGGCTTGAGTTTGCTCACGTGAAACGTGGGATGGACCCTCAAAGATCTGGGGAGTTTGAGGCGCACAGAGACAGGGTTAATGACTCTTGAAATTGGGAAAGGACCCACAAACCTCGGTGCCAACTTCTTGGAGTGAACGTGTAGGGGTAGATCCTTGGTGGAGAGCCAGACTTTCTGGCCCGCCCTGTAGAGGGGAGCCGCACGCCGGTGACGATCCGCCACTGACTTCATCCGAGTCGAGGTCCGGAGTAGCGCCTGCCGAGCACCGGCCCAAACCCGCCAACAGCGTCGGACCATGGCATGCGCGGATGGAACATTGACTTCTTCCTCATTAGCAGGGAAGAGAGGAGGCTGGTACCCATTAGCACACTGGAAAGGGGAAAGACCCGTGGCAGCCGAGGGGAGAGTGTTGTGGGCATACTCTATCCAGGTAAGGTGGTCGCTCCAAGTGGTCTGCTTCTGGGACACGAGGCACCTGAGGCATGTTTCGAGGTCTTGGTTCAGGCGCTCTGTCTGACCGTTGGACTGCGGGTGGTAACCGGAAGATAAGCTGACGGTGGCGCCGAGGAGCTGGCAAAACTCCTTCCAGAAGTTGGAAATGAACTGTGGTCCTCTGTCGGAAACTATGTCACTGGGGAAACCATGGATTCTGAACACGTGAGTTAACATGACCTCTGCCGTCTTCTTGGCAGAGGGAAGTTTGAGCAGAGGAATGAAATGTGCCATCTTTGAGAAACGGTCTACCACCGTCAGGACGGTAGTGTTACCTTTGGAGGGCGGTAGTCCAGTCACAAAGTCCATGGAGATGTGCGACCATGGTCGCTGAGGCACTGGGAGGGGCTGGAGAAGACCCATCTGGGCCCAGGACGAGGTCTTATTCCGGGCACACACTGGACAGGCCGCCACGTACTCGGAGACCTCTTTTTTCATGGCCGGCCACCAGAACCGCTGCTTTATGGCAAACATTGTTCGTCGGACACCCGGATGGCATGTGAACTTGGACGTGTGAGCCCAGTGGATTACCTGAGAGCGTAAAGACACAGGGACAAACAAGCGGTTGCCTGGACACTCGCTGGGTGCCGGGCTCACAACATTTGCCTGCTTCACATCTGTTTCTATCTGCCATGTTACGGACCCAACCACACAGTTCAGTGGAAGGATTGATACTGGTTCCTTGGCATTATGTTCAGGCTCAAAGAGACGAGACAGTGTGTCTGGCTTACGGTTTTGTGTACCGGGCCGAAAAGACAATATGAAGTTAAATCTGCTGAAGAACAGCGTCCACCGGGCCTGACGTGAATTTAGTCGCTTGGCTTTCCTAACATATTCTAAATTCTTGTGGTCAGTCCAAACAAGAAATGGTTGCTCCGCCCCTTCTAGCCAGTGTCTCCACTCCTCCAAAGCTGCTTTGACAGCTAGTAACTCCTTGTTCCCCACATCATAATTTTTTTTCAGCTGAGGTCAACTTACGCGATAGATAGGCACAGGGGTGCATCCGGTTATCCTCGGAGGATCTCTGGGACAACACAGCCCCGATGCCCTCGTTGGATGCGTCGACCTCAACCACAAACTGTCTCTGGGGTTCCGGAACAGTGAGTACAGGTGCCGTGGTGAATCTCTTCTTGAGGCATTGGAAGGAGGACTCGGCCTGGGAGGTCCACTGAAAGGAGACTTTAGAGGAGGTGAGAGCATGCAAAGGTGCGGCTACAGAACTGAAGTTGCGTATAAACCTCCGATAAAAGTTGGCAAACCCCAGGAATTGCTGAACCTTTTTGCAGCCATCCAGAGTGGGCACCGCACTGACCTTGGATGGATCCATCTGCACCTGATTGGCGTTGACAATATAGCCCAGAAAGGAGACAGTGGTTGCATGGAAGTCGCACTTTTCAGCTTTCACATACAACTGATTCTCAAGAAGCTTCTGGAGAACTTGGCGGACATGCATGACATGAGACTGACTATCTGGGGAGAAAATCTAAATATCATCCAGATACACGAAAACAGAAACATTCAAATACTCTCTCAAAATGTCATTTACCATGGCCTGAAATACAGCAGGAGTATTACATAGTCCAAAAGGCATGACCCGATATTCATAATGTCCGCTTGGGGTGTTGAACCCCGTTTTCCACTCGTCTCCCTCTCTAATCCTGACGAGGTGGTAAGCATTCCTAAGATCGAGTTTGGTAAAAACTTTAGCTGTTTGAAGCAGTTCAAATGCTGAAGCCATCAGCGGGAGTGGGTGGCGGTTCTTAACAGTTATTTTGTTCAATGGGCTGTAGTCAATGCATGGCCTGAGCGACCCATCCTTCTTACCCACAAAGAAGAATCCTGCACCAGCAGGTGACAAAGAGGGACGGATTATCCCCGTTTTCAACGAGGAGGAGATGTAATCGTCCATGGCCGCACGCTCCGGTCCAGAGATGGAAAATAAGCGCCCCCTAGGGATGGGTGCGCCAAGCAGCAGGTCGATGGCACAGTCAAAAGGACGATGAGGAGGCAGTGACAGAGCTTTGGTTTGATTAAAAACCTCCTTAAGGTCATAGTAGCATGAGGGGACCTTGGAAAGGTCAGGAAAATCTGAGCTTCTAACCGAAACTGCAACAGTTTGTGGGACTCTACAGGACTGTTCACAATTTCCTCCCCATCCCTTAATTTGTCCTGAACCCCAATCAATCTGTGGGTTATGGGTCTTTAGCCAAGGAAACCCCAAAATCAGTGGATGTTGTGCTGAATTGAATAGATGAAACTGCATTATTTCTACATGATTATTATCAATTGTTACTTGAATGGGTTCCGTACAATCAGTTACTTTACACATTAGTCTGCCATCTAGGGCGCTGGCATTGACAGGATGCTTGAGAGGGACAGTCTTAATATTAAGGCGTTTAGCTAAACCCCAGTCTATGAGGCTTTCATCAGCCCCAGAGTCAATTAGCGCCCCCAGAGTATGTGTCTGACTGTTAGCTGTGACTTTAACCTGGGTGAGTGTGCGAGGAGGATAGTTAGAGGAAATCTTGCTCACCAACGCCCTCCTCATGGTTGGTGAGCATGCCCTTTTCCCGGGCATGCTGCCTGCTGGTGACCCGATTGGCCACAGTAAAAGCAGCATCCCTCCTGCAGGCGGCGCCGTCTTTCCTCTGGAAAAATCCTTGTTCTCCCGAGCTGCATTGGCTCCTCCGGTGCCTGTGATGGCGCTGTTCCTGCTGGGCCTGATGAAGAGTGAAACAAGGGATCCCATGAAGGCTGCTTATCCAGAGAGCGCCCCTGGTGGCTTGGATGTCTTGTTGCAGTTCGGCGCCGTTCTCTCTCTCTTTCTCTGAGGCGGTTATCAACTCGGATAGACATGGAAATCAGCGATTCCAGGTCTTGTGGTAGTTCTAGTGGAGCCAGGTGGTCTTTGATGGTTTCAGAGAGTCCATTCCGGAAAGCGTCTATTAATGCTGGGGTGTTCCAGCCACTGTCTATGGCTATGGTACGGAACTCTATGGCATAATCTAACACTGGCCGTGGGTGCTGTTTGAGCTGCATGAGTACACGGGTGGCCTCAGCGGCAGGTGAGGTAAGATCAAAAATCCTGCTCATAGTGTCTTTGAATGCTGTGAAAGATCTACATATACTAGAGTCTCTTGACCACTCCGCAGTGGCCCATGCGGCAGCTCTGCCAGTTAAATGGGAGACCATAAATGCTATTTTAGCCTCATCTGACACAAACGCGGCTGGGTTAAGTTTGTAGTGCAGGTCACACTGGACTAGGAAGGTTCTGCAGTTGCCAGATTCCCCTGAATATTTCTCTGGCGATGCCAACCGCAGTGGGACAGGAGAGAAACTGACCTCGGCCTGATTAGCAGCAGGATTAGCATCAGGTGGCGTAGCAGAAATCGGAGCTGTAGAAGTTGTCTCTAGATGAGTGAGGACTCTGTGGAGCTGTTCTGCCAGCTGGTTCACCTGCGACGTGACAGAGGTTTGGAAATCCTCCTGTCGATCTGAAAGGTCTTTCACTCCATGGCTAATGGTTTTTAGCTGCTCCTGGTGCTGATAGATGATGTTTCCCTGTGCAGACAGGGCAGTCTGGAGCGTCTTGGGGTCGGCTGAGTCCATATTGGTCGGTTCGTTCTGTTAGGAACCTTGACTCAATAGCTTGGAGGACTCAAATGCACGACCCAGAGACAAAAAGGTTTGAAGAAAAAATAGTCTTTACTTGCAAAAAACAAAATCACTCTTTTAGAGGAAATAACAAACTGACAAAACGTAAAGCGCTCTCGTGGAGGGTAAAAGGCAAAACACTGACTTTCATTAAACAATGGCTTAGATCTTACTTCTTGGAGCAATGAACAAGACGAACCGACAACTAACAAGGGGAGACAGGACAATATATACATGAGGTAAGTGGGCACAGGTGGAAACAATCAGGGGCGGGGCAGACACTGACGATGGCGGGAAAAGGAACCAGAGCAGGAAGTAAAGGGACCTGGAATGAGACAAGGTGAGTACAAAATAAAACAGGAAGTGGAACATACACTAAACTAACATGACAAAACTTAACATAATTGACGGGACACAACATTTACTTTATTTGTTACGTTGTTCTGTGTGTGTCAGCCGCAACCCTGTCTCCTAAAAATTACGTTCCCACAGAACTAAACTGCATTCTCAATTACGTTTAGCTAGAAACGTATTTTCTCCCACATTACGTTCGTTATGAACGTATCTCAAATACGTTTATTTTCTACATATCTTCTAGAAACATATTTTCTCCCACGTTACGTTTCTTATGAACGTATCTCAAATACGTTTATTTTCTACATATCTTCTAGAAACTTTTCTCCCACGTTACGTTTCTTATGAAAGTATCTTAAATACGTTTATTTTCTACATATCTTTGCCATTTATTGTCTTGCTTATAATAATGATAATAGTCATTTATAAATATCATTTTAGAGCACACATTTGAAATCAGTAGACGAGGCTGTAATTTCGCCAGCTGTTACTCTCATGAGCGAGGCAGAAAATAGTTTTAACATGCCAAAAAGCTGCTGTGTCGTTTATTGCACCTCAAACATTAAAACAAATCCAGAGTTACGTGTTTCTGTACTTCCTCTAAGAAGAAAGGACAGTAAAAGAAGATCTCTGTGACGCCAGATGTGGTGTTGTTAATGCGATATGATATCCGAAAAAAAAATCATGTATCTGGCTTTTCCCAATATTGCGATAGTTTTAGCCAGTTTTGCTTTTACATGAGTGATATGAGGTTTCCAGCTGATTTTGTGGTCTAAAACCACACCAAGGAACTTAATTTCATATACTCTTTCTATGTGTATGTTATCTAGTATTAATTGTATCTGTGGATTTGTTTTATGTTTTCCAAATAACATAATCTTTGTTTTGCTTATATTTAATGATAATTTGTTTGTGTCAAACCAATGTTTTACTTTAATCATTTCTGCTGTTATCACTTCCATTAGCTCTTTCAAATTGTCACCGGAACAAAAAATATTAGTGTCATCTGCAAATAAAATAAATTTCAATATATTTGATACTCTGCAAATGTCGTTGATGTATATTATGAACAGCTTTGGACCCAACACGGACCCCTGAGGTACTTCACAAGTTATGTTCATGTATTCTGATTTATGTTCACCAATTTCAACAAATTGTTGTCTGTTGCTTAAATAATCTCTCACCCAGTTTAATCCCACCCCTCTGATGCCATACCGTTCCAGTTTTATCAGTAAAATATTGTGATCTATGGTGTCAAATGCTTTTTGTAAGTCTATAAATATTCCCACTGCTTGTTTTTTATTGTCCATGCAGTTTAGGATTGCCGAAGACACTACACTACCCATAATCCCCAGCTATTGTTTGGGACTACAGTCCTGTTGACAAACCCCGTGATTAATCTTCAAACTCTGGGATTAGATGTTGGAGTGGCAGTGCGCCAAGGTTACGCCGAGCGTCAAGCTCTTTGAAATGGAACGAAACCACGGCAGACTATTCTAAACTGGACTCGAACGCCCCCCCCCAGAAATACACATGCTGGCTATTGTGTTTCGCAACATGCTCTCTATGGCACGTCTCTACTGGGAATTGTAGTTTTAAAAGACGTTTTCGTTTTTCCCAAAATTAGAAGTTGACAGTATTAAACTGGGTACAGCCCTGGAGGTTTAGGCGATAGGAAACACATTGGTGTGTACAAATTTAAAACATGTAATTACTAAATGGGTGAAAATCGCTTGTATCCATAATGGGCAGCATTAATATATACCCACATGACAGTTCATTGTTACTTTGTAATTCTACTCCACTACAATTCAGAGGTTAACCTGGTATTTTTACTCCACTACATTTATTTGAGTTACTTTGCAGATTCTGATTAATGATGTGAAATATAAACAACCCTTAAAGCAGACTTTAGTTACACCTGAGTAAAATTCAGGGAAGGTGATTGTCAAGTGCCAAAAATCAGGCGAGATATTTGATAGTTGGTGCTTGAGAAGACTAAACATTTATCTGCAGATCTCTATAAAGTATATTCATTACTCGTTATTCTCTACTAATAGTTAATTAAAAACTGTATATAATGGCTATTTTGCACATCCCTTTCAAGATTTCAAGATTTTCTAAGGTTTATTGACATATCATATACACAACTACGGTGTAGTTATGCAATGAATGAAAAACTTGGGTCACCGGTTCCTCAACAGTGCATTACAAGACATCTTTCAATATGTGTGTATACCACCATTAAACTGTCAAATTCTGCACATTTCTTATACTATCTACATACATAAGAGTATAATTAATGTGTATAATATCAGTTAAAATAAGTGCTTCAACATAGTTAACATTGCAGGAAAGCAATATATTAGACGTTAAGTACTTTGTCAGGCTTAATATTTATCTGTAGATAGATACCCCCAAAGCTTTTTTCTTATTTGAAAGAAGACCTTGTCACGATCTGTCTGTGTTGTGTTTTTGTCATGTCTAGTTCTGTCTTTGGTTTCCTGTCTCTGTGTTCCCCCTCCCGTCTTTTCTGTCACTGCTGATTGTGTGCACCTGGGTGCCCTGTGTTGTCTCCTCCCCCCTCACCTGTGTCCTGTTCAGTTTATTAGTTTGTGTGCATTTAAGTTCTGGTTTTTCTGTCTGTCTTTGTGGGATTATTGATGTTGTTGGAAGGGTTTTTGTTCAGAGGGATTTTTGTGTTTTTGCCTTGCCTTAGTTTTACTTTGTTGCTAGTTTTGCAACAAAAGTATTTTGAATTTGGATATTCTGCATTTGGGTCCTGTGTACCTTGCCCTCCAGCCGTGACAGACCTTAACCTAAAGTATTCTTTAATGTGTTAATAAAGGTTAATTCGTTTGTCTATTTTGCACATCCTCCTATTAATATCTTTGTACATCCAGCACTAAACTGTTTTATTGTAGAGATCACTTATAGTATCTTCTTGATTTTTTATATTCTATATTTCTATCATTGACCTTCTACTTTCCCCCTATGAAAGTATGTACTCTTAATATTTTTTTCATCAAATAACATTATTCAACACAAATAACATTATTCAACAAAAATAATTCAATAACGTGCTTTAACCACTAGGCGGTACAAGGTACACACAGCATACTAATAATAACTTTGTATTATTAGTGTAGGACACTTGTGTATAACATCTGAAGATGTGTAGTTTTATTCGTGTTTTTACATAATTTTACAGGATATTGCTATACTATTTCTCATGTTTTACTTCTACACATTAATATCTGATTTGTAAAACATCACAGACAGAAAGGCATATCCGTCATTTACCTTTAATGGTAAACTATTGAAATTGTGATTCCATAGATGTGTCTCCCATCACCCAAATCCCCTGACTATTCTCTCAACTCAGTATTTACATTCTTATATTCAAAGAAAATCAGTAATATCTTTAAAAACTACAAGTCCTTTTCTATCAGCTCTGCACCGTTATGGTGTAAATATAACCTATCTACCAATTGGATCAAATATAAAAGTCAGCCGAATTAGTGTTGATACTGCAAGGAGATGTATTTTGTGAAAGAAATACAAGATGTTGTTTAATTGTTGATATATTTATGATCCACGTCACATATTCAGTTTTGGCGGTAGTTCTCCTGTTTGTCCAGAAGTCTTCTCATCAGGGCTCTATATATAAAGAACTACGGCAGATGTGTAAGATTTAATGCAGCCGAACCGTGTATTACAATGCCGTTATGTGATGACTTCCAAAGAGAAAAGCAAGAACACTCGGAAAAAAGTATTTTTTATTTTTTTTAAATGTTTTCAGATATCATATCGCATTAACATCATATCCCGACATGCATTGCGGCTAAAACATCCAATCAACGAGCTTCAAGCTGAGGATCTTGGGTAATCTGTTCAGTGGGTTTGTGGTGTGTATCGCTCGAAATGTCCCTTATAGGCCTACGTCTGTTTCCGGTGACTTTATTTACGGCTAAAAAGCATGCTAAAAAGCCTGTTAGTGTATTCTAGAACCCTGAAGGCAGGAGAGACTGAAAAGAGTCAAGGGAAGCTTATAAAAGTTAACAGCATTTAATTACACAAAAGATGCGGTGGTGTACAAAATGAAATGTGCGAGTGGAGGCGCTCTCCTCATCCGACCGGTCAGTCCAGGTCAGCAGGTAGGTTTTAAGGGGTCAATTCTTGGCTTGCTCTTCCTGTTGTCATCTGAGGTCTTCTCCTATTGGCCGGCGTCGTCGGGGGGCAGGTCCAATGCAATTCCTGCCTTTTTCTGTTGTTAAATTATATCATTCTGGTGTCTGTGGTTATTTAAACATTCCCTAATAAACGTTATTCAGCGGTAATAAATGAGTGCTAAACCCAGTGTGCTCAGTGTACAACATCACATGTCATTTCACCTTTGATTCACGGTTTGAAAATGCCGCATTTCGCCACATGCTGATGCTAACCGGAAGTGAATAATTTTCAGAATAAAAGTATTAAGTTAGTGAACTTCCGGTTTTTCAGAATAAAACTGATTTAAATTAAATGGTGTATTTAATTCAAATTACGCCATATCAACATTGATTTTAATTTCTAACAATCCCTCCTTACATACCCTTTAAGGTATGTAAATAATATTGAAATCAATGAGTTCTTCATCCGAACATTGCATGGTACATAACTCATAAAAGTAAAAAAATACAAATAAGAATACATATTCATCATAAATATGAAGTTTTTCATTTGTGCATAACTTCTAGCTTAAACCTTTAATGTCACTTCGTAAAATAGCAGCAATTAGCTTGGTATGGAAAACGTCTAACTCCCTCCTTTCACATCATAAATCATCTTCTTACTGTATCTGGTGTAAAGGCACTTGTTCTTTTACAAAGTATAAGAAGGATTAAACTATCTGAAAATAGCTAAATATTACTCTTTATTTACTTTTACTGTGTCTCTGGTGTAATTTATGAATCTCTACTGGTTCTAGTAGATATAGTTCTCCCCATCCACATTCTTGTTGGTTGTGGGACAGAGGAATAATAATTCAGAACCTGCTGATATTTGAATCTTACTACTGGGCATATGTTACAAACAAAAAACATCTTCATGGTGAACTAAATAAAAACCTTGTAATCTTTCTCAAATCTAAATATAACAATGAACTATTCCTGTTTGTGGTAAAGACACACACTAACATTATGTAATACAATTTCATTATGGATTCAAAAACAACTAAAGTCATGATGCTGTCAGAGTGAATGATTTCCTGAGTGTATCTGTCCTGTAAGGTACGTCATTCTCTGCTTGGATCGTGTGCAGAAATCCCATCGATTGCACCTGGCAATACGGCTTCTACCTGTCTATTATCAAGCTGAAAAATGAATACAGAATTCCAATATACTGTCATCAAATGTCTTTCTATTATGAATTTAAATTAAATGTATATCCCCATAATGAACTAAACAATAAAGTCTATGGCTTTTACTTCGAATTCTTTAACAGGCTAGTTACACGATGTTGTCTAAATTAAATTCGGTCTCATTACATTACTATGTTTTAGCTTAACTTAACTGTAATATGTTCTTTCTACATTTCAAACCTCAGTTACTCTAATGTCTGTTAAAATATTACAAAATTGTTTCATTATCACAGGTCAACTTCTTCGGTATTCTATTCTGGAATTACATCTCTCACAGTAGCCCCTTGGCCACTGATTCTGCATCTGTGTTACCTGTTATAACTCAATCAATATTTAAAAACATGTCAACATTCATCAAACAGTATCTTATCCCCAGATATGGAGCAGGTTAATTATAAAACTATCATTCAATGCTCAGTTTGAACATCTGGGTTGGGGCGGAAGGTTTCTGTCAATCCTTAAAAGAAAAATGTAAATTGTGAATTTTACAGCCATGTTGACATTCTACACACTCCCCCCTTTTTACACATGAACTCATGTGTAACAAAACCCTGTAATGGGGAGGGGAAAAAAACTGTCAGGTAAATATTGGTTAGGGACATAGCAAACATTATTTACAATATGACATCCATTATTTTCCACAGTGTTGAGTTTTACATTTGCAAACCGCCAAATGTAGCTCAGCGTAAGTTCAATCAGGAAGACAACATCATTCAGGCGTCACACGTTATCTCAATAAGTGATCAGGGGCATTACGCCCCGGCTAGCCAATCATTGCACCTGCTAACCCCTTTAAATCTGCTCTCCCCTTCCTGTCAGTTGTCATTTCAGGTGTCAACGCACAAGCAGCAGCAGGGCTTCGTCCCAGCTCCAGGCATTATTCATCAGCTCCGCAGTCTTGCGGATTAAGCTGCAGGCGGCGTTCCCCAGTCGGGTCGCGGGTCCAGCCGGCCGCCACGCAAACCCGGACGCGGGAGGAAAAGACAAGGAAATCGGGCTCCATGGAAGTTCCTCCGGCTTAATGGGAATGGCTACTTCCGCAAACAACTGACGCACGCCTTCAGTCTCTCGAGAAGGCATCACTGGCATCAGGGCCGCCTAATGCAGCGCTTCCGGCTTCACGCGGAACGGGTCCTCATCGCATGCGGAGTTTTACCCATTCTGGCTTCAACCACAACCCCTCCTGCAGGCAGGCAGGGCTTAAGCTACATCCCATTGAAGCTACTCCCTCCTGCGCTCACTTTAAACAGGCGTCAGGGTAGCGCTGGCAAAGGCAGTTGCAACAAATTCACGAGATGTTTCGTTATATTGTTATGACATTGGGTCATGCAGCGTGAGATCGCTACCCCTTTAAGAGAGGGGTGTGGCGCGTGCACATGTGCGTGGGTGTGGTAGAGCGAGCGAGCGGGATACATGCTTTCTAGAAGTAAACGAGGCAGCAGAAGGAAGGTCCGTGATCTTCCGAATCTATCTTCCGAAACAGAAGAGCTAAATAAATGCAACGACTCCCAAGAAGAGCTCGCCTCTCTTCAGTCTTTCCGATAAATGGGTTATTGAACCCGAAGCGTTGATGCTGCCTGGGAGACGACAGAGAGTCATCCCCCCCCGTTTCCTCGACTACGGTCTGGGAGCCGACAGGAAGTTTAACACTATGCATTGCTACCTTTAGTTCAGGGTTAAGGTGAGTTCAGGCAGTGTTGGGCGTAACGTGTTACAGTATGGAGTTTCAGTAACGTATTTATTTGCGTACGAAGATCGTAATGCATTGCTAATGCAGTCCGGGTATTACTACCCATTACAATGTTCAGTAACTAACGCAATTTCAAGCTTCATCACAGTGTTACCTGAAATGAATGGTGTTTCGTAGGGCTTATTTTCCTCAATGACCAAGTCGCTGCACATTCCTGTTCATGACACGACCAGATACTAAATAAATTAGGAATTCACACCCAATATTAATTGAACGATTTATTGACACTAATCTATAACCCCGCTCAACTGGGAAAAGAGAAGAAGAAACAAGAAGAGACTCCTCCAGGAGCACAGCGCGCCTAATCATGAGGAACTATAGGCCTAGTCACACACCCGGAGTGCCTAGACATCACATCAAGCTCATGGTATTAATGTTCCTCTAACCAACTGCGTGCAGCCACATAAACGTCAAGACGTATACAGCAAACATCTCCAACGACAATTGCTCTTCCTCACCGGGAAACCGTACTTTGCAGGCGGATAATCTTCGGCACGCCATCATCTCCCGCCTGGACGTGGCATCCGCCGGCCTCACGACGACCGCGGTTTCCCCGTCCCTTAAAGACGTGCATTGCACATCCTCCGTTTTTGGGGGGAATATCTGCATGAGATCATGCGCATAGCGGCCGCTCAGATTCCACTATCGCTTACACATTTATTATCACACTCTCTGGATCTAACACTAGCGTCCCTCATCACATTACTTAAGCAAGTTCTCACTAGATCCGGCTTATCACCCCAATTATCTCGGGGCATTCGTTCAGGATAGGCGCAGCTACCTCCGCTGCTAATCAAGGCGTCTCATCCTCCAAAGCAGAGGGTTAGACTAGGTTTCTTTTCCAGAAACAAGTCCTGTTTCTCGCTCGAGGCCAGGAAAAGGCTAGTCACTGTGACCTTTTTACCTGTGCTGGACTATGGTGATTTGTTGTATATGAATGCACCTGCCTATCGCCTGAACAAGTTAGATGCCGCTATCACAGCGCACTGAGATTTGTCACAAATTGTAAGCACTTACTCATCACTGTACCCTGTATGCCAAGGCAGGTTTGCATCACTTACTGTAAAGAGGCTCAGTCATTGGTACACGTTTATTTATAAAGCTTTGTTGGGTAAACTCCCGTATTATATCTGCTCTCTGATAACACAGAGAGTTGCAAGCAGCTATTGTCTGAGATCGCATGATGTAGTATTGTTAGATGTGCCAAGAGCAAGGACTGTCTTAGGTAAGACAGCTTTTACGGCGCAGCTCCACTTGCTTGAACAATCTTCAGCAAGAATTGAAACTGAGCAATCTCATTCCTCTGCATGTTTTTAAAGCTAGGCTAAATGAAATGCTTGTTGATACTATGGGCACTTGTAAATGTCTATAACTAGGGTAATGTATCCTGTAAATATAATGTATGATGTCCTTTATTGTTTTATGTTTCATGTGGAACCTATATGCTGCAGGTCTCCCTTGAAAAAGAGATCTATGATCTCAATGGGACCAATCTCGTTAAATAAAGGTTTGAAATGAAATGAAATCCTCATCCCTGCAACAACGCGGACGATGGTCCTCCTCTGCCTTCACATCCTACATCCGCCCAGACATCAGTGCCGTGCTGGCTATCCAAAGGTCCCTCAAACACTAAAATATGGTAATTATGCCTATAACTGGTGGTGGTAACACGTCAGCATGTATACGTGTCTACTGTTCTCGTAACTGTCAGGCTATGACTCCGGATCTGCGTACGCTAATCCTGCAAGTGCAGGTTGCGGACGTGGGTCCGCGTTATGTTTAACCCTGCGGGCGCAGGTTGCGGACATGGGTCCGCGTTATGTTTAACCCTGCGGGTGCAGGTTGCGGACACAGGTCCGCGTTATGTTTAACCCTGCGGGTGCAGGTTGCGGACACAGGTCCGCGCTTAGGTTTAACCCTGCGGGTGCAGGTTGCGGACACAGGTCCGCGCTTAGGTTTAACCCTGCGGGTGCAGGTTGCAGACACAGGTCCGCGCTTAGGTTTAACCCTGCGGGTGCAGGTTGCGGACACAGGTCCGCGCTTAGGTTTAACCCTGCGGGTGCAGGTTGCGGACACAGGTCCGCGCTTAGGTTTAACCCTGCGGGTGCAGGTTGCGGACACAGGTCCGCGTTATGTTTAACCCTGCGGGTGCAGGTTGCGGACACAGGTCCGCGCTTAGGTTTAACCCTGCGGGTGCAGGTTGCGGACACAGGTCCGCGCTTAGGTTTAACCCTGCGGGTGCAGGTTGCGGACACAGGTCCGCGCTTAGGTTTAACCCTGCGGGTGCAGGTTGCGGACACAGGTCCGCGCTTAGGTTTAACCCTGCGGGTGCAGGTTGCGGACACAGGTCCGCGCTTAGGTTTAACCCTGCGGGTGCAGGTTGCGGACACAGGTCCGCGCTTAGGTTTAACCCTGCGGGTGCAGGTTGCGGACACAAGTCCGCGCTTAGGTTTAACCCTGCGGGTGCAGGTTGCGGACACAGGTCCGCGCTTAGGTTTAACCCTGCGGGTGCAGGTTGCGGACACAGGTCTGCGTCATGTTAACCCTGCAGTGCAGGTTGCGGCCAGTGGGCCCGCGCATGTCTAACCCCGCAGCCCGGAAGCGATTCCGGCGCTCATCACGTCCCCATGTTAATCTCTCATTTCATCCATAGATCTCCGCAGCCAGCCGCAAGGTAAGAATTGCTCACAGCTCCGTACTTCATACTTCACTTCTTTTGGGCGTTCATCAGAGCGGTTCTTTCCCTCCTGAATGATCATCCTGCAAACCCGGGGCCTAATCGCCAAAACATCATTACAGTTACTTGTTGTAATACGTCAATCACTATTCCCGCATGTCATGTGTCCCGATAATAAACATGTACTCATACATCACGTCTCTCCTGATTGAAATGTAGCTCAGCGTAAGTTCAATCAGGAAGACAACATCATTCGGGCGTCACACGTTATCTCAATAAGTGATCAGGGGCATTACGCCCCGGCTAGCCAATCATCGCACCTGCTAACCCCTTTAAATCTGCTCTCCCCTTCCTGTCAGTTGTCATTTCAGGTGTCAACGCACAACCCTCCTCCACCCCTTCGCCTCCTGTCTCCTAAATATAGGGCCAAGCTAAACCTTCTCCCTTCAGATCGGACCGAACTACTTTCACCACCACCAGTGTCTAGACCCCGGGGGGTTCATCAGAGCGGTTCTTTCCCTCCTAAATGATCATCCTGCAAACCCGGGGCCTAATCGCCAAAACATCATTACAGTTACTTGTTGTAATACGTCAATCACTATTCCCGCATGTCATGTGTCCCGATAATAAACATGTACTCATACATCACGTCTCTCCTGATTGAACTCATGTGGGAGTAAAATATCATCAAGTAGATTAGAAACGGGTCACATGTGCGGTTTCCCCTTTTTGTGGAATTTTTAGGAAACCTCTCGTTTCCCTTGGAGCTCCAAAATAATATGTTAGTCCAAAAACATGCTTGGTTAGTTATTGTTTTAGAATCATGCAGTTACACTGATCACATGCCGGCATTCATTCACACTCACACTGTCTGGTTGTCACGTCAGGTTTGGTCAGGTACACCCCAGAGTCAGTCATGGACAGTGCTTTTGTCACACTGTCAGTCAGGGTCAAAGGTCATTTGGTCTCGGTCTTTTGGCCATGTCGTGCTCTGCAGAGTCTTTTCAGAGGTAATTCAGCATAGGCGGGTACCCTTTATCTACAAAAATATATCATATGCGGAGCGACATTCCTTATTCATTCACGATTTCAACTATGATTTTCAAGATGGTTCTAACTTTTCATTGGGACTTCTGCCTCCCACCTTTCCTGAAACTTGGTACAAAACTCACTTCCTTAGAGTACTAAGTACTACAATTCATTTACACCTAATTAGTATTAAAATATCTAATAGATCTATTTCAGAAACTTGTGTACATCACTATTATCTTGTGTCAAAACATTACTAGGATCTGTGTAGCTCTGCTATGCATTTCATAGCTCATCTTCAATTCTGGTCCACCTAAAAAACAATGTTAAACTCTTTAGCAGTGTGTGGAACCTTGGGTGTCCGACCATGCAACAATTACTCCCTCCTTTATCAAGGATTTAAAAACAGAAGTCATTTCATATTTCCATCTTAAAGCCCTCCTATGGTAATAACTATGGCACAACGGTGAAATCAATACTTTAGATTGGAATACTATATCTGGCTTGGCACTAGCTCTCCCTTTAACATTATCCATTCAAATAAAGATTTGTCTTATAGAGTGGTTCCTAAAACTATCCCTTTAATGGTGATCAATATTGTAACAAATGAGATCACTACTTTATTCACACGTGAATAAAAATCTCTTAAAGAATATTTTGTTAACATGATGAAAAGATTGAAGAATATGGTTCTACTCTGTACTCCTAAGTCCAAAACACCCACTGCTTAAAAGTCTAGTGAATATTTCCATCATGTCTCCCCCTTTATCTCAGTGTGTTTTAGGATGATTTTCTCATTTTACTTTAATAGTTTCCTCTTTACTGCTATTTTTAATTTACCAATTGATTAATTCATGGTTAATAAATCTTTCTGTCTTTACGTATTTATGAAGTTAATTCAAGTTCTTTAAATGTGCGTTTTGTGAATAAGTGTGTTTATGTGTAAACTCACTCATTCCCGTTCTCCTTTTCTCCTCCCCTGGTTTTCTCAAGCCGTGACCCCGGCCTCCTCACTTCTAATCGACCATGCCAACTCCTCTGATTCTGTCTTCTATTCAGTCCATCAGCTGTTGAATCCATCCGCTGTAACTCTTTAGGCAGCCTTTGGCCCAGTCTCATCTGCAGCCCCCATCATGCCACTGTTGTTGCACTGCTTTGCATTTCATCTCCTCCTTTACAGTCCCTTTGCTGTTTTTATGGAGGGCGGATTCTGCTCTCATGTCCCACACTTTGCTCTTGCCAATTCTTGTGGCTCAGCTTGGAACTTCATGCCCCGTCTGAGGGACTGATGAGAGTATCTCTCTGTATGTCAGCATGCTGTTTGGTTCTGGATGCCACAGGTGGAGATAGTTCTGGCTGCAGTTCTGGATGCAGTCTTGTTGTTGTTGTTGTTTCAGCTCTGGTTCTCTATCTGTTCGATGGAGAAGGAGGAGTCTCCTGTTGGGTTAGGTCTTTTGTCTGCTTGGAGGGTCGGGATCGTAGCCTTTCTGACTCAGAGGGGGAGTCCAGGTCTCGGGACGCATTACGTATAGGAAGTCTAGCACACTGAGGTTAAATAAATCCAACCCTTTCCACTCCGTCTCTTTCTAATCATACTATCTGTCTTAGTTGTTAAATGCCATCTAAACAACACAATTAATGTTTACTAATGATATTACAAAAACTCACTCTAAAAATTGTTTCATCCATTGTTACATATTTACCCAACATAACTCTTTCATATAATTGAAATACCCACATGTTTCAAGCATCACATATTCCACACACTACGAAAGAACATCACCATATTTTCTCCAATATTTTAAATCCCACCATTACTTAGAACAATAGTAAACCTGCAGAGGACACTAATCAGATAACAGTAATGAAATTTGACTCAAGTGTAGGCCTGTGTCTACTTTCCATTATACTTATTACTTTTGCTGAACATTTATTTATATTGTCTAAATTCCTTGTCTATGATGTGCAAACAGTTTGAGTGTAAAAATGTGTTTTTCTCAATGTATTTACACTCTACAGATTCTTGAGTTTACTCATCTCCTGGTGCTGTCGTTGTAAAAAATGTTCAATTCCTTATTGTTTTGTACCAGTTTTCCAAAATCAGCTCTAACTGCCGTGCCATTTCAGGAAAGGTGGCGGTACGGCTACACAATGTGTAAGTGGGTGCCAACATGTTCCTTTTTTAACTTTGATCCGGAGCGCATCTGCAGTGCGTTCTACAACTTCCCATGGTCCACTCCATACAGGTTGCAACGAGTTCATCTTGTGGATTTTTACATTTACCCAATCACCTGATCCAACAGAAATATTAGTCATGGCCCTGGCATATGCTTCCGCATCAATATTTCTAATATCTAACACTGGTTCTCCTCTGTATTGTGAGGTGCTACCGTGTGGTGGATATTGCTGAGTGGGGCAATCTCTGGTCAGATGTCTACAATCTCCACATATGAAGCAGCCATCATCCCTTCTTCCTCTTGATCGTTGCTTTCCTCTGCATTGTTCCTTTTGTTGATGCTGTATGGGAGTGTATACCTGTGCTCGCGGCTGTACTTGGGTAGGAAGATACACAGGTATTTGCTGTTGAAGATACTGTGGTGCTTGTGGCTGTACTTGCGTAGGAAGATACACAGGTGTCTGCTGAATCTGGTTTTGTGGACATACACTTCCTCCTCCGCTTTGTTGAACTGTTGGAGGTGTCCGCCCTGCCTTCTCTGCTAGTATGGCCATCTGCTTTGTCGATTTCTTGTTTTTATTAGCTTTGGCATCTTTCTCAGCTACTTGTATCTTCAAAAGTCTTAGTTTTAGTGTTTTAATTTCTTCATCATTTTCCCTCTTTGTTGCCTGGTATTTCATATCGTGGTGAATGAGATGTAGTCTCCATTCTTCAATGGGTTTAGCGACTAATCCCACCACGTCTCCCAGGCCTGCCTGCACTGATCGGGGAAGGGCTTTAATGACAGCGTTCTTCCACAACATTACAACAGCCGGAGAAACGTCATGCCGTTCTCCAGTGTAGTCCTCCCACACTCCTTCACATCTCTTCAAGAAGGCATGCATGTCTTCCCCCGGTTCTTTTCTCAGGCTGTTGAGGGCATGTAAACTGCGTGTTGTCGGGTAGATGTGACGAATAGCAGCCCAATAATTCGACCTGATATTGTTGAATGAAGTTTCATCTGGGTCGTGCGTGCAATTGGCCTCGGAATCTACTGCTCTTGCCTCTAGTCCTTCCTTCTATCCGTCCAAGCAGGGCTCTCATGTCTCCAAGCACAGGTGGTCTTGGACAGTGTACTTCTCCAGATCATTCACCCACTTCTGACCTCCTTTCGTAAGTGGAGGTAGCTTTGACACTAATGCTTCCATGTCCCTGTGAGTCCATGATTGGTATTGAAATCCTCCTCTTCCAGCCGCTATCAATGGCATGGAGGTATGTGCACCGGTCTTGGTTCTTTTAGTTGTCTTGGTTCTTCTAGTTTTGGAGCATGTCCCAGGGTAATGTTGCTCGTTTTCGTCGCTACTATTATTCTCAGGAGGAGATGCAAAACTGCGTTGTTGCTGTGACTGTTCATGGTATGGGGAGTGTCTACTGGTTTCAGACTGTGTACCGCCGTCGTCATCTTCATCTCCCCGTCCTTTGGAATAGTCAGGAGAGTAGTTTGTTCGGCGTGTTCTTTGAGTTCTTCGTTCTTCTTGTTCTCTCCTTTGTCTATCTGCCATCATGTCCTAGAATCTTACATCTTCTTGTCGTCTTTCCGCCAGAAGTTGTTGGTATTTATCTTCCTCCCTTTGTCTTTCTGCAATAATGTCATTATGGGCTTCAACTGCCTTCCATCTTTCTCTCTGATGAGTTCTGCTTCCATTCTTCTGTTGAGCTCTTCCATTCTTCTGTCGAGTTCCTCCATTCTTCTGTCGAGTTCTTCCTGTCTTCTGCCGAGTTCTGCTTCCATTCTTCTGCTGAGTGCTTCCTCTCTTCTGCCGAGTTCTGCTTCCATTCTTCTGCTGAGTTCTTCAATTACTGGCAGATCTTCTGCTGCTACCACATGTAAGCTGTTTGTCAATCCCTGGCTGGTATATTTTAGATGGAGAATCAGTTTTGCAACCATAACTTTTCCTTTTTCAGCTTTTTTCATAGCGCTTTTAGCAGGTCCATACCAAGGGGGTTGTCCGGCTTTGATCCATGCTTGTTGCTGTCGCAGGTATTCTCCATTCTCATAGTCAATTACAGCTTTTCTATGGGCTTTCGTTGGTGCCGGTTGATCATCTGCTGGAATCAATCTTCTTGTTTGCCACTGTTCCAACAGTTTCTCTATTTGGTTCCATGTCTTCTGTCTACGACTTGGAAACGTTAAAGCATCTGAACTGATGTTTAATCTCTCCTTGATATCTGCAGTTGTGTCTGGCACTGCGAGTGCTCTTAACTTGGTGTCTTCTGGCGACATGTTTCTTAAGTACACGGATAATATTATTAAGTTATCAAAAATGAATTACTAATCCTCTGAATAGTACCTTTGTATTCTTTATAAAGATATCCTATGTCATCTGAACTTAACTTTAAAATCTGGTAATTTTTTTTTATTTTACAGAATTTGGAAAAATAAATCTAAATGTTGTAAAACTGAGATTGGAAAATCAAAATTAGACAAATTAAATTAAAATTTTGAAATTATGCAAATTGAAAAAAAATCTGAATAAATAAATAAAAATGAACAGTGTATGGTTTTGACTTTGTAATATGAAAATAGGATTATGGTGCAAATCCAAATAAACCGTGTACAGTGTATACTCAAGTTTATGACATTATGCAAATGTCATAACATGTGTTAACTACAATACTTCAATTCAAAGAAACCACATGTAATCTTTATCTGTGTGGTGAAGAATGTATTAACTGTAATACTTATTATGTCCGCTAGGGGAGCTGTTTTATTTGTAACTCCTCTCAAATGTATCAACTAGTACTTCCGGTTCATAAACCTACTTCCTGTTTATTTCCTCAAAATATAAAGTTCAAATTACTTTCTTTGAAAAGCATGAAAAACAAAACAACTCAATCTACTCCCAACGTTCATCTACACCATCCCTGTGTATTTAATCAGTAGTTACCGGTTGTATCTTTACTCGAACTATTTCACCATCTAGTAATGCTAACTGGCTAGCTAACTAGCTTAGCAGTATAGCATTAACCTCATGTGACTGGGGGAAGGGGAACAATGGGAAAACTCAACATCTGCAGATAAAAAACCACACTGCTTGACAATACAAAACAACACAATCTTCATTTATCTTAGCTCTAAATTCTATAGATGCTGACCTTAAAAGCTGATCTCATACCAATCTTGTACACAATCGTTTCGGCTTAGAACATCACACAATATACGTTATTAAACCAGAGTACGCAGGTTTAACACATCAAACATATAGACTAACATGAATGGACCCAGTCCAGTGTAAAACAGATCAAGTCTGGTACCTACCCAGAGGTATTTAACACAATGTGGACCCAGTCCTATCCCAGATAAAATCTAGTGCCTCCCCAGAAGATCTTAATACTATGTAATATTCACATTAATCGGGCGGCGCCGAAGATACAACAGAGACGAATAGAAACACTATATACAATCTCCACACCACTCGCAATCACCACGGAATTAAACAGGTAACTGTCTCACCTTTCGTTTAGGCCCAGCCAAAAACTCATTTTCTGCAGCCTAGTGTGATGCTAGTTAGCTTGCAGCCTTCCCCTCTCTTCGAGCGCTATCCTGCTTCAGGGCCCACCCAGGGACGCCAAATGTTGGTGTATTCTAGAACCCTGAAGGCAGGAGAGACTGAAAAGAGTCAAGGGAAACTTATAAAAGTTAACAGCATTTAATTACACAAAATATGCGGTGGTGTACAAAATGAAATGTGCGAGTGGAGGCGCTCTCCTCATCCGACCGGTCAGTCCAGGTCAGCAGGTAGAAGGGGTCAATTCTTGGCTTGCTCTTCCTGTTGTCATCTGAGGTCTTCTCCTATTGGCCGGCGTCGTCAGGGGGCGGGTCCAATGCAATTCCTGCCTTTTTTGCTGTTGTTAAATTATATCATTCTGGTGTCTGTGGTTATTTAAACATTCCCTAATAAACGTTATTCAGCGGTAATAAATGAGTGCTAAACCCAGTGTGCTCAGTGTACAACATCACATGTCATTTCACCTTTGATTCACGGTTTGAAAATGCCGCATTTCGCCACATGCTGATGCTAACTGGAAGTGAATAATTTTCAGAATAAAAGTATTAAGTTAGTGAACTTCCGGTTTTTCAGAAAAAAACTGATTCAAATTAAATAGTGTATTTTATTCAAATTACGCCATATCAACATTGATTTTAATTTCTAACAAGCCCAAGATTATAGAATTAAACGAATAATAATTGTGTGTTATTGTTGAGCAAATAACAGTGTGTTATTTAGAAAAGAATAATAAATTAGAAGGAAAAAAAGATTTTCAAAAATACAGATTTCAGTATTTTGAGGCTCTAAGCCCCATTTCTTTTCCTCACAGACGGGAAAACAAGTCCGACATTATACGATTTAAAATAAAAACAAATAAATAAAAAGATAAAACACTGGCATGTAATTTACGTTAGAATAAATAGAATGGTTTTGAATAATAGATGAGAGTAAAATCTATGTCACTTTACAGCCCCGCCCACTTTTGGGGAAACCAACGTTGTCATTTGAACGGAGATCAAGCCTGAAGCCACAGAGATCTTCTGTTACTGTCCTTTCTTCTTAGAGGAAGTACAGAAACACGTAACTCTGGATTTGTTTTAATGTTTGAGGTGCAATAAACGACACAGCAGCTTTTTGGCATGTGAAAACTATTATTTTCTGCCTCGCTCATGAGAGTAACAGCTGGCGAAATTACAGCCTTGCCTACTGATTTCAAATGTGTGCTCTAAAATGATATTTATAAATGACTATTATCATTATTATAAGCGAGACAACAAATGGCAAAGATATGTAGAAAATAAACGTATTTAAGATACGTTCATAATAAACGTAACGTGGGAGAAAATATGTTTCTAGAAGATATATAGAAAATAAACGTATTTGAGATACGTTCATAACGAACGTAACGTGGGAGAAAATACGTTTCTAGCTAAACGTAATTGAGAATGCAGTTTAGTTCTGTGGGAACGTAATTTTTAGGAGACAGGGTTGGTCAGCCGTTAACCTAGAAATAATATATACACTTGCAAACATGTCAGAAGAACCAGCGCAGAAGAAAACTAAATACAGTCAATCTAAACTTAAATTTAACAACTGGAAGGTCACATCCCTGACATCCACATCTCCGGGGCCTGGACCTTCATCAATCATAGAAACAGCGAAGCCAGATGAACCCAAAAGCAGCACCTCTGCAGCCGCAGAAACTGTCAAAACCGCCGCCGCCCCTACCGCCGCCGTCGTTGAACCGAAACAGGCTGGTTCCGACTGCATGAGGTTTGTTGTCGGGACATTGAGGCGGGTAAAGCTGTACAGCTAACTGTCGGAAAAAAGGAGACCGCTAGTAGATTATTTGAGCAAAGAGAAGGTACTTCAACGCAGAATGGTACAAAAACAGAGTGGTTCATTCTTTGCAAAACCACTAAACGATAGTGATAAATTGCGACGTTAACAACCTCATGATAACCTCATATTTTTTTAACTTAGGATCATACCTGTGTTTAGTCTAGAAAAAGGTAAATGTGTGCATTTTATTATAAAGTTGTGTATATTTACAGACTATTGCAAAAACTAAGAAGCTTATAAACATCAGGTTTAAAACTAAAAGAGCTTTACAAAAAAGTAACACAATTAAAGATGTTTGGAGTTTTATTTGAGTTATTCATTTACATTTTTTGTCAAAGAGACTGATTTGAAACCGTTGTTAGGCCTACATACAGTTACGGCATTTCCTGTTTCTGCCGGAGAGAGGGGAGTTTGTCCCAAAGCTTGCTGCTGTATTTACTCCCTCCATCTGACAGGAGGGAGCCTCATGTGTCACTCCACGGAGTTCACTCGGTCACGGAGGGGGAGTGTGTAGGTGTAGGGCGTGGTTTGGGATTGGGCCATACACACGCACTTTTTTTGCCCCCCCCACTTCTAAAATGAATCCGGCGCGCCTGACCCATTAATAGGTTTTTAAATGTTAAGAAGCCCTGAGACAGTTTAGTGAAAAAAAAACGGTTAACCTATTATACAATTTTTAGGCATATACAGTTTTATAGGTCTCAGATATATAAAAAAAACATGTCTCTGAAGTGTTTTGCTCAAAATACCAAACAGATCACCCATTGTAGCATGCCTCATATCCCTCTATTTCAGCCCTGTTACTAAAGGGCTGATTCTGGATCTGGCCCTTTTAAATGTAACCGAGCTGCTGCTGGCCACACCCCTTTGGAGCTGCTTCAGGCCACGCCCCTTTGAAGATGCTGCTGGCCACGCCCCTTTGGAGCTTGCAAGCAGTGAGCTCTGTGAAGAGAAGGCTGTCAATCAGCAGAAACTCAGATAAACGCTGCCGTGATTAAACGCCATATTATGTTCCAAACCACATCAAGCATTATCTCTGAAACAGTATGAAGCTCAGACGCTTTTTCTCTTGTAGGTTTACCACAAGTACAGTACCTTTTTATATCCTGCTTTAATACACATACTCTCTCCAGTACAACGTTAGCTCAGAGTGTTAGCGATACTTGCTAATGTAAACACAGACCATATTACTTCCAAAACACGTTGTGCATTGTTTCTGATAGCAATGTTTCTGATGGCCGACGATAGTTTGGGACGACGTGGGCGGGACGTTGCCAGGAGTTCAACGTAAAGCCAGCCCACATTTTAGTAATGTCATCATGACCGCAGAAAATCTGGATCAGCTCCGTTGTTCCCCCATTTTTAGAGATGTGGGTAAAGAGGGAAAGAGACAGAGTTTTATGTTCTGACACTTTGTGAGTCTCATTACACACCAGGGACACATTTTTATATATAACAGATATCAAAAAGTGCATTTTCCATAATGGGTGACCTTTTAAGTAAACATATTTCATTATTAAACAGGAAATGGCAGGTTTTTTCAGAAGGATATGGAGCACATTCTAATTTGACTATTCAATTCAAAGGGACATTCCTAAGTATATTCTAGATATGTCCAGTGGCTTTAAATCTGGAACTGGGAAGAAGGCGATGTAAACCGGGACACAGGCTGCAGTTGCTTTTTATAAATGTAATTTCATTAAAATGGTCTGCTTCTGCTTCAAGCATCTTGAGTGCTTCATTGTTTGATATTGGCCGTGAAGATGTTGATATTGTGTCTTAGTTAATAGGACCTCAGTAGGTAAGGAAGGAGCTCACTTGCAGCAGGGGATTTATCTCACATGGGAAGATATAAGTTGATGAAGACATGTGTTTGTTGAAAAAAAGAAAAAAGGAACTCTTCACAGTGGCTGTCACTCTGCACTCACTGTATTACATGTGCAAATGCCCATAAAAAAGAAATGCATTTGGTTTAGGAACATGCATTACATGTGGAGAGAGGGTGATTATAGAGAGGAGGCAAACAGCACAGTGTAAGTACATTAATCAACTGCTGATGCTTTATTTTTGCCGTCTTGCCTAAACAGACTGGCCAGGCTCTTAGAGAAGGTACGACTGAAGTCAAGATATATGTCTTTACTGATCTCCCTCCTCTGTCTCTCAGTAAACACATCCTCCTTCTTTTGGCTGTACAGTATAATAGCTAGGTCCTGTATCTTTTGGAAATGGTGGTTTATATGGACTGCAATGCTTTTTTAAAAGAGTTAGCTCGAATCAGACTGAATGGACATTTAATTTCACCTACTTCCTTAAGCATGACAATGTGCAGCTGATATCTGTGTGGTTTGTTATTTGGCTTTAACCGGAATATTTTAATTCTGAGACTGCGGACCCTTGACACATCAAGTTAACAATCTATGCCATACACTTAACCATGGTTCCATTATAGCATCATAAGGTTTGACACAACTTCAGACTATAACACAAAACAAAAGTCTGTCTTAAGACATTTATTATTTTTCCAAATGTGAAAGTTGAAAAGATTATGTGATCTTCTTTTTGATAACCAATGTAATAACTAATGTAGTATTGTTTAGCTACTATTCACTGAGCCTTCCCTTTGGAGTCCCCCTGAGTAGGCCCTCCTCACACTTTAAAAACCCTTCCAATCAATACTTATGCCCTAACATAAACATCAGGTGGGGCCAACTGTTAATGGACATCTGTTTATAATATTACTCATGAGTAGATGTGTGTAATTGTCTCCCTGTGTTAAGCTAATCTTTTGGAAGATCTTGCTTGCTGAAGATTCAAAGTTACTTCTCTCGTGTTAGCAAGTGATGTCTCTAACATTTACGTCTTTCAATCAACCTAATGCTAGGCACCGCTATCCTGTTCTTGTTACAAAAAAATGTTGGATGGTATGATCAACACTCTTATTTGTATATCTTTATTTTCCTTTAAATACACGTCTAATACAAAATCTATTAAATGTAAGCAGTAATAGTAGTAGGCATTGTAGTAGTAGTAGTAGTATACAAATGTAGCTATGGCTGTTATGCTTGTCTAATCTAGATGAAGAGTGTTTTTCTGAATGTGGGACTGTTTCTTTAAGAGTTTAGGGATTGGTCTCTTTTCATTTCGGACAAAAACCAATTTGACATTTGTCTTTAGATAAACAAACAAAAATCACAAATCTTCTTTCAGTTTTATTGCTGACTTCATTGCAGAGGAGTTGAGCTATGTGTTATCATTTGTGTGCTTTATGACTCCCAGCTGGTGGATATGTGCATACTACACTGAACAAAGAAAGCAAATATTAGCAACAGTATGGAAGCAAACAAGAGACAGAAGTATTTTAATTTGATCAGACACCGAATTTATAGCATTGAAAATAATTACTTTGAAAATCATGTATCTGAATTTTTTTTGCTCCGAATTTACCTATGTGAAATAAAAACGTAACAATTCAAGTTAAAAAAAATTGAATAGTCAAATTCAGATCCCAAAAATTCAAGTGAAAAAAATTCCAATGCACAATTTCAGAGTATAAAATTCAACGTCAAAAATGTCGGTGTTTGAAATTCGATGTCCAAAATTGCGATGCAACATCATCCGGGCTACTCAGACAGGAAAAGCAATCAAGCCCGAAAGCTGGCCTATCAGAGCCAAGCGGTGAACTCCGGGACAGAGTGCGGTGAAGCCCAATGCTGCAAACTGTAGGCGATGGATGCAGATGGGAGCAATTCCCGTAGACCCTATGTTAAAATGTCCAACTTAACATCAGAAAATGAACATGTTTCTAGCCTGGATCCACAAAAAACATATTCTGTATATAGTTAGATTCAGGCCCTCACCTCCTCTAGGGGGGTCCGGGGGCATGCTCCCCCGGAAAGATTTTTTTTTAAATATTGGAGTTAAATGCATCAACCTGGTGCACTTTGAGAGCAAAATGAATTTATAGTAAACAGATTTTCTTTTTCTTTATGGATATTTTACAAATCACTCCCCTTTTAAACTGTATTCTTGTTTTACTGTCATAGTATTTCATCACTGTTTTTCATTTATTCTCATAAATGGTGACCAAAACGTTTGAGACCCACTGAGATAAATAGACTAAAGTTAACTATCTAAACACTCAGAGTCCCTTACCTCACTGAGCTGTAGTTATCTCTCAGTCTGACAGGACAGAGCTCTCCCTTTCCTTGTTTTAGAAACCGCTTTCAATATCCGTTAAGCTAACCAGATGCTAACAACAACAATGCAAATAGTGAGTTTGGTAGAAATATACTGTATAATAGTAAAGTTATTTAAGATGATGCCATAGTTATTGAAGATTTATAAATATTCCCCAAAATTATTCAAAAGCATATTCTTCCAAACTCACACATAGTAGACTATTGATGTGTGTACTGTGTAGTGAGACTATTGATGTGTGTAGTGAGTTTGGTAGTAATAAGCTGTATAATAGTGATTGAATATTATTGTATTCTCTTTTTTGGGAGTTGCACTTTGCAGACGGTCCCTGAGCACTCGTTTCTTCTCCGGCTGCGGATAGAGACCAATGTAACGTGTCCAGCTCGGAGGACGGCGCGTATTGGCTTTTTTTGATCAAAATGTGATTGTAGTTCGTTGTCAACCTTACCACGGTACTTAGGAGACGTCATTTGTGTCTGAATAACGTTTTGTTCATGAGTTATTGATCCGTGAAATCAGAATCTCCCAATATCGTTCCAACTTTACTGAACTAAGCCAGAAGACCGTCTCATTTCGTAGACCGCTCGGTTTGCTGTTCCTTCACTTTATTTTTATATACATTTATTTTGGACGAAAACTTAGCGTGAGGAAAGGCAAGTGTGGCGTGAGTGCATGAGATATGGGTTAATTGCGTGACTCTCACGCTCAATGCGTGAGTGTTGGCAGCCCTGTTAGATTCCCCCTTCATGACAACGGGACTGCTGCTCCTAGCCATGGATGTATAATAAGAACTGGATACAGCGTGGGAGGCGGGGCCTCATTAATTCCTATGAGAGTTGCTCATTGGCGCATGACGATAAAATGGCCCAACTTTTGAGAGAGTGAAACGTCACAGATTACCCGGCATGCCTGAGAAGTACCCGTATGTGCACTCATAGCGCATGCGCAACTTTAACCAAAATGCTCGTTCACATCAAGCACGTCAATTTGCGTACACGTAACAGCACCGCACGTTCATGACAGCATGGTAATGATTTGTTATTATGATGGATTTGATATTAACGAGGCGGCAGGTAGCAGCTAGCTAGTCATTATGCTAATGTGACATCAATCGTTATGTACTTATATTACGCTGTAACAGGATCTAGTGATATCCAAGCAACAGAGCTTCATTTAGCATGAAAGAATGATTGCACTGTATATATATATATATATATATACTTATAATAATAAGTAATATTAACTTTATTTAATACAACATTTACGGTACAAGATGTAATCATACAGCCCATGTAGTATGATAATGAATTACAGCAAACATGTGCAATATATCCATTATTACAGCTCCGTGGGCTGGCAGTAAGACGATATGGGTCCGTTCTTATTGTGAATCCATGGGTAAAGATAAACGCAACTCACATTGGTTTCTCAAACAGCATCTCTGTAAACTACGTGTATTCACTGAATTTCACTCTCTGCCTTTAACGGCTCGTTGTAGCTCCAATAGCTCCAGCCCCCACCCTCCCTGTGAGCACAGTGTGCTCTGATTGGTCGGGACACGTAACATGAACGTGACGGGCGGCGCGGTCCCGTGGGTTAGATGCGCGTTCATAATGCAGAGGGAAATAACTCTCAGAATAACGTTATTAGCACATTATTACAACTTGAAGAACAAATGTTTTTAATAAAGGTTATACAAGCGTTCATACTGGATAGTTTATTTAGTTTAAAAAAAATTATCCAACGATTTACAGAGCACTCTTTCCCCATGTAAGTCAATGGGAAAAAGTGTTTCCGGGCCTGGCAACCAAACGGAAGTGTAGTACCGCCGTTTGGCCAGCACGAATATTTTCATCTGAGTCCGGCGCACTTCCTGGGGGCTTGCTCCTAGCTCCTCTCAAGCCCCCAGGAAGTACCAATCAGAGCACACTGTGCTCACAGGGAGGGTGGGGGCTGGAGCTATTGGAGCTACAACGAGCCGTTAAAGGCAGAGAGTGAAATTCAGTGAATACACGTAATTTACAGAGATGCTGTTTGAGAAACCAATGTGAGTTGCGTTTATCTTTACCCATGGATGCACAATAAGAACGGACCCATATCGTCTTACTGCCAACCCACGGAGCTGTAATAATGGATATATTGCACATGTTTGCTGTAATTCATTATCATACTACATGGGCTGTATGATTAAATCTTGTACCGTAAATGTTGTATTAAATAAAGTTAATATTACTTATTATTATAAGTATATATACACACAGTGCAATCATTCTTTCATGCTAAATGAAGCTCTGTTGCTTGGATATCACTAGATCCTGTTACAGCGTAATATAAGTACATAACGATTGATGTTACATTAGCATAATTACTAGCTAGCCACTAGCTGCTAACTGCCGCCTCGTTAATAACAAGCCATTACCATGCTGTCATGAACGTGCGGTGCTGTTACGTGTACGCAAATTGACGTGCTTGATGTGAACGAGCATTTTGGTTAAAGTTGCGCATGTGCTATGAGCGCACATACGGGTACTTCTCAGGCATGCCGGGTAATCTGTGACGTTTCACTCTCTCAAAAGTTGGGCCATTTTATCATCATGCGCCAATGAGCAACTCTCATAGGAATGAATGAGGCCCCGCCTCCCACGCTGTATCCAGTTCTTATTATACATCCATGGCTCCTCTGTCTCACTGCTAGCTCCGTTAGCTCCATTGGCTCCGTGATGCTACAGCTAGGGTGACCAGATGTCCCGCTTTGTGCGGGACTGCACAGCATTTTCACGACTTTTGGTGCGTCCCGCAAATTGAGACCATGTCCCGCATATTTCATTTTGATAGGCTAAAACGCTTTTCGTTTAAAATCAAGATTTATCCAATGGCTGTTGAGAAAGCACGGAAGGCTATCATCACGGGGGTGTGTTTGCTGTCAATCAAACTGTAACACACGGCGGGTGCTGGTCAAGTGTTAACCAATGAGAGTAACTCACTCACACACACCCCCCGCCAAACAACAACAACGAAAGTCAGTCAATAACGCAGGCGACGCAGCAGGTTATGGAAAATGGAGGAAACTGAAACTACAGCTACAGAAGAAAAGAAGATGCACATACAACAAAGACTGGGAAGACACTTACCCGTGGGTGAAGCCAGTGCAGGGCGACTCTCAGAGGGAGTTTTTTGCAAGAGTAATTTTTCAATTTCACATGGCGGTGAATACGACGTCAAAAGACACCGAGAATGCGATTCTCACAAGAAACGTGTCGCTCAAAAAGAGACATCCCACTCTATGGAGACATTCCTACTCAAACCAAAAAATGATGGCCACTCAGACAATGCTGTTGAGAGGGTGTCCCACATTGTCACACACAAACATACTCCTTGTCCCACATTTGGTTTGTTGGGACCTGGTCACCCTAGCTACAGCGGCTCAGCTCATGAGGAGAACACTACTTGAACTCGGCCGTGTTTGTTGTGTTGGTTCCTGGTGGACTATTCGTCATGCAAATATAGGATTTATCTGCGGTTAAAACAGACCGTCCATGAATGCAGTTTATTCGGTAAGTCAACCCTGCGTACTTTATGTTATGTTACTGGTGTTTTTATTAAGCTAACGATGAATGTTTAGAGTTGGGTTAGCATTTGAGCAATCGGTAGCTCCATCTGTGCTAACGATGCTATGCGTAGCATCCAAGTTAAACGTAATAGAGAAGTATAAAACATTAAGTGGGATGCTACTGTATACCAAAAGGCTTCTGTGCGAGGTTGGTAAAATAAGGTCATCCTTGTACGTTAGATAGTTAGTTTGCTAGTTAGGTTACTGTATGCATTGTTAATAATAATAATAATAATACATTACATTTATAAAGCGCTTTTCCTGGTGCTCAAAGCGCTTAGCAAGTAAAACAAAATAACAACAAAAGTAGAAAGTGCTAAGCTAGGAGGAATAAGGGCAAGGGGTTAGTTGATTAGGAGTTGAAGGCAAGAAAAGGTGAGTTTTGAGGGATTGTTTGAATGATGTGAGAGTGTTGGCGGATCTGACGTGGCTGGGGAGGGAGTTCCAGAGTGTGGGGGAGGCTGCTGCGAAGGCCCTGTCACCCCTGTTAAGGTTCATTTAAATTCACTATGCTCTACTATAGCATAACATAGACTAGCTAACGTCAACGTATTGTTGAAGAGAGGCTTAGTGTATATTAAATCAACCTCACAATAAAATGTGTGTATCTTTAAAATATGAAAGTCACATTTCAAGATGGTCCAGAAATAAGGCTCCCTTAGATATTGTAATATGGTTTGTTGAACTGGAGTTATTTATTGCAGCTATCCGACTAACGACCCAAACATTGTCGTTTTTAATATTATTACCAATGCCTCCTTTAATTATATTATCATCACACTTGAGAAACAGCCTTATCGTGGCTGTAGAACGGAACATGTAACTTAATGCCTGCATTTAAGGACGATGAATAGCGTAGTCAATGCTTTAGTGAGAAGGAAATGATTTGTTTAAATATTAGATAGGACGTTATCTGTGACTTCAGCGAAGCTTATCCATTGCATTGCATTTGTTCAATAGGTTTGTGTCTTACCCTTACGTGTGTGATACATATGAATATGGCATATGAAAACAAATTAATTTGACTGACTCATGAAAAACTCATCCAAAGTAACAGTAAAATAAAAAGGACCTACACAATAATACTCAATCAAACTGATACAGTATAAGGACTGTGATATCCAGCAATTTCTTAAGTATAACAATAAGATTATGACCTGTTTTTAAAAGAAGATAAAAAGTTGTTTGCATGTAAAGAAGTCTGTA
Organism: Pogonophryne albipinna; assembly: GCA_028583405.1. Lineage (NCBI taxonomy): Eukaryota > Metazoa > Chordata > Actinopteri > Perciformes > Artedidraconidae > Pogonophryne > Pogonophryne albipinna. Next base: position 13,313,848 of record CM053248.1, on the reverse strand, counting down.
ACCCACACATGTAACTTTACATCTGTTTGTTCAAAGTGTCCTTAAGGTGACCCAGACAGGCTGGACCAGAGGAGGAGAGACAGATCTGGACTCCTAACAGCAGAGAACTTCAGCACGGATTCCAAGGTACACCTTTTTCATACTTTACAAAGAATGCATAAAGTAATGACTCTAATACACTGATATACATGCCATTAAACATGACTAAATACTAGATCACCTACACATCAGTGATGTTGAGTGTACTTTCTTAGCAAAAGGTTAAATTTACATTTTTACCAAGCAACATAACTTTTTTGTTCAACTTTCACATTTCAATGTATTTAAGGCAAATATGATTGAACATAGTGAGAACTGCGACCCTTTGTCTCTGCATTCTGACTGTAAAACAACATGTTAAAAGTGATTCTTTCAGTGAGACAACCGAACAGAGCAAGCTTCTACAGTTGCACTAAGTTTTGATAACAGTTAAATATTATTTTAATAATACATTTATTTCAATGTTGATGAATTTAGAACGGTTTATTCATAACCTGATTATCTTTGTAGTACACTATTGGATTTAAAAAACACATTCAAATACAAAAATCATTATATTTATAGCCCCTGAACAAACAAACACACCTCTTTCTTAACCCTTTGGAGTCCAGGGCTAATTTGGCCGTTTTTGCATACTTTTTATTTGTCTTACTAAACCCCATTAAGAAATGTTTGGCATGTCAATGTTTGGTATCTTTTTTTTAAGGACAACCTCACCTATATAACCTGATAGTTATTTCTGTCATTTTGAGATACTATATGAACATTTTGGACCCAAAATCACAAAAAAACTTAAAACAGATTTTGAAAATGATATTATTTTTCTAACACAAACATACACAACGAAACCATTTGAAAGCTGGAAATATATACATGGGATCAGGCTTTGAATTTCGTCATTTTAGGGGCAAGGCCATTTGGCCTTTGGTGTTACACATTTTTTCAGGGCGCAAAGGCCACATGCCAGGGCACAAAGGCCATTGAGGGAAACATTTGGATTTGGAGCTTGCAAATAAATAACTTCACTTTTTTATAAGAAAAACACACGAATGACATGGAAAACAAATCACTTTTTTAATATCAATAATGTCAAACATGATATCATCATAGAGGCCTATGCCTCCTTAGTATTACCGTATATATAATGAAATACTTTACTTTGAATAATTAGTGTTTGGTATGTTTTCCATATACTACTTCTCCCATTCACAAATCAAAAATCAAATCAAAAAATCAAAAATTCTATTAATATGTAACAAATATATTCCATTTCAGAGCAGAAGAAACAGCCTTCAAGGGTCAAACTCTGCACATACATCATTCAGCAGTGCACAGTGAAGTGTGTGTGCGCGCCCGTGTGTGTGTGTGTGTGCGCGCTCGTGTGTGTGTGTGTGTGTGTGTGTGTAGGCTACGAGAGTCGCTTTAATCAACTCCTCACAGCTCTGGTCAGAAACTGGACAAAAGTTAAACATGTACAAACCACAGACTGTCATGGCGAATACAATCGCTGCTTTAATTCTGTCTTTAGGACGTTTTTGTGAGTGTGGACGGAGCAGCTACAGGTTAGTTTAGCCTGATTGATCCATTCAGAAAACACGCATTTTAAAAGGTTTCTCGCTTGCCGTCTTATCTGCAGACTTGTCAAAGCATTAATTCATGTTTTTTACTAACCGGTATCAGTATTTAGTTACTTCGGCATCATTTTGAAACGTGTATTACAATAAATCACGGTAAAATATGTTCATTTTGTCGCAGTTGGTTTCCACCACAGTATTTACATGGAAATAAGCCCCACCCCCTCTCCAGCGCGTTCTGTTTGAATGACAGGAGTAAACACAGCTGACAGCCGCGGTGAAACTCCAGAGCGATGAGAATATTCGCATCACGTCCGTTGTGAACGCAGCATAATGCAGTTCAGAAAACACTGTTCTGTCGCTTTTAAAGCAACTTCAAGATTTTAACAGTATCAGGGGCACACAGGCCATGGTGGCCGTAGGACGTACAATTATTTGTGGGGCATAACGGCCAGACCGAGGGGCTACGACGGCCATGGCCGTCATGGCCGCCGTGAAAATCCTACCCTGCATGGGATGTCACTATGATAATGTGAAAGTTTGATTTAGGTAGCATGAACCTATATACAAATGTTATGAACAAATAACAGGTGTATCCATAGGCTTTTTTCCCTCATTTCTCAAGTTCTGTCAACATTGACACAGTAGGCACAACAATTCATCACTTTTGCCATATCATTCTGATATGGCAAAAGTGTTATTATAAATATAATACAAATATATATACATACTAGGGCTGTCAAGTTAACGCGTTAATAACGCGTTAACGCAAAAAATAAATAACGCCACTAATTATTTTAACGCGATTAACGCATGTGTATTTTTTGTCCTCGGCCGCCCCGTAGTTTCAGAGCGCATCAAGTCTAAAATACCATCTACAAGCTGATGCTGACTGTAGATCATTCTCATATGATTAAGTTTGTCCTTTGCAGGCCACCGTAGCTGGTGCGCCACACGGTGACGTGTTAAGGTAATAGGCATTCAGTTGTTAGTCGACATGCAATGTACATGTTCACTGTACATGCTGTGGTCATAAATAAAGCCACCACTTGCCTATGCATTGTGTATTCCTTGTACATTTTTCGACGGACCGTGCTAACGCTAACTAGCTGACTGAAGCTAGCCCCAGCCACAATGGCGGATGGATTTTGCCGTCCGGACCCTGTTACGTTTAAAGGAAACGTCGCGGAGAGCTGGCGGATCTTCGAGAGGGAATATGAAATCTTCATCGCCGCAGCGCACCCAGACAAGGCTGCCAGGACTAAGGCTTACATCCTCCTCAATCTCGCTGGACCAGAAGCCATTGAACGTGAACGATCCTTTATGTATGCAGCTGAAGTGCAGGCCCCGACGGTGCGGTGATCTCCCCAGCTGAATCAAAGGAGGACCCGGACTGTTTGATACGGAAATTCAGTGAAATATGCAACCCTCAACATAACAAAATAATGGAAAGGCACAAGTTTCATTCAAGAAATCAGAAGCAAGGTGAGAGCATTGAGTCATTCATCAGCGATCTGAAGATAAAAGCTAAAAGTTGCCATTTTGGAGATTTAGCTGAGGAACTAATCTGTGACAGAATAGTATGTGGCATAATCAATGATTCTTTAAGAAAAACTCTGTTGAGAGACAGTGAACTGACACTTGCTAAAGTTGTTTCAGTCTGCCGTATACACGAAATGACAGAGGAAAGCAGCAGGACGTTAGCCGTTCAAGCTACCAGTGTTGATGCAGTGAGACCTGTTTCTAGCAGAAGGTATCAGCCAAAGCCACAGTCACTCGCTCACTCCCAGAGCATCTCTAACTGTAATAATTGCGGAGGCAGCCATGCAGCAATGCGAGAAAAGTGTCCAGCTTTCGGGCAAAAGTGCCATAACTGTGAAAAAGTGAATCACTACAAAAAATGCTGCAAGTCTAAACCACGCAGCTACAGTCATTCAAATAGAAATAATTTTAACCAGTCTGTACATGAAGTAACAGTGGAAGAGCCCACAACACACAGAGAAGACACGTTCTATGTGGATGGCGTAGATATCAAAAGACGTGTTGATAGTGTTAATCCTCAAGCTAAAGACAAAGAAGAAGGATTTGTTACAATTCACATTAATGGCATTCCAACTGAAATGAAAGTTGACACAGGAGCTAAATGCAATGTGTTGTCTCAAGAAACGTTCAAACAAGTGACCAATGGCGAGCAACTTGTGAAGCAAGAGACTGCTATAAACCTTGTTGCTTATGGAGGAAGCAGGATTGAGACCAAAGGCCTGGTCACACTGCCTTGCTGCTTAAAGGAGCAGCACCATTCGTTGCCTTTCTTCATAGTGAACAAAGAAGTGCAGTCACTACTGGGATTTCGGGCATGCATGGACATGGGAATTGTCACATTGAGCAAAGATGTCCACCAGATCACTACGGAAAGCAACACGGATTTCACCACACAGACACTCATGCAGTACAAAGACCTGTTTGATGATGAACTTGGAGAACTACCAATCACTTACTCCATGACAGTTGATCCTAGTGTACAACCTGTGGTGAGACCTGCCCACCGCATTCCTATTGCAATGCAAGACAGAGTTAAAGCTGAACTTAACCGCATGCAAAACATAGGTGTCATTATACCAGTTACTGAGCCCACAGACTGGGTCTCATCTATGGTGGCAGCACACAAAAAAGACAAGCAGGAAATAAGACTGTGTATCAATCCACAAGACCTCAACACAGCGCTGAAAAGACCACATCACCCTATGAGAACAGTAGAAGAAGTTGCAGCACAGATGTCAGGAGCAAAAGTGTTTTCTGTGCTAGATGCTAAAAGCTCTTTCTGGCAGATACGTCTCGACAAGAAATCCTCCATGTTGACAACCTTCAGTACTCCATTTGGGCGGTACAGAATCCTACGGATGCCCTTCGGCATTAGCTCTGCTAGTGAGGTATTTCAACGCTCGATGGAACAGCTGTTTGCAGGTTACCCATGTTCTGTCATCGTTGACGACATCATCATTGGTGGCCGCGGAGTTGCTGAGCATGATGCCAACCTCAAGAAGGTGCTGGAACGAGTGAGAGAAGTCAACCTGAAGCTGAATCCAGCCAAGTGCAAGTTTCGCCTGGATCATGTAGGATATGTAGGTCACATTTTCACAAGTGAAGGCCTAAAGGCAGACCCTTCTAAGACAGATGCAATCACTAACATGCCAGTCCCCACAGACGTTGTCTCACTACAGCGTTTCCTCGGTATGGTTAACTACCTCGGCAAGTTCATCCCGAACTTCAGCGACATCGCAGCACCACTGAGAAAACTCATCCACAAGGACACTGCATGGTGTTGGTTCCAGCAGCATCAGGATGCATTTGACCTTCTTAGATCATGCTTATCAAATCCACCTGTTCTGTCATACTATGATGTAAAAAGACCAGTCACGCTCACCTGTGATGCGTCATGCTACGGACTTGGAGCAGCGTGCATGCAAGATGGCAGGCCAGTAGCGTTTGCATCACGCACCCTCACTGACACAGACGAGGTATGCACAAATTGAAAAATAACTGCTATCTGTCGTGTTTGCCTGTACAAAATTCAAAGACTATGTGTATGGAAAGCCTGTGGTGGTGGAGACTGACCACCAACCTTTAGTGACTATCTTAAAGAAGCCCATCCACACAGCCCCTGCCCGTCTGCAGAGAATGTTGCTCTGGCTGCAGAGCTACGACATCAGTTTGGTGTACAAAAAGGGCAAGTATATGTATGTAGCAGACACTCTTTCACGTGCCCCAACCGCACAAACATCTCAAAGCCCTGCTGAAAATGATGCTTATGAAGTTATGTCTGTGAGCTACATCTCCACAGCCCGCCTGGAAGAACTCAGAAAGCACACAGCAGAGGACGAAGATCTGCAAGCCCTCAGTGCAGTCATTAATAGAGGATGGCCCATCCGACAGAATCAGCTCCAACCTGCTGTCCGTCTCTTCTTTCCCTACAGAGATGAAATGACAGTAGAAGAGGGAATTGTCATGAAAGGCCACAAAACTGTCATTCCTCAGTCCCTGCACAGAGAGTACATCAAAATAGTGCACAGAGGACACCCCGGCATTGAAGCAACCAAACGCAGAGCAAGAAGCATCATCTTTTGGCCAGACATGTCTAGAGACATCACTGAGGAGTTGCTTTCATGTGCAGTGTGCAACAGCACCAGATCCCATCAGCAAAAGGAGCCCCTCCAGCTTCATCCTGTGCCAGATCTCCCATGGTCCACAGTGGCAACAGACATCTTCGAGTGGCATGGAAAACGGTATCAGGTGCTGGTTGACTCATACTCTGGCTGGTTTGAAATCGACCTTCTCCGGGATGTGACCTCATCAACTGTGATAACTAAATTGAAGAGACATTTCTCTGTTTTCGGCACACCACACACACTCATCTCTGATAATGCTGGATAGTACACCAGTCAGCATTTCAAGGACTTTGCAAAACAGTGGGACTTTGTTCACATCACCAGCAGTCCTGAATACCCACAGTCAAACGGACTAGCAGAGAGAGCAGTTCGCAGTGCAAAACAGTTGATGGAACGATCACACAGAGATGGCACAGATGTCTTCCTCAACCTGGTAAATCTCAGAAACATTCCCCGTGATCTGACGTTAGGCTCTCCTGCTGAACACCTGATGTCGCGACAAACACGTGCAGCCATCCCTGTGAGCACCAAACTGTTACAGCCAAACCCAAAAGATGCACAACTAATCAGAACACAACTCCTCAACAAGCGGCTCATCCTAAAGCGCCACTATGACATCTCAAGTTCTCCTCTGAAACCCCTGGCAGAGGGACAAGTGATCAGGATGCAGACCCCAAAAGGATACGATCGGCTTGGCGTTGTCAAGGAAGTGAGCGAGAAACCACGCTCTTACATAATCCAAGCCAACGGGACTTCATACAGACGGAATCGTCGTCACATCATTCCTGTTCCCGAGCCGTCGCCCCAGCAACAGCAGCCTCAAGATTTCGACCCTCACAACACCGACCCCTCTATGATCGACTGTGTACCCCATACACCACACACACCTGAGAGAAACAGCAGGCTGACACCGAACAGTTCCCCTTCACTACCAAGACACACATCACATTTCCCTTGCAACAACAGTGACACACCATACATAACACGATCAGGTCGCACATGCAAACCAAACCCTAAATATGTGCAGTAACACTGTTGGACAATCTTGTTAAAGTGATATGTTTAGTCATTTCCTTTTCCTGTTACCTGGTAAGGTATTTAGTAATGGTTTATTGTTTGTGTCACCAAATGCTAAAGGAATGTTCAATATCATCTGCCTTAAATGTTATTTACTTTCAGATAGAAACATCAGCTAAAGAGAAGGGATGTAGATCATTCTCATATGATTAAGTTTGTCCTTTGCAGGCCACCGTAGCTTGTGCGCCACACGGTGACGTGTTAAGGTAATAGGCATTCAGTTGTTAGTCGACATGCAACGTACATGTTCACTGTACATGCTGTGGTCATAAATAAAGCCACCACTTGCCTATGCATTGTGTATTCCTTGTACATACACACATGCATGTATTAAGAAGTATTGACAACTTCTACACTGACAGCCCCGCTCCTGCTGCCCGCTTGCGGCAGACCACACTTCCACGCTCACCGACTGGCCATCGGGAGGACCGGGAGGGCGTGTGTATGTGTGGCACGAGCGAGCGAGAGAGACCTTACGTGTATTGTTGTTGTTAGCATCTGGTGCTAGCTAGCAGCGCTAACAGATATAAGGAGCTGTTTAAATGAAAACAGAGGAGCAACATTTCGCCGACAACTGCGCCGAGCACTTGACTTTATGCAGGAAACCAGACAGTGGGACATTGTACGAAAAGTCAGCACACTCAGCACGGTTAGTGCGCGCAACATGATTGCAGCGTCCAGGCAGCTCCCGTTCGAGCATATGCCTTGAGTTGCACATAGCTCCAACGATCACACACACACATTGTATTGTATGAGAGGTTCCAGGTTGAATTGAGGCGAATATTTGTAATGTTCAGAGGTTGTTGTATTTAATATTCATGAGAATATTTGTCATCGTTCAAATGAAACAAACATTTGCATAAAGCATATTTGTCCACTCATATGTTGATAAGAGTATTAAAAACTTGAAAAATATTCCTCTAAGTTACATTTAGAACAGATAAAAAATGTGCGATTAATTTGCGATTAATCGCGATTAACTATGGACAATCATGCGATTAATCGCGATTAAATATTTTAATCGACTGACAGCCCTAATATATACACATTATGTACAAAAATCTGTTTTTTCTGTCTTTATCTGTGCCACGCTTCAAAGCAGTTTCTGTCAACTACGACACAGAGGGCAACATCACAGGCTCCTCCTCCTCCTCCATGTCAAAAAACAAGCTTATAGCTTGACTCACGTTCAGAGTTCTCTTCATTATAGTTGAATCTTCAAAACTCTAAATCTATCTAACTATATCTAAATTCTCAATGTTTGTCTGTCACTTTACTTCAATCGCAGTCTCCCGCCGTCTCTCCTTGTCTCCCGCCGCCTGTCTTCGTATATCTTCGTCTCTCTCCATTTCCCGCCGTCTCTCTTCGGTTCCCGTCGTCCCTCTTCGTCTCTTTTCGTCTCGCTTGGTATCACTCCGTTTACCTGATTACCTCACCCCCTCCCTGGTAAATACATCCTGTTGAGCAGAATCTACAGTTTCCAGTATTTTCCGTTTCGTAAAATGATAAAATACGGCGAAGATATTAAAATATGTGCTTCCATTATTCATACTTTTGAAATAGTAGTATTAACTTTATATCATCGTATCTCCGTGTTTATTGGGTCTTTTTGCATGAAACAAAGACTGGCATATCGTTTCAAGCCAGTACTTTCGACAGAAATACACATATACATCCTGTTGAGCAGGATCTACAGTTTCCAGTATTTTCCGTTTCGTAAAATGATCAAATACGGCGAAGATATTCAAATATGTGCTTCCAGTTTTCATACTTTTGAAATGTATTAACTTTATATCATCGTATCTCCGTGTTTACTGGGTCCTTTTGCATGAAACAAAGACTGGGATATAGTTTCAAGCCAGTACTTTAGACGGAAACACACGGCAATGTTGTCCGGACTGTTGTTTTTATGCGGCACCGGCTTGAACAGGTCATGTGATCTGATCACGCCGGCGTGACGGTCGACTCCAAAGGGTTAAATAACACACTTGCTCTGCAATAATATGTTTTTTGATATTTCTGTTAGGAAAGGACATGCCTGAGAGACAGGACTGCTTCACCATGTTCTCTTTCTCTGAGGGTCCAGAAGAACATCCAAGAGGGAAAGGAAAAGGTGATGTGATGAAATTTAAGAGCAGTACAGGACATTCACTAAGAGACACTTATATTGTAACACAAAGACCTGCACACTGACTAGTTTTCTAGTCTAACAGGAACTTAATTTTTGTGTTTTACGTTGCACCTCAGAGACAGTGTGATTATTGTCAGGCCTATAAAGTTTGGCCAAAAAAAAAGTCAGCTGATGAAATGCATTTGCCTCACTTTATGAGCTTCACATCACTTGTGCCTTGTACCGCAGAGTTTGCAACGTCACAAATAAATGGGGCCAATCTTCAGTCAGATGTGAATGTGTAATCTAACATTTTCAGTAAGAATAACGGACGAAAGGGGTGCAAATACAATTTATTGAAATGTGAACTAAAAGTTATCAAGCATGAACCATCACCATTTTTTTTTAAATAAAAACGAAATAATATACATAAGTTGCACTAAATGTTAATCTGTTAATTGATTAAGTAAACACATTTTGTCAAATTAAGTGACAGGCTAGGCCTGTGCAGGTGGTAACAGCTATGCCCAGCATGGGCTAAGTTCTGTAGGTGCAGCTGGTGCAGGCCCTCCTCCCTCAGGCCTGGTCCTCCTCCCTCAGGCCTGGTCCTCCTCCATCAGGCCTGGTCCTCCTCGCAGGGAAAGACCCTCAGCCCTCTCTGGCCAAAGCAACAGACAGGATGTTCATAAAGCTGAGGTTTCCCCCATAGTCTCTAATCATCCATCCTGTGAATATGAGAGGGGAACAAATAGTGTAATAGATGCTTTGGACAATAAGAAATATAAAGTTAACTGTTGAGTTGCTCAGTTTTTTAGATTGACAGGGTTTAATAATACAAACCAAAGGAGAGGCACCGTAAAATAAAGATTGGTCTTTCAATAAATTGTGTTGATTTTGTCTTTTGAATTGTTTGTCTAAAGTCAAGTAGCTAGAACTGTTACTTATAGTTTGAATGATACAGTCTGGTTATAATGTTTGGAGGAGGCATCACAGGTAAGAGCACCATGTGTTGTGTTCCATCCACAACAGATGCACACAGATTGATGTGTGTGTATTTATTGATCTACTATTTCTTGAATCATTACTGTCAGTCCAAAACAAGAGATTTTGTTTTAGTAACATGTTTTTAAAACATTATCTCTTTTCCACTACACTATCTTGAATATTTTAGTTTTTACATCACTACATTTATCTAACAGCTTTAACATTGTAAAGGTGTCACTTCGGACTCTGGGTAATTATGACAGCATGTCCTACTGTTTTGAGAGTTTGAACAAACCAGACCTTCATCTATTAATGTAGAAAATAATCAGCACATTAAACCATTATGAAAGTTATCATTAGTTAGCTCATTGTTCAAAATGAGCTCCAACTCTTGCATCGGTAATAACAATAAAACAAATGATATAATATAATAGTATAACTTGTGTCAACTTTAAATACTTTAACAACACTTTAATAATTATACTAGCATACTTTTACTAAAGTAACATTAACATGTTTAAATGCAGGGCTTTTGTAAGAGAGTATTTGTATAGTGTAGCATGGTCTACTTGACTTATCTAACCGAAGTGATTGTAACGTTAATTTGCAAACCGTCAAACCCCCCCCCCCCCCCACACACAAAAGGACACGGTAACGTTGTGATTCACTACAATTAATGATAACTACGGAGCTTGCTAACGGCAAGGCACAAGGCTACTTCACTCATTTTGCTAATGTAAGATACAAATGCTGTCAAGCCCTCACTGCTTGTAAAATAAAGAGCACAAACTGACTACTTACCCGAGCGGCGAGCCCCACTGTTCTCCGTCATTTTTCTCCCGAGTTGTTGTGATCACATGACTGACAAAGCCGTGCTCTGATAGGCCAAAAGTCGGTTCCATTGCATTCAGGCTCGATTTCTTATCCTGTCTGGGTAGCCCAGATGATGTTGCATCGCAATTTTGGACATCGAATTTTAAACACCGAAATTGTGCATTCGAATTTTTTTAACTTGAATCTTTGTGATCTGAATTTGAACATTTGAATTTTTTTAACTTGAATTTTTACATTTTTATTTCACACATACTTCACAAATTCGGAGCAAAACAATTCAGATACATGATTTTCAAAGTAATTATTTTCAATGCTATAAATTCGGTGTCTGATAAAATTCAAATACTTCTGTCTCTTGTTTGCTTCCATACACCAGTAAATGCCAGATTTGTTCATGTTAGATTCCATAACCAAAGACCATGAATGCATTAGAGCCTGTCAAAGTGTATTTATTAGAATGCACTCATTACTTTAACTTGGTCTCAAATTAAAAAAAGCTGTTTTTAATTATTTAATTGGATTAATATGAGGACTGGGGGATAGATCTAGGGTTCTAAATCTGTCACTCTAATGAATGCAAGGATAGTAGTCCTATCAATGTGCAAGTATAAATGTGTGCTCTAAAAGGCTGAGGGAAGATGAACGTTCTCTATTTGATATTAATTAGCCCACGTGACTGCAACTCGCATAATTGATATCGTCACGATCAATGTCGTCGCTCGCGGAGCGAGCGATAACCATGCAAAACCCACAAAAAACAGGGGGCAAAAGCCCATTAAAAGTGGCCTAAATCATGGCAGTAGGTAGCCCATGCGACTACAGTGAGGTGGGCGTAGCAACGCATCCTTCTCCAAAAAATACGATGTTGTTGTAATTCAATGGAAAATCGTCCAAACAGCACCAGACTTCAGACTATCATTAATGGTCCGGCCCTCAACAGCTCTATGTCAATTATGGGATGTCATCATATGCCGTTGCCATGGCAACGCATCCTTCGCCAACAAATACGATGTTGTTGTAATTCAATGGAAAATCGTCCAAACCGCACCAGACTTCAGACTATCATTAATGGTCCGGCCCTCAACAGCTCTATGCCAATTATGGGATGTCCTCATATGCCGTTTCCATGGCAACACATCCCTCGCCATGAAACATGGTGTTGTTGTAATTCAATGGAAAATGGTCCAAACTGCACCAGACGTCAGACTATCATTAATGGTCCGGCCCTCAACAGCTCTATGTCAATTATGGGATGTCATCATATGCCGTTGCCATGGAAACGCATCACTCGCCAAAAAACCTGGTGTTGTCGTAATTCAATGGAAAATCGTCCAAACGGAACCAGACTTCATATGATGGCTAATGGTCCGGCCCTCAACAGCTCTATGCCAATTATGGGATGTCATCATATGCCGTTTCCATGGCAATGCGTCCCTCGCCAAATAATACGATGTTTTTGTAATTCAATGGAAAATCGTCAAAACGGCACCAGACTTCATATGATGGCTCCTAGTCCGGCCCTCAACAGCTCTATGTCAATTATGGGATGTCATCATATGCCGTTGCCATGGAAACGCATCCTTCGCCAATTATTGCAAAGAGGCTCCAAGGATAAGACCAGAATGATGTAAATCTTAGTAAAGCAGTACGCTCGCCCTCAGCCATGGAATGTTCCCGCTTTGACAGGCCATCATTACATTACGTATGTCATTTGTTAGACGCTTTTATCCAAAGCGACTTGCATACATTCAGTACTGTGGACAATCCCCACAGGAGCAATTTGGGGTGAAGTGTCTTGCCCAGGGACCATAGGCGGCGCGTGAGGCTCAGGTTTGGGAAGGCTAAATAACTTTTTTTTACCTGATGCTGCCCACCTCTGGCGTCTATAGAAAAGAGATCAACTCATTGAAAGCACCGCCTGCTGACCAATCAGAGCTCAGTGTGCGGAGTTTAAAACTATCAAGTCATATTACAGGATAAAGGAAATACAGTTTAAACTGCCGTAGGCAGAGAAGACTCCGACGTGTCGCACTTATCATTCATATCACATTCAATCAGATCATCGATCATATAATATCACAATATTTCCTTATCTGAGTCAGCTTCTCGTGCTGTATCTGGCCGTGCAACACTTACAGTGTCATTACGTTGACGAAACACTCGAGTCAAATATAATTAAAGTCAGATCCACTTAGTGTCGATGGGGCAGTGATATCATAAAACTGTTGTACGCTTTCAAACACTCTGTAGTTATTTTTTAACCAGTTGTTCTGTATTCTCCTTGCAGGTTGCATAGCAACTATGTGGCTTGTATCCTGGATTATATGTTTAAATCATGGATGGTTAAAGGTCCTTGCAGGTTGCATAGCAACTATGTGGCTTGTATCCTGGATTATATGTTTAAATCATGAATGGTTAAAGTTCATATGTGTCTAATATTAGCAGTGGCGTTTTCTCCCGGAGGCCAAGGGAAGCCAGACTTCCCCTGTTTTTTCGGATTGTAGTTATAATTTAAATAAATAAATAAAAACACTTTGTTTTGTTTCGATAATTCTCCTTTGCTGTGTGTTGCTGCCGGCCCGTCTCTCCCCCATTCTCATTGAGTATTTTACAAAGAGTGAAACAAACAGCGCCCCTCTAGATGTTATGGTGAAACAGTAGATTGCACTCACTGTTGCGAGAGGAGGCCAGCCGAATCTGGCTTCCCTTGGTGAAAAAAATTTGAGGGATTGACCAATCAGATGAGGCCCACGTGATGTCCCTGCCAACCTGTGATTGGTCAGGGCCATGCCAAGGGAAGCCAGCCGCCTCTTGCTTCCCTTCAGAGGCGGCTGGCGATTTGATTGGACACTGCCATCCAATCAAATCACATCAACATCAGTTTTAATACAGTAACTGTCATCACCGCCGTTAGAAATTATCAAGCAAATGAAGCATTATGGAGGGTGGAGATTTGGTGTACTTAATCAAACATAACTTTACTAAACTTCCGCGACAGCAGCAACTAAAAATTAAATCAGATGACAGGCCAATGCCCGCACTCGAGCTGTGTGTACACAGAGGAAAAAGGGAGAGAATCGGACATTCAATGACGACAATTATGTCCGCACGGAGTGGCTAACTGGAAGCGCTAAACTTCAGCGTCTATTTTGCTGGCCATGTCTTCTTTTTGACAAGGATTCGTGCTCCCTGAACAATCCTTGGGCAACTTCAGGATTCATCGACCTTGCCAACCTGTCACGGGCAATTGAGAGGCACGGTAAATCCAAAAATCACATAGATTTTGTGATTGTCTGCATACATTAATAAGTAAAATGCTTAAATGAATAAGGAGAGAGTTTCAGCTGGAGAGTGCGTGCGGACCTTTCGGTTAGATAACAGGCGTGTGCAAGTCCTGCATCTGTGTGATACAAATGTGTGTAAAATGATACCGGGCGCTGTAATCACTCATCTGGTTACGTTATTGACCACCCCCCCGACCCAAAAAATGGGCTTCCCCTACATTTTTCCCCACGCCACGCTACTGAATATTAGTGTACTTTTCATTCATGAAGTATGACGCTGCGCCGTCAGTACACTTGTCCCTGTTTGTGATTGGTCAAATGTAGCTAACCCCGCCCCTTTCACGTGAATGCACTCTCAGCTGGTGAGAGAAACCCTGGCTTGATTTACTGAGTTGATAACCAGCTTCGTAGGACCGCTTAGCTAGATCTCGTTTGTTAGGGTTAGTTAAGATAACTCAAATATATCCAGGGTCTGTTGAACTGGCTTCGTAGTGCACAGGGCACAGGTGGCTGCATAGAAGCGCAAATGTCAAAGACACAAACATATACATTATATTTTTATTTTACCAGAATGCAGTGACAAAAATATTTGGGAAGGCTTAGCCTTCCCTAGCCTACAGTACCCGCCGCCCCTGACAGGGACACAACAACATGCTGATGCAGTGGGACTCAAACTTGCTACCCCCTGATTCAAAGTCCAGCACACTACCCACTGAGCCACAGCCTCATTAGGTAGGAGCAGTGATCAAGGTCACCCTGCGTCCAGAACCATGCTTCCCTGGGTGGAGTTCTGCTGGAACAGGTCCAGGAGCTTCACTGCTGAATTGTCCTGATCTGTCATGCATTTCAAAATATTAAGAAACTCTCCAACCATCAAGATTCCAAACCCTCAAACACTCAGTGCAACCATGATTCGGATTCTTTAAATGCTAAGGGAGGGTTTTTCAGTTTGTTCCTACTGGATTGGGGAAACATCTCAGTCTTAAATCCTAAAAATAAAACATATCAATTACATCTTCACATGATGGGAGGGCAAAAGGAATGTTCTATTGGTTGTAGCAGCAGCTACAGTACATTATTGGTTTTGCTACCATGTTACCATACAACAGCATTTCTCAAAGTGTGGGGCACGCCCCACTGGTGGGGTGCAGGGATGTGATAGGTGGGTCGCAAACGCGCTGAACAGGAGATTTTATTTTATTTTTTTAAATACATTTGTTTTACCTCAGGCCAGAATCGAACCTGGGTCCTCGCGGGCGGTAGTGGACTTTTACAGCCGGAGACTCGCAACGGCGGTGGACTTTCACAGCGCCGCTGCGCCGGACCCGCCGGGTGTTTGCGGCGGCGGATGCGGCGGCGGATGCGGTACCGGCGCTGTGAAAGTCCACGTCCCACCTATGGCAGCAGCCCACCAACGGCAACGGCCCACCGGGAAAAGTCCCGAATCTCCCAGGATTGCAGGTTAAAGCGGGCTTAGGCATACAAGAGGTGTAACATTATTTAATACCAAAACTATATTGAAATAGAGTCTAGCTTGAACAGCAACTAAGTAGCTGTAACATTACTGGGTTATGTTAGAAATTAAAATCAATGTTTTGATAGCATAATGTAGTTTAAACATACCGTCAGTTTAAAAGCTGTTTTATACTGAAAAACCAGAAGTTCCCGTGCACAACCAGTGGTTAAGCTTTTATTCTGAAAATCCTTCATCTCCGGTTAGCATTTAGCATGAGGCTAATATACCATTTACTATAGAGGTGAATTTAGCAGCGAGATGATATGATGTTGCACACCGAAACCTACTGATTTCAACACTACAATTACAGACGTCGAGATATTATTATCATTGTTGAATATTACATGAAGGTATAGTTTATTTGAGTACGATATTGTTTACAGATGTGAGTAGCATGTGACAACTTCCGGATCGACCGGAAACCTAACTGCTGTGAAGTATTTTTTGGAGTATTGATTACAGCGTTTAGAATGTGTTAAATGAAAAGTCATGAAAGAGTTAAGGAAGAGAAAAGCCGTGTTTAGATATATATTGAATGTACAATGTCTGTATCCTCTGATATGCGAAACAACGGACATTAAGACGTGGAGAGCCGCCCGCTGGGAGGAGCCAGCAGAGGATATATAAACGCCGGGACCTGGGGGGCTCGGCCTCTTTCTACACCGGCCAAACTCAGAGAAACAGCTGTTTTCCTCTCGAACGATATTCTGCTTGTAACATTACCGCGCCTTTCTTTTTAATTAAAGTACCAATTTGACACCATCTCAGAGACTCCATTTAGTCTCCTTTTAAGCTTCTCTCCTGGAGGCGAGAATAACGAACACAACATAACAGTTATTTGGTGATAACTACCAAAGTAAAGTAACTTCAGACGCAGACGTCACGTAGCTTCTCAGACGAGAGGGGGTTGCGACGAGAGTATCACGTTACTTCTCTCGCGGCATAGTTCACGGCATGGTAGGCGACGATCGACACGATTGGTTGCTCAGTGTGTTCGTTCTTTGGCACAAATCACACCTCATAGCCTAGAGTGCTGACTGAGAGCACCAGAACACCGCTCCAGCTCTTCAAATATTACAGTACCCATAAGGAGCCGTACACATGCTGCAGTGTTTGCGTGGCTGTGTCTTTAGTTGTAAGCACAGTGGCGATCTGTTGTTATTAGCATCTGGTTAGCTAGCTATGCTAACGAATTTAAAGAGCTTTTCTACAACCAGGTGGAAGAGAACTCTCTCCTGAGCAGTGGCGAGCCGTGACTTTTCTACCTAGGCCCTCTGACCTCAGTGAGGTTAAGGCACACCTTGATACAGATGTAGCACCTAATTTCAGACAGTTTGAAACGCGAGGGCCGTGATTGGTACGTGATCTGCCCTCGCTCAAGGGAAAACCTCCAGCTTGACTTGAGACCTCCCCCGTGATAAATAAATGTAATTATTATGAAGCCAGCTGCAATGGATCATTGATCCACCAGGGGGTGCAGTGGGGTTCCACACTGGAGCTCATGTGAAATAAAGTCAGATGCAGTACGCTGGATGTACAGCGGAACTTTGTTAAGATCCATATGTCACGGATATCATACTCTGTGCTAAATAAGAGACATGTAATCATTTACAAAACATCACCATGTTGTTATTTAACAAAATAATGTTGTTTAGTCGAAAAAAACGAACGGGAGGAAATGCAGCTCGGCTCTCGATTTTTCATCCTAATTTAATCATCATCTTCACCACGATCATTTATGTTTATGTTCGCCGAAATTGACATGAAATCACTGACACATATGAATATACTGTATTCAACTTCATTAAAACGTTATTGACGTGCCTAAACTCAGTAATTCACCATTTCTACGCATGAACACACTTTGTCCGTGTTTGGCTCTCTCGCCGCACAGTGAAGCATTCCCGCATTGACGTCACTTCTGGCTTCCCCCAAAACTTCAAAATGAGTCGAAGGAATTTCCCCGCGATGTTCGAAATTATTGATATTTATCGGAACGGTATCGCACCTTCTTTTTTAAGCTGACGGTTCGAGATTACTAGTAGCCCAATATTTCATTGCATAACAGTTGTTGGGAGGCTGTCACAGGCTCTTTAACATCTCTGTCTCCTATTGATCTGAGTATATTATAAAGAATAGCCTGTTAATTGAAGCATTATAGCACAGGCCTTTGTCAGATGGTATATTACGCTGTTTTTTTTCTGCTTCGAATAGTTCTCTCTTTTTTCACCATACCTGTGTTTGCATCACTGATATTACAACGCAGGGCTAGCTCAAATGCACACAACACTTGATAACAGTCTACAGTGTAAAAACTGTTGCATTGGTAAAACTTAAAAAAAACGTGTCAACTGTTTCCAAGCAATTTTAAGAGTTTAGTCAACTTTAGTATTTTTTACAATGACTTCTGCTTTTCTTGTTTTTTTGACATTTTTTTCAGATTGACAATTGAAAGAGATAATACAATCATTACTAAACAATGGCTTTAAGAACGTCTATAAAATGCTTTAAAAACTCCAGCAGAGTGCTTTCTGACAGAAACGCTTTCTCTTGAATTCCATGTGAACATCTGTATGTGAAATGTATTGAACATGAGAGCAGCGTGCAGCTCTGTCTTTTTTACTGAATGTTACCATAGAGAAAAATAAAACTTCTCACACTGCTAAAGTCAAGGCTGTAAATGCGTGAATAAATACCAGATCATTGTGTCCTTTTTTAGAAAGTCATAAACACGTATTTCCCCCACTTCACTGGGTTTCCATTTGAACTTCATATACAGTCCGTGCTCGTCCCTGAACCCTCTTCCCTGGGCCCCACATGTCGTTCGCTTTCTGTAAAGATTGATATCTTCTGCTACTATTTGAACAACAATGACATTTCCCTTCACTTAGGCCACAGCACATATTGGTATTTATTTATTTGTGTTAACAAACTTCTCCATAAATGCTGTGTTTGCTTGGCTTTGAACACATTTCACACTTTCATGTTCAGTAGATCTGTTGTGTTCTGAGCTGAAGACTGTATAGAAGAGCAATTCATGAGAATTGATTAGCCCCAAGCCTGTTTTTCAGGTCTCCGGCTCGAAAATGACATTCCCCGAACAAATGACTATATCTTCACTTCTAAAAGGGGTAAATTAATAATCTTTTTTCTCAAAGCAATGATAAACCTGTGAGTTGGATGTAGAAAAGTCAGAATCAATATAGATGTTTTTATTTTAAAGTAAATTCAGATTGAACATAGTAAAAAAAATTAAATTATAGTTTCCGTCCCAAAACAAACATTACTTATAGTGAAAACCACCCTTGAATGATGGGATAGTAGACTAAAAGCTTTAGGAATCCAAACTATAACATATAATAAGTACCCTGTATCAAGATTGATGCAAAACAAGTTAAATTTGACCTTTTAGAGAGGTTTAGAAAAAAACACCCACCTCTGGGGTAATTTAGGTGTATTTGCCATATCTCTGGAACCCATCGGTCGATTTTGAACCGTTAGAGCCAATAGAATCGAGAGGAAGTTCCTAAATCCATCTAAACATTACCATTGGTGAATGAGAGTGATGCGCAGCCAGCATGCCCAAAACCGGAAGCTCTCATATACTCTCGTAGCTCTCATAGCAGCTACAGTGGGGCAAAAAAGTATTTAGTCAGCCACCAATTGTGCAAGTTCTCCCACTTAAAAAGATGAGAGAGGCCTGTAATTTTCATCCTAGGTACACTTCAACTATGAGAGACAGAATGGGGGGAAAGAATCCAGGAAATCACATTGTAGGATTTTTAATGAATTAATTGGTAAATTCCTCTGTAAAATAAGTATTTGGTCACCTACAAACAAACAAGATTTCTGGCTCTCACAGACCTGTAACTTCTTCTTTAAGAGCCTCCTCTGTCCTCCACTTGTTAACTGTATTAATGGCACCTGTTTGAACTCGTTATCAGTATAAAAGACACCTGTCCACAACCTCAAAGAGTCACACTCCAAACTCCACTATGGCCAAGACCAAAGAGCTGTCAAAGGACACCAGAAACAAAATTGTAGACCTGCACCAGGCTGGGAAGACTGAATCTGCAATAGGTAAGCAGCTTGGTGTGAAGAAATCAACTGTGGGAGCAATTATTAGAAAATGGAAGACATACAAGACCACTGATAATCTCCCTCGATCTGGGGCTCCACGCAAGACCTCACCCCGTGGGGTCAAAATGATCACAAGAACGGTGAGCAAAAATCCCAGAACCACACGGGGGGACCTAGTCAATGACCTGCAGAGAGCTGGGACCAAAGTAACAAAGGCTACCATCAGTAACACACTACGCCGCTAGGGACTCAAATCCTGCAGTGCCAGACGTGTCCCCCTGCTTAAGCCAGTACATGTCCAGGCCTGTCTGAAGTTTGCTAGAGAGCATTTAGATGATCCAGAAGAGGATTGGGAGGATGTCATATGGTCAGATGAAACCAAAATAGAACTTTTTGGTAAAAACTCAACTAGACGAGTTTGGAGGAGAAAGAATGCTGAGTTGCATCCAAAGAACACCATACCTACTGTGAAACATGGGGGTGGAAACATCATGCTTTGGGGCTGTTTTTCTGCAAAGGGACCAGGACGACTGATCCGTGTAAAGGAAAGAATGAATGGGGCCATGTATCGTGAGATTTTGAGTGACAACCTCCTTCCATCAGCAAGGGCATTGAAGATGAAACGTGGCTGGGTCTTTCAGCATGACAATGATCCCAAACACACCACCCGGGCAACAAAGGAGTGGCTTCGTAAGAAGCATTTCAAGGTCCTGGAGTGGCCTAGCCAGTCTTCATATCTCAACCCCATAGAAAATCTTTGGAGGGAGTTGAAAGTCCGTGTTGCCCAGCGACAGCCCCAAAACATCACTGCTCTAGAGGAGATCTGCATGGAGGAATGGGCCAAAATACCAGCAACAGTGTGTGAAAACCTTGTGAAGACTTACAGAAAACGTTTGACCTCTGTCATTGCCAACAAAGGGTATATAACAAAGTATTGAGATGAACTTTTGTTATTGACCAAATACTTATTTTCCACCATAATTTGCAAATAAATTCTTTAAAAATCAGACAATGTGATTTTCTGGATTTTTTTTTCTCATTTTGTCTCTCATAGTTGAGGTATACCTAGGATGAAAATTACAGGCCTCTCTCATCTTTTTAAGTGGGAGAACTTGCACAATTGGTGGCTGACTAAATACTTTTTTGCCCCACTGTATATATGAAAAATACTCTTATTGACATAAATATTATGATGGATTATCAGTAATCATTTCAAAGTGACACAGAGACATTGGATTAACCTTCAGCTGCGTTTTAATGCCATTGAACACAACTTTTGATCAGAAAACCGCAAAGGTAAGACGTATTTGCCGTTTTGGCCCTGTAAAGCTAAGTTGTGTGTTGTCTGGTTTCGCCTTCGCTGCCGCGAGTTTTGGTCGTGGAGTGATGAAACATATACCATTGGAATCTGTGTAATCTCAGTTTTCATATGATATCTTTGATTCTGCAGATCCGATGAAGTGTAAAATATTTCAACCCAGTCTCATGGCATTTCGTGTTATAGTCACAACATTTAATCTATTGATTCGTGTTCACCAACACGATTTTCCCCTTTTTTTCGTGTCACACAGCACGATTTTAAAAGCATTGTATTTCTATTGGTAGTATGTTTCGTGCCTGCAGCACGTCTTTTTGTCCGTTTGGGTCTTGGAAGACGGAAGCTGTGTGGTTCATAAAAACATGTTCTTACTCTATATCAAGCCACGATTATTGTTTTTATTTTAAATCGTATAATGTCTGACTTTTTTGTCGTCTGTGAGGAAAATAAATGGGGCTCAGAGCCTCAGAATACTGAAATCTGTATTTTTTAAATCTTTGTTTCCTTCTAATTTGTTATTCTTTTCAAAATAACACACTGTTATTTACTCACCAATAACACACAATTATCCTTGTTTTTATTTATTTGTTTAATTCCATAATCTCTGGCTTTTTTGGCGTCCGTCAGGAACTGAATTTCAAAATAAAAATAACCGGAAACAGACGTAGGCCTATAAGGGACATTTCGAGCATCATTGCGATACACAGCCACTGAACTGATTACCCAAGATCCTCAGCTATGGTTTAAGCTCGCTGATTGGATGTTTTAGCCGCAATGCATGTAGGGATATGGTGTTAATGCCATATAAAATCCCAAAAACATTTCTGAGTTTAGGATGGCCGAAGACACTACACTACCCATAATCCCCAGCTATCGTTTAGGACTACTGTCCCCGTGATTAATCTTCAAGCTCTGTGATTGGATGTTGGAGTGGCAGTGCGCTAAGGTTACGCCAAGCGTCAAACAGCTGTTTGAAATGGAACGATACTATGGCAGACTATCCAAAACTGGAATCGAACGCCCCCCCAGAACTACACATGCTGGCTATTGTGTTTCGCAAAATGTTCTATGGGACGTCTCGACTGAACGTTTTCGTTTTTCCCACAATTAGAAGTTGCCAGTATTAAACACATTGGTGTTATCAAATGTAAAACATATAATTAATAAATGGGTGAAAATCGCTTGTGTCCATAATGCGCAGCATTAATATATACCCACATGACGGCTCATTGTTACTTTGTAATTCTACTCCACTACAATTCAGAGGTTAACCTGGTATTTTTACTCCACTACATTTATTTGAGTTACTTTGCAGATTCTGATTAATGATGTGAAATATAAACAACCCTTAAATCAGACTTTAGTTACACCTGAGTAAAATTCAGGGAAGGTGATTGTCAAGTGCCAACAATCAGGAGAGATATTTGATAGTTGGTGCTTGAGAAGACTAAACATGTATCTGCAATTGACATGAATGGAAACGAGTAATAAAGTATATTCATTACTCGTTATTCTCTACTAATAGTTAATTAAAGACTGTATAATGGCTATTTTGCACATCCCTTTCAAGATTTCAAGATTTTCTAAGGTTTATTGACATCATATACACAACTACGGTGTAGTTATGCAATAAATGAAAAACTTGGGTCACAGGTTCCTCAACAGTGCATTACAAGACATCTATCAATATGTGTGTATACCTCCACCATTAAACTGTCATATTCTGCACATTTCTTATACTATCTACATACATAAGAGTATAATTAATGTGTATAATATCAGTTAAAATAAGGGCTTCAACATAGTTAACATTGCTGGAAAGCAATATATTAGACGTTAAGTACTTTGTCAGGCTTAATATTTATCTGTAGATAGATACCTGTTATCTGTGTTGGTTATTCTCGCGTCCAGGAGAGAAGCTTAAAAAGGAGACTAAATGGAGTCTCTGAGATGGTGTCAAATTGGTACTTTAATTAAAAATAAAGGCGCGGTTATGTTACAAACAGGAATTTTGTTCGACAGAAAAAGCAGCGTCTGTCTCCTGGATCTGCAGGTGAAGAAAGAGGCGAACCCCTCAGGTCCCGCTGTATTTATATCCTCTGCTGGCTCCTCCCTGCGGGCCGGCTCTCACGTTTAATGTCCGTTGTTTTGCATATCAGAGGATACAGACATTGTACATTCAATATATATCTAAACACGCCTTTTCTCTTCCTTAACTCTTTCATGACTTTTCATTTAACACATTCTAAACGCTGTAATCAATACTCCAAAAATACAGGAAATACTTCCACGGCAGTTTGGTTTCGGTCGTTCCGGAAGTTGTCACATGCTACCCACATCTGTAAACAATAACGTACTCAAATAAACTGTACCTTCATTTAATATTCAACAACAATAATAATATCTCGCCGTCTGTAAGTTGTAGTGTTGAAATCAGTAGGTTTCGGTGTGCAACATCATATCATATCGCTGCTAAATTCACCTCTATAGTAAATGATATATTAGCCTCATGCTAAATGCTAACCGGAGATGAAGGATTTTCAGAATAAAAGCTTAACAACTGGTTGTGCACAGGAACTTCTGGTTTTTCAGTATAAAACAGCTTTTAAACTGACGGTATGTTTTAAGGTACATTATGCTATCAAAACATTGATTTTAATTTCTAACATACCCCCAAAGCTTTTTTCTTACTTGAAAGAAGACCTTAATCTAAAGTATTATTTAATGTTTAAATAAAGGTTAATTCGTTTTTCTGTTTTTGCACATCCTCCTATTAATATCTTTGTACATCCTGCACTAAACTGTTTTATTGTAGAGATCACTTATAGTATCTTCTTAATTTTTTATATTCTATATTTCTATCACAGACCTTCTACTTTCCCCCTATGAAAGTATGTACTCTTAATATTTTTTTAATCAAATATAACACATAAAAACAATAATTCAATAACGTGCTTTAACCACTAGGCGGTGCACACAAGGTACACACAGCCATAATAACTTTGTATTATTTGTGTAGGACACTTATGTATGTATAACATCTGAAGATGTGTAGTTTTATTCATGCTTTCACATAATTTTACAGCATATTGCTATTCTATTTCAGACTCAGTATTTACATTCTTATATTTAAATAAAATCAGTCATATCTTTAAAAACTAAAAGTCCTTTTATATCAGCTGTGCACCGTTATGGTGTAAATATAACCTATCTACCAATTGGATCAAATGTAAAAGTCAGCCGAATTAGTGTTGATACTGCAAGGAGACGTATTGTGTGAAGAGAAATGTAAGATGTTGTTTAATTGTTGATATATTTATGATCCACGTCACGTATTCAGTTTTGTCGGCATTTCTTCCAGTTTTTCCAAAGGTCTTCTCATCAGGGCTCTATAAATAAAGAACTACGGCAGATCTGTAATATGTAATGCAGCCGAACCGTGTATTACAATGCCGTTATGTGATGACGTTCAAAGAGAAAAGCAAGAACACTCGGAATAAAGAATTATTTTCTTTTAAAAAAAAAGTTTTTCGGATTTGATATGGCATGAACACCATATCCCTACATGCATTGCGGCTAAAACATCCAATCAGCGAGCTTAAACCATAGCTGAGGATCTTGGGTAATCAGTTCAGTGGCGGTGTATCACAATGATGCTCGAAATGTCCCTTATAGGCCTACGTCTGTTTCCGGTTATTTTTATTTTGAAATTCAGTTCCTGACGGATGCCAAAAAAGCCAGAGATTATGGAATTAAACCAATAAATAAAAACAAGTATAATTGTGTGTTATTGGTGAGTAAATAACAGTGTGTTATTTTGAAAAGAATAACAAATTAGAAGGAAAAAAAGATTTAAAAAATACAGATTTCAGTATTCTAAGGCTCTGAGCCCCATTTCTTTTCCTCACAGACGACAAAAAAAGTCCGACATTATACGATTTAAAATAAAAACAATAATCGTGGCTTGATATTGAGTAAGAACATGTTTTTATGAACCCCACAGCTTCCGGTCTTCCACGACCCGACCGGACAAAAAGACGTGCTGCAGGCACGAAACATACTACCAATAGAAATACATTGCTTTTAAAATCGTTCTGTGTGACACGAAAAAAAGGGGAAAATCGTGTTGGTGAACACGAATCAATAGATTAAATGTTGTGACTATAACACGAAATGCCATGAGACTGGGTTGAATATTTCTACCGTGAGTTAAGTGCTAAGTGCGTTAGCACTCTTTCGCTTAGTGCTAATTCAGACGCTTGGAGTTAGAGTTGTGTTTTGTTTTGGTAAAAATGGTTCATATCGTCAGATAGCTGAGTTTCTTTCCGTTAAGTGGGTATGACACATTAATAGGTTGTTAAATGTTAAGAAGCCCTGAGACACAGTTTCGTGAAAAAAAACCCGTAGCCCCCGCGGGCCGGGGCTATCGGGCTCAGGTTAAGCATGGATGTTTTGCGATCAAGGCTTGGGCTACAGCAGACCTCTCTGCGTCATTGGGATAAGCAGTGTAGGTGAAGATTGCCTCTGCTAAGTGCTCCAAAATGTCGTGTTTCACATTTGGGGACGTTAATGGTGTACCTTCTCATGAATACATTTCATTGCCTTGTCTCAGGGCCAGCTCAGTGTTGTGTGAGAAAGTCGGTATTGAAAATACAGTAGGCCAAGTCGCCTTTCTGAGGGTGAAGGACTCAGAATACCAGTCTCTACTGAACTCACAGAGTGGCCATCACAAACAGATGACAGATTAGAGGTATCAGGGGTGCCCTCTTGAGGGACAAGAGTCAGCATAATAGTGTCTGGTACACTTAAGTTCACAACTTAGTGTGAAGAAGTCATCAAAGTCCTTATCTTTGTACTGAAGACTTAACTTCCTTAACTGCACAAATCAACTCCTCCACGGTTGAAGGTATGCCATCATAGAGGGTCAGTTTCCTAACTTCATGGTCAATGTGGATGCGTAATTGCACGTTTGTTTCTTCCATGTCTCGAACACAAGAATGGGAATTTAGCATTTGAGGCAGATGTAACGCTTTAATGTCACCATGCGCTTTCCTGCCACAGTATAGTCCAGTGGTTCTCAAACTTTTTCTGGCATTCCCCACTTTGAACAGGTGGGCCTTTTCAAGCCCCACCTGTTCCTCGCCGCTCCAATAAAATGGTAGGCCAAGCTTAAAATGGTCAAATGTATCGTTCTATAACAGGGGTCTCCAACCTTTTTTAGGATGAGAGCTACTTTAAAAAAAAATTAAACAAGTTGTGAGCTACTTTTACTCCTCTTTTTCAGTTTTTTTGCAGTGTATATATTTAGCACATTTTAACATTATTATATGCTTACCTTTAACCTTTGTGTGCTGTTTGGGTCTGTGGGACCCGTTTTTTTAAATGTTGAAGTTAAATGCATCAATCTGGTGCACTTTGAGCACAAATGAATGTATGGATACATCTCTCAACACTCTATGAACGGGAGCTGTATACTTTTCAATAATCCAAACATCTTTAGAATATGATCACAACCAATAACAAATCATTTAAACTTGTGTATTCTTATCTTATGTTAAGCATTCTTTCTTTTTATTTATGCATTACTAATCACTCCCCTTTTAAACTGTTTACTGTCCTATAGTACACATTGGAATGATTTCTTACTTTATTTTGTACAACTAGGCTATATTAAATAGATAAAGGTGTGTTTTCTCTCTCTCTCTCTCTCTCGCTCACAGAGGCTGTGTGCTCCTCTGTGGCGATGATGGCTTGCGTTAAAAGATAATAATAAACATAGGCCTATTTGTAAAATGGGGGGACACAAACGGGATTTCGAAAAGTGTCACGGTTAAACTCCTTATGAAGTGGTGAGGTGCAGCTCCACATTGCTTTTCTTCCTGACTGCAACGCTGTTGTGTCTGTGTGTGAGAGCGTTTCACATGTGTGTATGAGAGATTTTTTACATATGTCTGCAAATGACTTTGGTTTCAGTTGTGTGTGTGTGTGAGCAGGCTCGGATTGGCCATAAGGAGATTCGGGACTTTTCCCGTTGGGCCGCTGGCTCTGGCATAGGTGGGCCGTGGACTTTCACAGCGCCGCTGCGCTGGTACCGCATCCGCCGCCGCAAACACCCGCCGTTGCGAGGCTCTGGCGGCTCCGGCAGGTCCGGTGCAGCGGTGCTATGAAAGTCCACCGCCGTAGCGAGTCTCCGGCTGTAATAATCCACTACCGCCCGTGAGGACCCAGGTTCGATTCCAGCCTGAGGTCCAAAACATTTTTTTCTTTAAATAAAAAAAAATAATCTCCCGTTCATCGCGTCCATTCGCGACCCACCTATCACATCTGTGCGCCCCACACTTTGAGAAACGCTGGTATAGACAGATATAGGACAAATATCAACAAGGTTTTGTTGTGTGATAAGAGCTACATGATCTGTGTTCTCTAGATGAAATCCTGATTGTGTTCATCATACCAGAACATCTGTGTTTTTACAATGAAAGATACACTTTCTCCAAGTAAAGCAATCTGCACAATCTCTGCAAAATCAGGAAGACCAGCAGTACAACCATGAGCCACAATCATGCCTTTTGAGTACCTTTTTCCCTGGAAGGTGACTGTGTTGGCCAGTTGAACATGAGATTGAAAAGGAGATAGACGCCTGATATACTCCTGAACATTTGCATGCAGAACATCTAAGGGCATCGATGTAACTCTTACAACACTCAAGGCAGCCACTCCTGCCTCACATTTGTTTGAAGTAGCTGTATTTGGCCTAAAATCTCATTGTCCAGAAAGCTAACACTGGTCCAAAAGCTTTTATTAAAGCAGGATAGTGTTCCAATAAGTGGTGCTTCGGGATTAATCTTCGCTCGGGAAATACTTCAGAGAACCTGTGTTGGTGTTCACAAATTGTAGAGTCAAGGTAAGCAATCCTTTCATCATCATGGATTGGAGCAACAACAAGTTCAACTATATCTTTTAGAGACATGAGCAGAAGCCATGCTGGATCATTCAGTGGTATTCTGTGGCCAATAATGAAAGGCAGTAGTCTTATAAGAGTCCAGTTTTCATGGGCATTCCCCCCTATTGATTTGCGTTTTGAGAACGTTGCAGGAAGTAACTGTGGACAATCAGTTTTGTCAGCCCATTTAAATGGAAACTGTGTGATAGCACTGTTAAGTTCACTGAGAGTCAAATATTTCTTGGAAATAAAGAGACTAAAGCACAGAGCTAATTCCAAGGGAACAATGCCCTCAAAAATGTCATGCAACACATCAGGCGGGTAGCCAGTTATACAGTGGAAGTGGCTCCGTTTTTCAATCAATGGGCAAGCCTTTTTAACTCTGTAGCAGTGTGTTAAATCAGGGTTTCCTTCAACATTGACTATATGAGTGGCATACTCCTCTTTGGTGCAAGCTGGAAAAGCACCTAACCTCAACTCCTTGTTTTGATATTCGGATCTCTCGCCAAAACAAAACTTGCATATTTATGGGACAGAAAAGTTTTCCATAAGTCCGCTGATAGAGTTTGCCCCAAGATTATCAGCAACTACACTCAAAACAGTGCCTTTCACTTTTTTCCAACTACTGGAAATAAAGATGCCTTCATTTTCCAAGATAGCAATATCTTTTAGTAGAGGCTCAAGCACAGTAGCATAGCTAAATCGACTGCTTTGCATAAAAGTGCTAGGTATACCGAGTTCAGAGTAGAACGAGAAGGGGAGAAGTTGTGCAAGACCCAGTATACAGCAGTAATGTTATGCTTTTTTTTCGATGTTCCAAGTGGATTGCGAATCTCAAAATCATCCATGTACAGTTCTGGTTCTTCAGAAAAAAACAAATTCTCTGCAGGGGGTATGTGGAATTCCAAGGTGACAAGTAAAAAAAAAAAAAATCCCGTCAAAAATGATAGTGCGCGATTAGTTTCCCTAGGGAGACAATAGTCTGTGGCACAACCGCGCCAAAATCCCACTATGAAAACAGCTGCTTACCTGCAGCCAGAAAAATACTGGTAGGTCTGCGCTATGGATAAATGGCTGAAACGTCCGCTTGCTCTGGATTCAGGCCAGGGTTCAGAGGAGCCCGCCGAGAAACGTAAGAAAGAGGCCAAACTGAAACCAAGGCAGTACAGTGAAACATATATATTATTTGGATTCATTTCTACTTCTGCTGACCCACCGCAGCCTCAGTGCTTCTTTTGCGGTGAAGTCCTGGCTAAAAGTGCGATGAAGCCAGCGCATTTACAGAGACACCAGAGCACCAAACACTCGGGAAGTGTCGATAAAAGTGAAGAATTTTACAGACGAAAGCTGTCGGAATTTAAGTCGAGCCAGACAGTAATGATGAAAGCCACGAATGTGTCAATGAAAGCACTCGAGGCATCTTACGCCGTGTCCCTGCTTGTGGCTAAATAAAAAAAAACTCACTCTATTGTTGAGGAGCTCATTCTCCCTGCAGCGACTGCGTTGGCCGAAATGATGATAGACAAGAAAGCAGCCGAAGCACTCAAGAAAGTTCCCCTGTCGAATAACACCGTATCCCGACGGATCAATGATATGTCTGTTAATATAATTGGACAAGTGGTGAACAAAATAAAACTAGCCGGTCAGTTCGCTTTGCAGCTGGATGAAATGACAGATGTGAGTGGAGAAGCGCAGCTCCTGTCCTTCGTGCGTTACAAAGATGCGTCGGACATAAACGAGCATATTTTATTTTGCAAAACGCTGCCAGGAAAGACAACTGGGGAAGAATTGTTCCAGGTTATCGACAGCTTCTTCAGAGAACATGATCTGCAGTGGAAAACCTGCAGCCACATCTGTACTGATGGAGCAGCTGCGATGACGGGGCGCGTAAAGGGACTTTTTGGGCACGTAAGAAAGATAAATCCCGACATTAAATGGATGCATTGTATTATTCATGGTGAAGCACTAGCTAGCAAGAGGATGAGCCCTGATTTAAGTGCTGTTATGGATGATGCTGTGAAGATGATACATTTCATCCAATCTCGGCCATTGAATCACAGGCTGTTTGAAACTCTTTGTCATGAGAACGGCACAGAGCACGATCAGCTATTGCTTCACAGAGACGTGCGCTCGCTGTCTCGTGGGAAAACGCTACTGAGACTTTATGAACTTCGCAATGAAGTTTTTGTGTTCTCGACGGAGCATCTGCATCCTCTTGCTGTGCAGCTTGAGGATGACAAGTGGGTGGCGCGCCTGGCATATCTTGCTGATGTGTTAAAAGTGAGTTAAAAGTGCAATCCTGAAATATCTCATATAGTCCAAAATGGACTATGGCAAAGAAAAGCACAAAAGCTTCAAAACTGTACTGATAAAACAAATGAGAACATATTGTAAATCAAGGCACATATTATTTGAACCAGCTCATGGTTTGAAATGGCAAACATTGAAAAGCAAAAGCATTATTAAAACCATGTACTAAATCATCACCTTGGTCCCATCATATACTCTGGGAAGAGAATATTTACTGTGCTTGAAAACTGGTACATCATCATGTGAGGTTGACTTTGTGACCTGGAGAACATTTCAGCTGCAACATCAGCTTGTTGATAAGCTTGGGATATGAGATCTTTTTGTAGCCATTCGTGGTGAAGGCATCTGTGCTATTGTATGCATTATTTTTGACCCAACATTTCTACAGGCATGGCAGAATATGGCACTATTTTCACATGAATATTCTAGCCCTTGTCTATTTGTATACCACGAGCTGCAACATGACCGCCTAACCCCACTGTACAGGAGGCGGGTACTTGTTTAGATATACCTGGGCAGGCTCTGTTTTGCCGTGGTATCCTGGCACCTGCGGGCCGCAGAGGGGCGGCGTAGTTTCGGGCAACGAAGACGTGCTGCTCCCGGGGTGAGGGAGGCGAGTCAGGCGGGAGTAAGCTAGTGTCCACAACGGAGGGTAACGTGATGTCCCCATCTGAGCCTGTTGCTACTGTCTGCAGTAGATGCAGTGTTGCTGGCGTTTAGTGATGGTTGCTTTAACCATTTTCGTATAAATGATTATGCACAGATGTGTGTCACTGCTGTGGAAGCACTTTGGAAATGATGCACGCGCAGCGGAGCAGGTCACGCGCACCTGACACAATTTGTTGTTTGTATTTTTCGCTCCGTTCTCTTTTTTGAATAGAGGGTGCATAACATTCAACTGCCCGAAGATCCCGACGCGAAGCCTGAAGGGTAAACACCAGGTTTACTAATCTATCCGCACAATTTGTCTCCTGGTGTCGGAATGTCTCGCTATGTTAGTACATTCTTAAAAAACAAAACACCATTTCATTTCGGGTTAACATGTGTTGTAACTGCGTTACTGAGCATTGTAACGGGTAATATATTACCCACATTTCATTAGTAATGCGTTAAGCACTTGATGCAAACTTTGCCCAACACCATTTATTATTACAATATTTTTTAATGACAATCTAGAATGTGGGAAGAGGTGGGGCGGCACCCCTAGTGCCCCTATGGGCCGACCACCACTGCCTTCAGGTCTTCTTTTGAATCCTCTGTTATGGATATGTTTGAAAGTACACATGCCTTTAAAGTAATTCAGTCGACCTCTCATATTATACCCTTTTGGATTGTGTAAGGGTCATAATGTTTATCTTTACTTTCATTTATATATCTCTTTGGACTGAAAACTCACAAATTGCTCTAATTAAATAAACATGCTACCATGTTATATCTCTCCATATTCACAGTTTGAGTCTAAATAATGGAATCATGGAAAATATGTATGCATGAAGGGAAAACACAGATATGTGAGTGTTTCTGTGAGGGGGGGTAGGCCTCACAGTGTTGCTCTTGGCTTTACCTTGAGACGCTCTCAGTGGAGCACATCGACTTTCCTCCGCACACAGATTCTGTTTTTGTGAGAGTGCCTCCCCTGAGATACTGCTCCAATTGAAGGGACTGAGGGCATACAAAACGTTTAACTTGAAGACTGATCTGACATGATATCTGCACTGTATTTCCTACCTCTCCCCGGTTTCTCCCCCCTCTCTGTGTTGAGGGAGATTCTTGTTTTCTCCCAGACTGTCCTCCTTCCGTCACTCTAATCAGCCCTTTTAATTACTCCCGCTATCAGCCACCCAACGCCTCCCTGTCACTCCTGGGAACGTCTGCCTGGAAAAGGCGAGAAATGGAAGGGGAATGCAGGGGCTGATGGCAGGCAAGGGGCTTATCAGTGAGACTGTGGGGGGGCCGGGGGCTTTGGTAAAGTGAGGCCTTTGCCAGTCCATCAGTGACGCTGCCAGCTGGGGAGCTGATGCTGTGATGAATGGCTCTTCCTGTCCCAGTCCATCCAGCACTGTCCTCACAGCACACAGCCTGGGAGAGAGGCTAAAGAGCTGCTCCAGGGCTCTGGTCTCATGTCAACTTTATTTAAAGTGTGCTAACTTGCAATATGTATCTTACCTTATTGTATCTTTTAAATATTTTTAACTTGTGTAA
Organism: Pogonophryne albipinna; assembly: GCA_028583405.1. Classification (NCBI taxonomy): domain Eukaryota; kingdom Metazoa; phylum Chordata; class Actinopteri; order Perciformes; family Artedidraconidae; genus Pogonophryne; species Pogonophryne albipinna. The sequence goes on along the minus strand of CM053248.1, from coordinate 13,281,411 downwards.
TGCTTGACAACGCTGCTGGTGGGACAAAATAATGTCTCTGTCTGTCTGTCTGTCTGTTAGTGGCCCCTGGTATCACACTGTATGTTTATATTTGAACAAAATACTAACTAATGTTTTTTATCCTTCCTGTTGTCCTTCTGTAAAATGTCACCGGTTTCTCAATGTTTTTATATCGGGCTAAAGTCTTATTTTGTGTAATTGCCACCAAATAAAGGAAGAACGTTGATGGTTCCATACGTTCTTTGCAAGAAAAAAATAATGATAAGTACTTTCAATGAGTTGGAACGATGCATTCTAATTTATATTGTCGTTGACAATACCACACAGTCAGCCGATGTGTCACATGATGACACATCCAATACACTGAGATTTTAATAGTCAGGCCATATGGGCCGTCTCCCTGAGCGAGCTGCATTTAAAGGGAAGGAAGGGTTGGCTTACTTCGGCTGCTGGTGTGACTTGGCAGAGGATTTGGAAGTCTAGAAACTAAATCTAAACATAATGTGAGCCCTGAAATATATGAAGCTAGTTGTTGATTTAAAATGTTTTTTTCTCATCAAGTGTACAACGTTTGTCCTTCCGGTTTGACTGATTATTAAGCATATAGTATAAATAATCTTAACTTAAATCTTTGTTACACCAACAATGCCAACTTAATTCTGACTTATTACCACCATTTTTTTTTTTTTTTTAAAGCTCAATAGAACTAATTTACACAAAAGGGAACCAACTGTTATAGTTTAATAAGAGGCAAACATTTTGAATGATTTTAAAATAACATCATACGGAACCATCCATGTTTTTTTTGTTTTTTTAGGAAATTACCTCTTATCCTGATATATATATATTTTTTAAACTGATCATTGACCCGTGAACAACAGGAAGGTTATAAAAACGAAACTACACACCGTTGTTCTGTCAAATGCAACAAACAAAGTCTTTCTTAATAATAACAACATCATCTCTGTTCCCCAACATCTCCTGAACAGCGAATATGAATTGTTACCATCTAATCGGAGACACAGGGTCCCAGACTGAAGCATCCTTTGTGCTCCAGTCAATCCTCTCAGTAAATACAGAGCTGAATCCCAGATCAAATGCACGCTGAAAGCTCTTTGAGTATGTTTCTGTCAGTGATTGTGATGGTAGGATAAATGTTAGTTTTTCTTGTATTGTGTCTAAATATCTGTCCTTGTTAATGTTGCAAATGGAGCTGCTCTGACGCAAGTACAATTACAGACTTGATCTGACGATAAATTATTATCGTATTAGCAGCTGGTCTCCTGGTAATGATATGACATGATCATGAAATGAGCTTGATCTTACAATAGCTGTGGTTATCGCCAGTAGCAGTGCTCAGGTTTCTAACAGAGCAGTGGAGGACAGGAGTACACTAACCCCTCAGTGGTGGCAAAGTATGAAGTATTGCTCACACTGTCACCAGTGTGAGCAAATGTGTAAATGTAACAGTCAAAGGGAGTTTGCTCTGCCAAAGATATATAGCACTATTATTTGAGTTTGCAGTCAATTCTGCAAATCAGTGATTTGACTTTGAGCTCTTATCTCTTTATTTTTGTCTGTTAAAGTAAATCTGAGAATATTAGATCTGTCTCCTTGCTGAACCCAGATACACACAGCTATTTTTATGTAGCCTACCTTGGTTGACAATATGAGGAACACTCTGTCATATTGCAGGCTTAGCTGAGGGAGCTTGAACACTACATGCAGACCCCTGACACAATCAAAACATCATGATGCAATGTGAATTAAAGAAACATTAGGGTAGGTGGGAATAAATACTTCATTTGCAGTGCCTTGGTGTATACATAAAGGTATTTAGCCATATGAATCTCAAGCACTGCTGTTTATTATTTATGTTTGTTCATGTTTAATAGATATACCTCAGAGAGTGACTGTTGGACAAAAAGAAAGAGTTGTGGCATAGAAATATGTTGGATTCTGGAATTGAAACGTAATCTTAACAGTTTGGCATATCACCTTTTTAAAATTGTAAGATGTAAGATTTCTCAATGCATGGTGACCAAGTAAACAACAATCTTGAAAGTTGATTATATATTCCCAGGATATGTTGTGCTGTTGGTTGTAACAAGACCAAAGACTACAGATACAATTTAATTGAATCCCTAAGGAGTTAGATTGGCAGGACACATGGTGGATCCAATCAGAAGGGACGGCTGGCAGCAAGCATCTACTTCCAGATCGTGATTGTGCAAGCTGTCAATTTAGCAAGAGTCATTGTATTTTTATCTTTTAGCACCCGTAGTCAGAAAAATGTGCTTTCAAAACACTTCAACATGGTAAACTTCAGTCGCCATATAATTTCCGTTAGCAGCAGTGGCGGCTGGTGGAAAATATTTTTGGTGGGGCTATGGAAATAGGGACCAAACCATACTAAGGCGGTCCGGGGGATCCTCCCCCGGAAGACATTTTTGAGAAATGACCCCTTAAATTATCTGGTGATGTTGGAGGGGGGGGGGGGACGACACATTGAGGCTTAAAAATATGAGATAATCCATCATCTTCAGTGTGGTTAGCTATGAATCTTCCAAAACTGTGCAACAGTACAGTAGGCCCACACAAACTGCAGAACACTGGTGCTTTGGGAACACTCAAATGATTTAATTCCCATTTAAAATCAGGAGACTAAATACGAACTGTGTGTGTGTGTGTGTGTGTGTGTGTGTGTGTGTGTGTGTGTGTGTGTGTGTGTGTGTGTGTGTGTGTGTGTGTGTGTGTGTGTGTGTGTGTGTGTGTGTGTGTGTGTGTGTGTGTGTGTGTGTAGGTGTGTGTGTAGGTGTGTGTGTGTGTGTGTGTGTGTGTGTGTTTGTGTGTGTGTGTGTGATACTTGTCAACCCTCCCGATTTTCGCGGGAGACTCTCGATTTCATTGCCCTCTCCCCGGTTTCCTCCCGGGGTCATATTTCTCCCGATTTCTGACAAAATCAGATTTACTCACGACTGTTTCCACTCGGACTTTAATACAGCTACACCATTGTTTGGTTTCCATGGTAGCGCGTCTCTTTAGCAGCGCGTGCAATTCAAAGTTTGAGAGGGTGAGGTAGATGAAAACTGAACAAGAATCGACAACTCGACCCTCTGCTCACTCCTTTCCTGTAAAATACAGGTCCAGCCCACACATATGCTCCATGGTGCTACAGGCATTGCCCTTACAACTACAATAAGCATGTAAATGTTAATCTACAGCTCCGGCGATCCACTAGCACCAGAGTCTCCACCTGCAGACAACTCCTGTAGCATCACCTTGGATACGAGTCCAAACAACTCACAGACACACAGGCCAGGGCGCTGACACGGCGCCCTTTGAGCATCAGATCTGACGACGCTGATTGGCTGAAATTATGTTTCGGCTGCATAGTTTACAGATAGCAACAGTCAGCTTGTTGTCTGCTGCTGCTCTGGCTGAGGGCTCCTTTCTTACCGCCCGGACGAGAGAGGGTAATGATACACGCTGCGGCCAGGCAGGAAACATGTGACTTATCGGTAACTTTAGACATCGTAAAACAATTTTAAACGAGATTTTATTGTAGATTATACATTTTACTGATACCAATTATATAATATTTACCTTGTTCATTAAAAAAATTTTTTTTTAAATATAATTTTAATTTATAATGACAATCAAACATGTGGGAAGAGGGTGGGCGGCGCCCCTATGGGCCGGCCGCCACTGGTTAGCAGTGTTCTGTTCAGACTAAGGAGACACTCCTGGGGATTTACTAACTCTGATGAAGTAGACTGCATCAGTTATAGCTCTGCGCTCCTAATCCACCAGAGATACAAATGTGAAAGTTAAATGACATTACTACTGTAGATGTGTCAACGGACTGTTATCGCCCTCTAAGGAATCCCACAGCTATGGTGGCTGAAGATGATCACAGTTTTACTATCCCCTATATATTAACTGTTATTTATTGAAGTTAAGTCATGAATGGCTTCCATTATTGCTCTTGCCTCTGTTGGACTGGTGTGATCCTGCAACAACAATGATTCCTTGTTTGCACACCTAATAAACATTACTCATTACTAAACATTGTTCAATATATTGGGACCTAGAAACCTTTGTATGTATTGCTTTCTGAGCAAATACTTCACAAAATATAAGAACATTTATGCTTTTAAGATTACATGTTTACATTTTAATGTGTTTACTGAACTGTCTTTGAAGCGGTCATTCAACTGTCCAGTTCAACATTAAATACCTTAAAGGTCCCATGTCGTGCTTTTCCGGTTATTACCCGTCCCCTTGTGTGTTATGTAGCTTGTTCTGCATGTAAACGGTCTGCAGTCACAAACTCTCAAAGTACACCCTGTAGGGAGTAAAACTCTAACACAGAAAATACCTGTCTATGCTGCCCCAGAACGCCTCGTTGGACATTTCTCTTTTTTAATTTTACTGTTGTTGTTTCCTGGTTGTTTCCTGGTTGCTGCGTGGGGTCTGCGAGACAGCGAGACATCGCGGAGCTCAGCCTGAGCACACACACACACACACACACACACACACACACACACACACACACACACACACACACACACACACACACACACACACACACACACACACACACACACACACACACACACACACACAGCCAGGCTGTTCTCCACACAGCTTGCCGGCGAAACTCCGCAGAGTAGCGCGGCTGAGAAAAGATAAGGCCGCGGATTGGTCCATTTGCACCTATGGTAACCATACCCAGGTGCAAATGGACCAATCCGCGGAGCTCCTTACACACACGCACTCACTCAGCCTTATCTTTTCTCAGCTGTGTGTGTGTGTGTGTGTGTGTGTGTGTGTGTGTGTGTGTGTGTGTGTGTGTGTGTGTGTGTGTGTGTGTGTGTGTGTGTGTGTGTGTGTGTGCTCAGGCTGAGCTCCGCGATGTCTCGCTGTCTCGCAGACCCCACGCAGCAACCAGGAAACAACACCAGTAATACAGCTCACACTGTCCGCTCCTCAAGCAGTGGCGGCGGTAGAGATTTTCTCTCGGGGGTGCTGTGGGGTAGCTTGACGTTTCATAGAGGGTGCTCAAACATTAAGGGTTTCCCATTAATGCACCAGCGCTACAGTTGAATTTTCTACTGCAACACTCCCCACACACACACACAGTGTACCCGCGACTGTTACAATGAAGGCTCGGTAATCAGCTCACGGCATATAGGTGTAAGCAGGGGTAAAATGCTATTTTTTACCAGTGGGGAGTTGACCTCACCTCCTCTAGAGGGGTCCGGAGGAGCTTGCTCCCCCGGGAAGATTTTTTTTTATATATTGAAGTTAAAAGCATCAATCTGGTACACTTTGAGAGCCAAAATTAAGAGATCTATGGATATACAGTATCTCTCAACATACATATGAAACAGAACTGTAAACAGATTTTCTATTTCTTTATCGATATTTTACAAATCACTCCCTTTCAAAACAAACCGTTTGAGACCCACTGAGATAACTAGACTAAAGTTAACTATCTAAACACTGAGAGTCCTTTACTTCACCTGAGCTGAGGTTATGAGACTCTCAGTCTGACAGGAGAGAGTTCTCCCTCCACCTTGTTGTTGAAAAAGCTCCTTATATCCGTTAGCTTGGCTAGCTAGCACCAGATGCTAATCACAACGATCTCCGGTAGATACCCACCGGTGCGCGAGCTCTCTCTCTCGCTCGCGCACGGACGCACACAAAATGGCTTGTGCCACACACACACACAGAGCAGAGCTTGAATGAAACAGACCCAGAAGTAAGCTACTTGTACTCACGAGGCCTATTATGTGCAGAATCCCTCTCGCTTTCAGGTGGTTTTGTTTGAGTGTCCACACGTGGACGTTAAAGGACTAAAAAATGATCCATTTGTCACTTTGCTGTTAGCAAATCATCTGGGGCTCCAGCTAACAGGAAGTCACTCAAGTGTCACAAAGTAATTTAGCCTATGGGTAGGTCAAAAATCGAATGGGTGCTGGCCATTGGCCTAATCATATCACCTGTGTTGGCTTTATGTTTTTGCTCAAACATTTATTTGTTTCACATTTGCATTGATGTAATCAATAATTTTTCTGATTTAATTTAATAAAAATAATAATAATTTTCGAAAAAAATAAAAAAACACATTTCTTGGGGGTGCTTAGGGGGTGCTTCAGCACCCCCTAGCTCCCCCCTGCCGCCGCCCCTGTCCTCAAGCCTCAAAGGGCGTAGCAGCGACCCTCGTAACGTCCCGCCAACACGGCATCCAGACCCCACGCAGCATTCTCATCTGTTTGTCATTACTGGTGTCATTTTCTAGTTGCTAACAAACGCCATTGTAACACATAATCACTGATAACGCTGTAACGGTGGTGGACTCATCAGAACAGAGTGGGCGAGCTGACCAATCAGAGCACAGTGGGCTCACAGGGAGGGGGGCAGGAGCTCCAACAAGCCGTGTAGGACAGAGTGAATACACAGACTATACAGAGATGCTGTATGAGAAACTAATGTGAGTTTGGAACATTGAACAATATAAATATATTCTAGTAGAGCTCAACAATGGAATTATGATCAGTAGAAATGGCCATGACATGGGACCTTTAAATAGAGTCAAGCTGATTTCTACACTTTTGGCTTTTTATTTCACTCCTTTCAGTCCGTCTCTCTTTACTAAATAAAACAGCACTAATGCATCAGCTCCTACATTCCCTTGTGTACATGTGGGTGATTGAACTCATTAGCAGAGCTACAGGCGTGACATACCTGCTGGGATCAGTGGTGGTGGTGGGGGGGGGGGGGAGGGGAGGGTGTGTCAATAGTGAAGCAGCTTCCTGCTGGTCACATGGTCTCTTCACTAATCATTCAGCGGAACATGCCGGCTCACTAGCCCCATATGTTTGATCACAATGTGACAGAACGCTCTTGTTAGTCCGCTGTATCGTACACTAATTAAACGTGTCTTGTTGCTTTCTATTCCCTCTGCCCCCCCAGCTCCAGCAACACTTCTCTCCATCCTCTCTATAATCACCCACCTACAAGGTCGTGGGAAGCCAGCAAGGTTGAAGGTAAGTGTTTTTACCTGATACAGGACTAAACATTTTCTGCTGCTATTGATTTTCTTTCCTTTTTGCTTTTAAGGGCAAGTTGATTAGGGAGAAAAAAACATTATATGTTGTTTTCACATATTTTCCAAACAAAGCTCACACTAAAAGTGCAGCATTGTGCACACACTGAGCTTCGGTACAGGAAGGCTTACCAGGACAAATATTTAAAAGCTATTCACTGGATATAAACTGACAGTCTTCCAGCTGCACTGTGAAGTATCACATTAGGAGAAACCAGTTATGTTGACCTGATCTGGAATTTTTTTAGATGTTTCTTCTCACTGATGGAAAAGGTGTTTGAGCTAAGTCTTGAACTACTGCAGCTTAATCTGTCAATTTCTCCCTTTTTTATTTTACCCCGACACCAACCAAGTCTTTTTAATGTTATTACGTATATGCTTATACAGGTTCACACCTAATTAAAAAAATGAGGCTGTAGCTCAGTGATAACATCCTGACACACAGACTTTAACAGCAGATAAAACTAGGTATTTTTCAGAGTTTGCCAGCAGGGGAGCCAAGCAACAAGCCGACATGAGGGTGACGGGGGCCCTGGTTTAGGGTGGTCGTGCCACGTACAAGGTCTGCTGTGTAACTCAGATGTATGCCAGCAGCTGTTAGAGGTTGTAATACTTCAGCCATGTGCCACTTAACTGTTCAGAGTGAAAACTGAAGCAGACGCAAACGCTCCCCGGTAATGATCATGTTAGGAAGCCTATTTGTGCTCTGCATATGCGTCTCATTTAGCATAAGTTGGTCTGATATTCTGGCATATAAACACAGCCGTGGCCATGGAAGGTATCCGTGGTTACAGCGGTCTCTGTGCACTATGCAGTTTGTGTGCATGATTGTTATTTGGCTCAGTGTGCACTTTGTGTTTAACTAAGTTCTGTATCTTAGTGACAGCAGGCAGGGCTCCTGATTACCTGTAAATACTTCAACTTCAAGTAAAAAGCAACATGCCCCCTGTGTAGAGTTACCCAGTGTTCACTGTACTGAACAGTTTTTGTTTCCTTTTTTATCGAATTAGTTTAACAAGATTTACTGAGAACTGTGCTCTCTGGAACAATGTGGTCACATTCTGGTTCTGCAGTATCCAGTGCAAGCAGCACTCAGCAGCAGTTGGAGGTAGAAGGGTAAGAGCACCTCAGTTAATTAAGTTATTTGTATGTTAATGGTAACAGTTTGAAGGTAATTCTTGAGGTACTGGGAGCCGGTGCAGAGCTCTGAGACTGGGAGGACCTGTTCTACTCTTCCAGTTCTAGTCAGGACTCGGGAAGCAGTGTTCTGGATGACACTGTGGCAGGTGTCTGATTTATTTCTTACAGAGACCTGTAAAGACACTGTTGCAGAAATCAAGCCTAATACAGACAAAGGCTTTAACAGTTTCTCTGGATCGTGTTGCGACTGTTTCTGTCTTGTTTTTGGACGGTATGCTGACTCTGACCTACATTTCAAAACCCAAATAAATAGAAAAGCAGAGGGTAGATCTACACTAACACTTCTGAGACTGATGTTTGAAACTGCAGGGCATCGAGTCGAGCACTGACATCGGGCGGTTCCTTTTTGGCACCAAAAATAATTGTTTCTGTTTTCTATGTACTGTAATCGTCCATAATTGTCATCGTATCATTATGCTATGCTATTAAGTTTTCTTCAAGATGTGAGTGTGACAGTGATCTATTTGAAAAAAACGATGAGCCCTGTAAGAGTTAGGACAACAGTTCAGATCTCATTGAATTCCAATCATTGTATTAGCTGTGGAGTTATCCAGTGGTGTAATGTAGTAAAGTACATTTACTGGCTGCTGACACCACACATCGGCTGTTGGTTTTTAGTGTCCCAGTTACACGTGGGGCCACTCACCCCCAAGAGTGCTGCTTTCTCTATATTATTCATTTTAATCACATTGCTGTTCAACTAAGAGGCAGAACGAGGCCCTTCAGAAGCAGCCTGGTGTTACACACTATTTTGTCAGCTCCTAATTGCATTGGTACATTTGGAGTGCCAGCAACATGTATAATGCAAGGAGCTGAACATGTGCAATTACTACTCATTGATGAGGAATAAGATGATAAGCACTGTCACTGTGTCACTGTACTTCAGAGGGAACCATCCGGCATGTTTACCAAAGGTTTATTCCAACCCAGTCTTACATCTAAACGTGTAATAACTACGTTGGTCCACAACTTGGGACGTAGCATTTCTACAAAAACGCCTCTGAAATTGAAATTTCACCATTCATTTCCAATGGCCGATGTCCATGTCACGTGATCTTCTACTTTCTCTCCGCAAAAAAAACAACATGGCCGACATTCGTTTTATTCTCGGTGGAAAATGCCTATTTTAAGGTTGGTTTGGCCATTAAAATGCGTTTTGATGTCATTTTAAGCGAGAAATATGAGTTGTTATTTCAGATTATTTGTGCAGTGGATGTGCATGATCTTTAGTTTGCTAGTTATTACGAAGATGACTTCGGGAAATTGTGTACATTGAACGTTTTCATTGTTGCCAACGTGGTTGCTAGGGACGCTGCTATCGGTTAAACATTGTGTATGCTCTCAAATTGTGATATTAAAACGTCTTTGCCCTCATTTATTGCTGTTAGCGCACAACTCAAAAATAGCAGTTTCACAAAAATTCCTCAGGAAATTGTGGACATGCAACGTCTTTTAAGTGTTTGCGAACAAGCATGTTGTTTAAGCATTCTCTCTGATGTTATATTATTTCTGTTATGTTGTGTAACTGTTTAATGGTGTTATCTTTATTGTTAGTGCATGCGCAATAACCAAGCCCCCAGGAAGTGCGCCGGACTCAGATGAAAATATTCGTGGTGGCCAAACGGCAGAGGTGTGGACTCGAGTCACATGACTTGGACTCGAGTCAGACTTGAGTCACCAATTTGATGACTTGAGACTCGACTTGACAAAATCACAAAACACTTGCGACTCGACTTGGACTTGAACACCAATGACTCGGGACTTGACTTGGACTTGAGCCTTCTGACTTGAGGTGACTTGATCATTTAATTCAGAGGTCTCCAACACGCCGATCGCGAGCTGCCGCTAGAAGAGAAGACTCCCGTCGGGGAGAGCAGAATCTTCAGCCGCTCCTACTCTTGCTGAGAATCCTTGCAGGCAGGGGCGGGACTTTATTTAGCTGGGCCACCATGCGGCCAATCATATGCGAGGACACACTAGGATCATACCATTATGTGAAAGAAGGGTGGGGGGCACAGCAGGTGTAGTGATACAGGCCAGCTGCACAGAGCGACGGGGAGACGGATTTAAATGCAAGCGCGTCGGAAAAAGTCAAGAAATGAGCGAAATCCGAAAAAAGAACCAGCATCTGGCTGCTTTTCAATGATATTGGAGAAAGCAAAGCTGAGTGCAGGATTTGTAAAATGAAAATAACCTTTTTTGGTTACCTTTATTTTGGTAAGCACTCGGGATTTACTGTCAGAGGTGGGAGAAGTCCAGATCTTGTACTTGAGTACAAAAGTACCAGAGTGTAGGAGTACTCGGTTACAATAAAAAATCCTGCATTCAAAATGTTACAAGTAAAAGTACAAAAGTATTAGCATCAAAATATAGTTAAAGTACCACCTGCAGAGGGATCTAGATGCAGATGTTCTCTTCCCTTCCCATAGAGACCGCCTGGCTGCACATTATCCCTTGCATAAAGATAGATTGTGGGTCCCTTATAACATGTTGTACACAGTGGAAATAAACATTCTGGTTACCTCAACATCAGGGATCTTATACATTAAACTCCTTCTGAATCAAACCGTCACGGTAGCCTTACCTTACTGATCCCTCTTACAATAGAAAAAAACACGTTACTTTACCAGCAGAGAGAAAATTGATTATTAAATTATTAATGTGACTAATAAAGAGCAGTTTGATTATTAAGTATTATTCTGTTGATCGATGTCATTACATTTGGTGAAAAGCACATAATGACTTGTTAAAGACTCGTTTTGTCAAAGTTTAGGACTTGGACTTGACTTGAACTTGCCCATCCTGACTTGAGACTTGACTTGGACTTGAGCGCAAAGACTTGAGACTTGACTCGGACTTGCAAAACAATGACTTGGTCGCACCTCTGCCAAACGGCGGTACTGCACATCCGTTTGGTTGCCAGGCCCGGAAACACTTTTTCCCATTGACTTACATGGGGAAAGAGTGGTCTGTAAATCGTTGGATAATTTTTTTTAAACTAAATAAACTACCCAGTATGAACACTTATTCATATATTCGTATAGCCCTTATTAAAAACATTCGTTCCTCAAGTTGTAAAAATGTGCTAATAACGTTATTCTGAGAGTTATTTCCCTCTGCATTATGAACGCGCATCTAACCCACGGGACCGCGCCCCCCTGCACGTTCAAGTTACGTGTTCAGCACTACATATGCGTTTATCTTTACCCATGGATGCACAATAACAACGGACCCATATCGCCTTACTGCCATCCCACGCAGCTGTAATAATGGATATATTGCACATGTTTGCTGTAATTCATCATTTGTAAAATATTATACTACATGGGCTGTATGATTAAATCTTGTACCGTAAATGTTGTATTAAATAAAGTTAATATTACCGACGTTAGATTAACGTCCCTGTAGCTTCTTATTGCACTAAGAAGCTTATTGCACTGTGTGTGTAGACAGTGCAATAATTATTTCATGCTAAATGAAGCTCTGTTGCTTGGATATCACTAGATCCTGTTACAACGTAATATAAGTACATAACGATTGATGTGTACATTAGCATCATTACTAGCTAGCTGCTAACTGCCGCCTCGTTAATATCAAATCCATGATAACAACAAGCCATTACCATGCTGTCATGAACGCACGGTGCTGTTACGTGTACGCAAATTGGCGTGCTTGATGTGAACGAGCATTTTGGTTAAAGTTGCGCATGCGCTATGAGCGCACATACGGGTACTTCTCAGGCATGCCGGGTAATCTGTGACGTTTCGCTCTCAAAAGTTGGGCCATTTTATCATCATGCGCTAATGAGCAACTCTCATAGGAATGAATGAGGCCCCGCCTCCCACGCTGTAGCCAGTTCTTATTATACATCCATGGCAATAACGCCTGTGATATTATGATATTGCTACGCACCCCCTTCCCCTTCAATTTATATTGTGTTGGTCCACAGCACAAACTTATTAATTTAACAAAATCCGCATCTAAAATGGTGGCATTGATACGTTACTTTCCACTGTGCGATTCCCAGTCTCACGGCATTTCGTGTTATAGTCATGACATTTAATCTATTGATTCGTGTTCACCAACACGATTTTCCCCTTTTTTTCGTGTTGCACAGCACGATTTTAAAAGCAATGTATTTCTACTGGTAATGTGTTTCGTGCCTGCAGCACGTCTTTTTGTCCGGTCGGGGCTCGGAAGACCGGAAGCTGTGCGGTTCATAAACATGTTCTTACTCAATATCAAGCCACGATTTTTGTTTTTTATTTTAAATCGTATAATGTCGGACTTTTTTTGTCGTCTGTGAGGAAAATAAATGGGGCTCAGAGCCTCAGAATACTGAAATCTGTATTTTTTAAATCTTTTTTTCCTTCTAATTTGTTATTCTTTTCTAAATAACACACTGTTATTTACTCAACAATAACACACAATTATCTTTGCTTTTATTTGTTTAATTCTATAATGCCGAGCTTTTTTGCCGTCCGTCAGGAACTGAATTTCAAAATAAAGTAGTTCATAATATTATGTATGAAATTATTTTGTCTATTAACTAGAGCGCCGGGTCATGTTATGACCCTCTTTTCTATGTTGCTGTGGGGTTTTTCCATCGGTTTGGGGTTTCAAATATCAAAAAAGTAATAAGCCAATAAGTCATTTCATTTCAAACCTTTATTTAATCAGATTGGTCCCATTGAGATCATAGGTCTCTTTTTCAAGGGAGACCTGCAGCATATAGGTTCCACATGAAACATAAAACAATAAAGGACATCATACATTATATTTACAGGATACATTTACATAGTTATAGACATTTACAAGTGCCCATAGTATCAACGAGCATTTCATTTAGCATAGCTTTAAAAACATGCAGAGGAATGAGATTGCTCAGTTTCAATTCTTGCTGAAGATTGTTCCAAGCAAGTGGAGCTGCGCACATAAAAGCTGTCTTACCTAAGACAGCCCTTGCTCTTGGCACATCTAACAATACTACATCATGCGATCTCAGACAATAGCTGCTTGCAACTCTCTGTGTTATCAGAGAGCAGATATAATACGGGAGTTTACCCAACAAAGCTTTATAAATAAACGTGTACCAATGACTGAGCCAAGTAATAAGCCTTATCAGCCATAACTATCAACAGAATTGCGTTGCCAGGCAACAGCTTGGGGTGAAAACAGTATTTCCGGTCTCGAAGTTTTCATAGTAAAACCGGAAGTATTCCCATCACTGTCAAATTATTTTTACAGGGATATCTGCATTACTCATCAATTCAAAAACACCAGATTATCCTTGTTAATTACACAACATTGATTGGTTTAAATTGTGTACAATGCTTTTGTATTTTTAACGTTCGATTCGCAGAAACACATAGTTTTTTCGGAGTTTAGGATGGCCGAAGACACTACACTACCCATAATCCTCAGCTATCGTTTGGGACTACACCATCAGCTTTGCCCTGTGATTAGTTCTCAAGCTCTGTGATTGGATGTTGGAGTGGCAGTGCGACAAGGTTACGCCGAGCGTCTAACAGCTCTTTGAAATGGAATGAAACGTATTAAACGTTGTACACTCCTGGAGGTTTAGGGGATATGAAACACATTGGTGTTATCAAATTTAAAACATATAATTAAGAAATGGGGGAAAATTGCTTGTGTCCATAACGGGCAGCATTAATATATACCCACATGACAGCTAAGGTCAGAAGAGCTTTATTTAACAGCTGGTCTTATGTCTGTGACCCCTCCTGTTGTTAATTGATAAGCCTGAAACATGCACTTGTCAAGGTTCAGAGGCACATTTTGCAAATATGGCAGTAGCCATCGATCATCTTAAGATAAGATATACTTTATTGATCCCAAGTAATACACAGCAGCATGGAAAACATGCAATTTATTGTTACTTTGTAATTCTACTCCACTACAATTCAGAGGTTAACCTGGTATTTTTACTCCACTACATTTATTTGAGTTACTTTGCAGATTCTGATTAATGATGTGAAATATAAACAACCCTTAAATCAGACTTTAGTTACACCTGAGTAAAATTCAGGGAAGGTGATTGTCAAGTGCCAACAATCAGGAGAGATATTTGATAGTTGGTGCTTCAGAAGACTAAACATTTATCTGCAGATCTCTATAAAGTATATTCATTACTCGTTATTCTCTACTAATAATTAATTAAAGACTGTATATAATGACTATTTTGCACATCCCTTTCAAGATTTCAAGATTTTCAAAGGTTTATTGACATATCATATACAAAACTACGGTGTAGTTATGCAATGAATGAAAAACTTGGGTCACAGGTTCCTCAACAGTGCATTACAAGACATCTATCAATATGTGTGTATACCTCCACCATTAAACTGTCATATTCTGCACATTTCTTATACTATCTACATACATAAGAGTATAATTAATGTGTATAATATCAGTTAAAATAAGTGCTTCAACATAGTTAACATTGCAGGAAAGTTGATTGTCAAGTCCCAAAACAAACTGCAATATATTAGACGTTAAGTACTTTGTCAGGCTTAATATTTATCTGTAGATACCCCCAAAGCTTTTTTCTTAATTAAAAGTAGACCTTAATCTAAAGTATTCTTTAATGTTTAAATAAAGCCTACTTAGTTTGTCTGTTTTGCACATCCTCCTATTAATATCTTTGGACGTCCTGCTGTTTTATCATAGAGATCACTTACAGTATCTTCTTGATATTTTATATTTCTATAATTTACATTCTACTTTCCCCATATTTTGTATGTACTCTTAATATGTTATTTTTTTTTAAATATAACATATTCAACAAAAAAATTCAATAACGTACTTTGACCACCAGGTGGTGCGGGTTAGAAAACTGTCAAGTTTAAAACATTGTTCATAGACAGAGAGGGGGGGTATAATTTGAGAGGAAATCTACATTTTAAACAACTCAAGGTCAGAACAACTCTGAGAAGTATGTGCATAACAATCTGTGGGGTGATTTTATGGAATGGTTTGGAGCACAAATATAATTTTTTGTTTAAAAGATGTACAGAAACACTTTTTTGGAAAACTATGAGAATGAAGAAAGGTGATTGAAGATGAGAAATTATTGTAAATGTATGTATAAATTGTAAATATGTAAGTAGGAATAACTTGCAGAAATGATTTAAAGGATAATCATTGATCAGCAGTAAGTAAGGGGTGGGAATTAATAAGCATTTGCTTCCTCCTGCTCCCTTTCGGACACATATGATTTATTATTATTATGAATATTTGTGTTGTATATATACATATTATGACGATTTTTAGTTGAATATAAATATTATTATGAATATTGATAAATACTGTATTCTAACAATACGGTATTCTGTTGTATATCTGTTCGAAATAAAGATGGAAATGAAAATGAAATGAAAGTGTTAACACAATAAATTATACTTTCCAGTATAAGTTTCTAGTTTAGTTCATGACGGATGTATTTTGTTATCCACACATATATTTTTTTGATATTTTGAACACCAAACCGACAGAAAAGATGGTCTTAACATGACCCAGTGGTCTAGTAAATAAAACATAATAATATCAAACATAATATTACTTGTAACTTTATTGTAAAATTAAAACAGAACGGTAAAGGAAAATACAGTTTCAGTCTCTCGATTTGAAGCTTATGCATTGTACCATGAACCTATATACACCTGTAACAGTCAAAGACTATTGAGGAGTTGGAAAGGTAGTTTCTGAAGATGTTACAAATAAGGTACACACAGCATACAATGCCATAATAACGTTTTATTATTAGTGTAGGACACTTATGTATGTATAACATCTGAAGATGTGTAGTTTGATTCATTTTTTAACATAATTGTACAGGATATTGCTATATTATTTCACATGTTTTACTTCTACACATTAATATCTGATTTGTAAAACATCAAGGAATATCCATCATTTAATGGTAAGCTATTGAAATTGTGATTCCATAGATGTGTCTCCCATCACCCAAAACCCCTGACTATTCTCTCAACTCAGTATTTACATTCTTTAATTTAAAGAAAATCAATGATATCTTGAAAAACTTTTTCTATCAGCTGTGCACCGTTATGGTGTAAATATAACCTATTTACCAATTGGATCAAATATAAAAGTCAGCCGAATTAGTGTTGATACTGCAAGGAGACGTATTGTGTGAAGAGAACTTGAAGATGTTGTTTAATTGTTGATATATTTATGATCCACGTCGCATATTCAGTTTCGGCGGCATTTCTTCCAGTTTGTCCAGAAGTCTTCTCATCAGGGCTCTATAAATAGAGAACTACGGCAGATGTGTAATATTTAATGCAGCCGAACCGTGTATTACAATGCTGTTATGTGATGACTTCCAAAGAGAAAAGCAAGCACACGCTGATTAAAGTATTTTTTTTTTCTTTTATGTTTTCGGATTTCATATCGCACAAACACCATATCCCAACGTGCATTGCGGCTAAAACATCCAATCACCGAGCTTCAACCATAGCTGAGGATCTTGGGTAATCAGTTCAGTGGGTGTGTATCGCAATGACGCTCAAAATGTCCCTTATAGGCCTACGTCTGTTTCCGGTATTGTTTATGACGGATGTATTTTGTTATACATAACAGAAATAATATAACATCAGAGAGAATGTTTAAACAACATGCTTGTTAGCAAACACTTAAAATACGTTGCATGTACACAATTTCCTGAGGAATTTTTGTGAAACTGCTACGTTCGAGTTGTGCGCTAACAGCAATAGAAATAAATGAGGGCAAAGACGTTTTAATATTACAATTTGAGTGCATACACAATGTTTAACTGATAGCAGCGTCCCTAGCAACCACTTTGGCAACAATGAAAACGTTCAATGTACACAATCTCCTGAAGTAATCTTTGTACTAGGGTTCTAGTTGAAGAGTTTATAAATGAGCATGAACCCAAGCTGTTGCCTGGCAACGCAATTCTGTTGATAGTAGTAGTAGTAATGATGCCCCTTTCGTCTCATTAGTATGCATAAAAAGTGCCAGGTGGACACGCCCCCAATTATGCAAATGAGCTAAGTCCTCCCATTGTTCGAGATCCTTTGATGTGAGGGGGTGAGGTGTTATAACAGGTAGGTGTGAAAAGCCCCCCTGTGTAGTGCTTTTGTTGTCTAATTCTTTGATGTATTGATTAAGACAGTCTCTTTGAAGTTATGTTGTCTGGCCCCCTCAGGGTTGTCTAATCTAATTAGCCTTTGATGTTTTGCCCTTTGATGTGAGGTGTTATAACAGGCAGGTGTGATTTCACAATGGTGTGTTATAAGCCTTTGATGTTAATCTAGGTGTCTCTTTGAAGTTATGCGTGAGACTGTCCAGCCCCCTCCCAGCCCAGGCCTCTCCCCCCTTTCTCCACCCCCTTCCTTTTGGCTATGAGGCCGGCAGATAGTGGGGGGTGGAATTAGGTGAAAATAGAAATATGCAAAAAACTAATTCAAAAGAAAGTAATTTCCACTTACCAAGTCACCTTTCAAAAAAGAAAAATTGCCTGTGACAACTTACCGCCATCCGTCCGGGGCGCCAGTCAAGAAACGAATGCCGCAGCTGTGCAGGAGTCAGACGCCTACAGCCAGAGATCTGTGCACAAACTTATCTCGTGCCCTCTTTTGGTCATGTGCGCGCATTCATGTGTGCTGGAGGAGGGGCTCTGTGAGGAAGTGGCAGATTCCCCCCCCCCCCGGTTGTGTACTTTCAAATTCTAGCTCACTCGAGATGGTTTCTCCAAAATGACCTACCCCTACCTGTAAGAACAATTAACACACACACACGCGCACGCACGCACGCACGTGCACACACACACACACACACACACACACACACACACACACACACACACACACACACACACACGTTGGAGTGGGCCTTTGATGTGAGGGTTGAGATAAGCCTGGGATGTTAATCTATATGTTGATTAAGACACTCTCTGAGAGGTGAGAAGCGAGGGGATGGAGTTAGTTTTTAAAAAAGAAATACGCTCAAATTAAATAAAACAGCCATTAATTTTCACTCACTAAGACACCTAAAAACGTTATTGTCCTCTCCAGATTTGATTCAGGGTTTGTTTTAAATGATTTGTGCATGCTGAGGATGTTTCTTTTCAAGTTTTTGTGAAACTGTTAACTACAAGGAAGTATCTGTTTGCGAAGAGGGTATTCATATTAATTTAAAAAATATCTTATTTAGGTTTTTAATAGTGATAACTAAGGATGTTCTCTTTAGTTGTAGGGATTGGGAACTAATGTGTAATTACTTTATTAACTATAAGAAAGTCTCTCTGAAGAGGGAAATAATAAAACAATTTAAAAAAAACATGATCTTTGTCTTTTTTTTATAATTACTTTACACCACTATAAGGAAACCCCATATGAAGTTGTGTGAGGTTGTAGGGGTGTAATATTAGATTGTTGCTGTGTCCATAAAAGAGAAGTTTTCTTAAAATGTGTTTCTGCTCCAGTCACTCCATGGCCAGCTCCAGTGGGGCTGATCAGAACAAAGAAAAGATGTAAACACTTAAAATACTTAATCAACAGTCTGAGGGTACATTAAATTGGTCATTTACAAAACATACAAGGCTTTTATGTCTACTGAAGATCAATGCAGGCGCAGAGTCTCACTCTGTGGGGGGGCAAAAGACGCATAGCTAATCACCTGGATAAAGGACTCATCGATTGGTCAGGTTTTTTTTTGGAGGCAATGACCAGGGCATTGTTATTTGAGGGTTTATAAGGCGATCTGATCTCTACAGTTGGAGAAAACAGATGATGAACTATCCTGGCATTCCTGCTCTGCGCTTTATTGATTTAGACCTCATCACAAACCATTGTGGTAAGTACTTTTTTTATTTTTATAATATCATGTAATTATTAAATGTTGTTTATATATATATATATATATATATATATATATATATATATAATGTGGATAGTATATTATTAGATACTTAAAAAATGTTATGTTTTTCTGTTTGCAGTAGAGATCCTGTATGATGAAAACCCTATTGTGTGGGGTCATAGGATTATTGAAATACTAGGTGAGTTTCTGTTTTTATTTTATTTTACTTCTTTAACATGTTTTTACTAGAAAAGTATAAAATAAAATGCGGTGTAGATTCTAATCAAATCTTTTTTTTTTGTGTGTGTCTCGGCTCAAGATACTCTGAGTCAAATAAGGCCGCTAGTATTAGAAAGGATCTGCTATGTACTAGGTGCCTACCTCGAGTCAGCCCCTGTGGAGAGTGAGTATATTTAAACTAGTTGTATTTTATTTTGAAATCAAATATGTTTTTTATGTGTAAAGTACCCCAAAATAACGTTTTTTTAAAAATCTTTTTGTTAAAAAGGTGATGAAGTCTGCAGCACAGACCCGCCATCAGTGTACCAAAACTTTCCAAATGTGGAGTCCACACTCAACCTACCTTTTGAGACAACTGCAGACCACCTAGGGACAGCCGTCAGCCACTATACCCTCCCCCGTGACTCAGATAACCAGGCAGACTTGCCCCTTTTCAACGCACTCCGGCAGCAGGTCATATCTGAAACCTTCATGCAGATTCCGCCAGAACTGCAGGCCGATTTTGACGCTTACAGTGCCTATCTGGACGACTTCGAGTTACAACCCATTCCAGACACGCTCCTATTGAGTCAGACAGACTCACCCCCTAGTCATCAGGTCGGGGGCGAACTATCAGCACAAACTCTACGTGAGATTCAGATCGATATTGTACTCCTGACAGATCCCCTTCTGACGAGATATCACCCCGGTAAATGAGTTTTATGGTTATTTTATAAGATGTTCGATAAATGAATAGTTGTTAAATGTATAATCCTATGTTTTCAGATACTTATCCTTCTTTTTTCTCTGTCTTTTTTCTGTATAGATCAACAAAACTATTATCAAGAGGACCCTCACTGCTGTTATTGCCGACTTTATGGACACACTGAATAAGCTGGAGGGGGTCTCATGTAAATTGGTGCCGATGTAACCGAACGGTATGTTTCTTCAGCTGTGACAAATGTATTTTTGATTTTATTTGGTTTCATAAACGGTCAAACATGGATGATTTAGCAGATAGAGAAATGTCTTTTCTTCAGTCTATAAACGACATAAATGAACTAAGCAGTGATGAGGAATTTGTGTATGGAGATATGCTATTTCCTCGGTGTTCCGACAATATCAGTGAGTTAAATGACGAAGAAGCAGTTGCAAACGAACCTTCCACCTCATCACAAACAAACTCAAGCCATCCAACAACCTTAGATAGCGCTTTGGAATAGGTATTAGACTGCTACCAAAACTCTGACACTTACCCCGGTCTCGGGCTTTTAAATCAGCTCGCAGACGGAGTACTCCATCTGAATGGAGTAAATAGCATAGCTTCAACCAATGTTGAATCACTAGTTTCCACCGTGCAGAATGGTGGATATGCTAGGGACACCCGAGTAACTCGGAATCACCAGTTCCTCCATGCGCAATGGCTGTAGCGCTGACCAAAATGACACCCCAAATGCTTCAGAATCACCAGGCCCCTCGCTACAGAATGGTGGAGGAGCTATTCAGAATGCTTCACCCTGTGTTTTGTCTCGACCTGTATTCAATAACACAGAACTGCGTCAGTCTCTAGTCCTAACTCCTCCTAACGATGAGGCAGACTTTACAGCTTATTATGGGGTTCTGATGAACAATGTACATTATATGCTATGGGGTGCTTTTTCACGGGCAGAGAGGGATGATATTGTTCAGATTGAGCTTCAGGGCGAGCAGCTGCAGGCTAATGTGTCAGCCATTCTAAATGCCAATGGTGATAATCTGAATGATTTTGAGGACACTGTTCAATGCGGTGCAGTCAAATTTGGAGGTAATGGCAGACAGCAACCTTGAGTTAGTGGTGCAAATTGTACAATCCCCCCGTGGTGGTGCTAAAAGATTGGCTAGTAAAATGTTGGACAATGAGATTGTTAAAAAGAAGAGGCGTTTTCTTTACGTTGTACAGAACCCGTCCAACCAGCTGTGTTTTGCTATTAATTTAGCACTGTTGTTGAATGACAACCTCACTGATAATGAAGGTTTTGAACGTGGTAAAGAGATTCAGAGGGGGGTGGGTTTGACAGATCAGACAGCTGTGACATTCAACGACATTGATCAATTCGAAGATAGTTTAAAATGCAAGATTGTGGTGTTTTACATAGGCGATGAAGATCGTGCTCACTGTAAATTCCAGACAGACGGTCCCAAACGAGACAAAACTGTGTTTTTGTTTCTCTTCCAAAACCATTACTATGGGATTAAAAACTTGAAGGGGTTTTTAGGCTCTGCATTTGTCTGTGAACAATGTTACACAGGCTACAGCTCTCAATGGCATCATTCCTGTACTGGTCATTGTTATGTCTGCCTTGATCCCTCATGTACTCTGGACGAGTTTAAACCCATCTTTTGTAAAGACTGTAACAAAACGTGCCGTACAGTCGGCTGTCATTCTCGACATAAAAAACAGACAGAGATCATCAGACATTGCCAGTAACTGCGATTTACACAAAAAGTGTGTAGATTGTCAACTTTCCTACTACACTCCCAAGAGTAGTGCAGATAAAACACATAAGTGTGTTGTGAAGAAATGTAAGACATGCAGCGAAAAATTACCCTCTGCTTCTACAGCCGATGGTGAAAAACATCTGTGTTACATCGGAGTGTTGCCCAAAGAGACAGAACACAATGACAACATTATGTTCTTTGATTTTGAAACAATGGCGGGGGCAGATGATGTACATGTCCCCTTCCTGGTGTGCACAAAAACCCTTGCGGGTGAAATTTGGGTCGCGGAGGGTACCGACTGTGCACTGCAGTTTCTGGCACACTTTAGGCGCCCAAAGTTCAAAAATGCAACCTTCATCGCCCACAATGCTAAGGGTTTTGACAGCTATCTCATTATCAACGCAATGATCGAGCAAGGGGTAAAACCCTCTTTGATAATGCAGGGAAGTAAAGTGGTCTCTTTTACTGACCAGGATTTCGGGCACAAGTACATAGAATCACTGTCTTATCTCTCTATGCGTTTAGCAGCAATGCCAAAAGCTTTGGGATTTGAAGATAAAATCAAGGGGTACTTCCCTCACAGTTTCAGCTCTAAGGCCAATCTGAGTTATTTCGGACCTTACCCTCCAGCACACTGTTATGGGATAGAACGCATGACAACTGATGAAAAGAGTGACTTTTTCACCTGGTATGAGACGGTACGCACGGGTACTTTTGATTTTCGAAAGCAGGCATTGCTTTACTGTAAAAACGATGTGGACATTCTTGCCCAGGGGGCCACTTTATTTTCGAAAAGGGTTTCTCGGAGAGACAGGAGTTGATCCTTTTAGTCGTGCGACCATAGCTTCTGCGTGTATGAAAGTTTTTACCACAAACTTTCTACAGCCCAAAACCCTGGCAATACCCCCACCCGACGACTACGGCCGTGAAAACAAGACGTACTCAGACGCAGGTGTTCAATGGCTAGAGTGGGTAGCCCAAACTGAAGGTGTATTTATTCAACATGCGTTGAATGAAGGAGAAAAACGAGTGGGCCGTTTTGTCGTGGATGGTTTTGCCGAAGTAGCCGGGGCCAAGATTGTTTGGGAATTTCTTGGTTGCTTCTATCACGGGTGCCCATCTTGCTACAAGGGCCATGAGAAAAACCCCTTGACAGGTGACACATTTGAGCAGCTCCATGCTGCTAGTGAGGAAAAGCTGCATGAGCTACAGTCTGTTCACAGGGCCAAAGTGATCGTTATGCGTGAGCATACATGGGTTGAGATAAAATATCCAATCAAGATTGGCAGACTTTCCTCAGGGAATACAAAGCGCCAGAACCACTGACCCCCCGCGATGGTCTATACGGGGGAAGGACATGTGCTGTAAAGCTGAGGCACACGACAGCGGCAGATGAATTGGTTCATTATTGTGATTTCACCTCGCTCTACCCTTTTGTAAACTGTACAGGCCTATATCCACTTGGACACCCCCAGATCATATTCAGAGATTTCAAAGACCCTCACAGTTATTTTGGGTTAATCAGAGCCACAGTAGACCCTCCCCGGGGTCTTTACTTTCCTGTCCTGCCCTACAGAACTGCAGCGGGTAAGCTAGTGTTCACCCTATGCCGTACATGCGCTGAGCTTAACAACCAACAGGGGCCCTGCATGCAGAGCAAAGAGGAAAGAGCATTAACAGGAGTTTGGGTGACCACATAATTCACCAAAGCCCTGGACATGGGGTACAAGATGACTCAGATCACAGAGGTGTGGCATTTTGAGAAGAAAAGTGACAGCATTTTTGTAGACTATATACACACATTTTTGAAGGGTAAACAAGAAGCATCAGGTTACCCTTCAGAGGCCACAGATGATGAGAGCAGACAAAAGTACGTGGCAGACTATCATGCTAAGCAGGGTATCTTGCTGGATGCAGATAAAATCAAATCAAATCCAGCCAAAAGACAAGTGGCAAAACTATGTCTCAACAGTTTCTGGGGTAAATTTGCCCAGAGAAACAATCTGACTCAGACTAAGATTGTGACCAAAACAGAAGAATTTCTTAACCTCTTGTTTTCAGCTAAACATAAGGTTAAGTATTTCTCATTCCTCAACGACAGAACGGCTCTTGTTCAGTGGTGTTACGGTGAAAAATGCTACTCTCCTCCCAACAAGGTAGATAACATATTCATTGCTGCATTTACCACTGCGTATGCCAGGCTGAAGCTGTACAGTGAATTGGAGAAATTACAGCACAGAGTCTTCTACTACGACACAGATAGTATCATCTATGTGACGAGACAGGGTGAGACTCCACTGCTCATGGGGGTTTATCTGGGGGATCTGACAGATGAGTTGGGGGGCGACACGATTGAAGAGTTTGTTTCAGCAGGCCCTAAAAGTTATGCTTACCAGACCAAAAATAAAAAAAAGGTTGTGATGCGTGTGAAAGGCATTACACAAACGCACGAATGTTGTGAACGAGTGAACTTTGACAGTCTGGCAGATCTGGTGGAAGGCTACGTTCAAAACTCTGAGAGGGGGAGGGTAATTGAGGCCCCGCAACATAACATTGTACGGAATAAAGAGGGTTTCGTTTTGAGAAATGTGTCATTCACCAAAAAGTTCCGAGTTGTGTTTGATAAGAGACGTCTGCTAGACGGAGGAAATACTTTGCCTTTTGGGTATTGAGAAATAATAAGAAGAGACAAAATGTTTTCACCCCGTCAAATTGATTTTGAGCCCAGACTACGTGTTCCTTTTTCTTGTTTAGTAGTTGGCCCCAGTGGGTGTGGAAAAACTTTTTTTGTCAAGAATGTATTGCAAAATTGTATTCATGTAATGGATGTACAACCTCAAAATATTGTGTGGATTTATACTTCTTTCCAGCCCATGTATGCTGAACTGCAGGAAAAGAATAAAAATATAAAGTTCATCAAAGATTTGCCTGAATCATTTCAAGATGAATCTCTTTTTCCTCCTGATCAAAGTCATTTGATTATATTGGACGATGTTATATTTCAGGCCTCGGAGCATCCTGAAGTAGTCAGACTTTTCACCCAATACCGTCATCATAGAAATATGAGTGTTATGATGTTAACACAAAATGTTTTTCATCAGGGGAAAAACAGTCGTACCATTAGTTTGAATACTAATTACATGGTCTTGTTTAAAAACCCCAGAGACAGATTACAAATGAACATTCTGGCTCAACAAATACACCCGGGTAATAAATCATTTATCCTACAAAGTTTTGAAGACGCAACCACGGAACCTCACGGTTATTTAATCGTAGAGATGACCCCTAGCTGTCCAGACATCTACAGACTTAGATCGGGAGCACTACCTAATCAGTGGCCAGTTGTTTATGTACCAAAAACGAAAACTTGAAACAGCATGTCGGCCCATTTAAAAAGAAACATGCCTCTGCTGAAGGCCTTGTGTAACGCCAAGCCGTCGAAGCGCAAGGATATTCTCAAGAACTGCTCCACGGATTTTCTTCAATCACTCTGTAAGCTGTCTCTAAATCTTCTAAAGGGTAACATTCCACTATCAGGCGCTCAGTATAAGAAACTCAACAAACAAAAGAACATTTTCAAACTCTTGGCCAATAAAAAGACCAACTTAAAAACTAAATTCACGGCCTTAAGAAAGCAATCTGGAGGTTTTCTTTTGCCACTGCTTGGTGCGGTGATCCCCATTTTAGGACAACTTTTAGGAGGGCTCACTCGATCATGAGTCAAAAGATGTTTTTGTTATCACCTCACCAGTTTAATCAACTCAATCAGACGGGTGTAACTAACCCCCATAGTAAGGAAACAATGAGACGCACTGCCGAAGATGTTCTGGATGAAAAAATGAGAGCAGTGCTAAACGAAACAGGATTACCCCCTTATGAAAAAATAAGAAAATACAACACCTTGCTACAGAGATATCTCACCTTACTCAAACAAGACGGGGAGGAGGAGCGACATATTACTTTAACTCTACCTGAAGACACGGGGTTGGTAAAAGGAGAAGAAAAGGATGGCATGTCCATTGATAAAATAAAGAACGAGGTACTTCAAAACCTCCCTATGCGTTACTGTAAGAATGCCGTCGACATTATGAGTAAATTAATCACGAGTACAGCTGGATGGACACCGACGGGGGAATTTGTAGAAAAGGGTACAGCTGTAAAAGGTTCACACATGTTAGATTTATTTAAACATTTATCCTGCTTGTATAAAACAAATGCCCGGGAGCCTAAAGGCTGGCGGGGTTTTTTAAATAGTCTGAATGAGCTCAACATTCCTTTATCAACTTTTCAAAACCTGCACGCTCGTGAACAATATCGTATAATCAAAGAGAGCGAGCCAAATGGAGAAAATATACCCGAAAAAAGAAGAAGAAATAATAATAAATCATCTACGACCCTCAGCTGGGAGGTGTCAGGAACCCCAGTCACCGCAGAAGAACCTCCGAGTGCCTCGCTTAAGAAGAAAAGAATAAGGAAAGATAGAATATTAAGCCCCAGCTGGTTACATTTTACCCCCTAAAGTTGTATTATATTTTGTTTTCCTAATAAAGACAGTCACCTGAATTAATTTTGTCTTCAGACCTTTTTTATTTTCTACATTTTGTAACAATCTTTAAACATTTGTAGAGAACAAACACTGTGGTTAAAATGAGTGTCTTTATGACGTCTCTCACACCGTTGGTATTTTTTCACAAAATTCGTTACAGCAGCATCATTTTTTATCACATCATCTTGATACAGAGATAACACATTTTCGTAAGACAACCCCGACGCTCTTTTACATAGATAGAAAACACAGTGCTGACCACAGGCTGTTGACATGACATTCTGCAGTTGCTGATTGTGGTATAAAATAGTTTTACATTGTTTTTCTAGAAAATGTAGGATGCTTTTCGGGTAATGACTAAAATTGGGAGGAAATCCGAAAGAATCAAAAAAAGTTCCAACCCCGTCCTCTTCCTCTAAAGTCACTGCTCGCCAGTGTTCTCCGGGCATTGCAGATTATTATCATCTGATATTTGGGAAGTGTGTTACATTTGAAATGGCAGAAAGTCTTGTTGCAACTTCCAGATATTAAAAGAGGCCCCTTGAGTTTCTCTGGAAATTATCAATAGTAGCAGTTAAGTGAATACTGTTTAAACAATACCTGTGTTTGTGTTTTGTATTGATTTCTCTGTTTTATCCTTTCATAAAATTGAGGACTAAAACTTGCTCAAACATTCTGGGTTGCTTGGAGTAAACAGGTTTTATTGCTCTGTGGGGGAGGGGATATTCTTCTTAAAGATTTCCAACATGTCAGTGAAGTCTACATACTTTGAATAGTAGATGTGTGTGTTTAATTACTTTGTATTCATATTAAGCAGTCTGTGTAACCAGAAGCTGGAAATATGAGAGTATTAATATGTATTATCTTTGTGAACAAGGGGATATTATTTGGACACAGCTCAGGCCTCTGGAATGTGCAGGAAAGTGTGTGTGTGAAAGTCTATGCAGGAAAGTGAGATAACGGACACCAGATATATTTTACTACCATCTCAGAGACACTTGTTTATTATCCTGGCTGGCTCGCGCTGATTCGCTAAGAAAAGCCATCTTTTACATCTCCCAATGAGATGACCTGAAAAGATGACCAGCTGACCCAACCCCTCTTGTTTTGTTTTCTGCATGTAAGCCTGTTCTATCGGTTGGTTCTTTCTCTTTTGCTCCTGCCGTCAAGATGAGAAGTTCTCCCGGCATTTGGACCAGAGCAGGGGGTGGACCGATACCCCTTTTGAGAAGTGTATTTGTATTCTTACCATTTATCATTAAAGCAGATTATTGTTTAACCCCTATCCTGATTGTTTTGGGTTTCCCTTCTTTTAAAGCAAACTCATATATGATCGGCGCGGAGCAGAGATATCTGCCACAACAGCATGTGGGAGGGGTGGGTGTTTACAATCATGTATACAGGGTATCTAAATAATTGTTTTACTCGGGGTAGCTGATCTGACGCCCACACTCCACCAAAAGAGTCCCCCACCATGTGGCGCAGGAGACTGTCCAATTGATGATTATTCATGTTCTAGTCTTCTTAGTAATAATCTACCAACACTTGACGTTTTGAATTAATCTCCAGAATCGAATCAAAACAAGAATATACGATTAAAGTGGTAGTCTGTGGTAGCGGTACTCTGAATCTCATTTCCAGTCTTAAACTACCGCTTGTAATGGGAGACAGTGCATCAGCATCTTCCGCGGCAGTGAGATTAAAGACAAATAATGAGTATCCTTGTTCGAAATCCTCTCTGTCAATACTCAGAGGTAAGTCTTTCATGTGTCTCCCTGTAGCAGTGAACATGTTGTAAAACTCTCTGACTGAGGACCCGCGGTTAAATAGAGGTTGGAATGCTTTGGCCGGTACTTGTCTACCGTCCTGACACAAAGCCAGATATTCCATATCATTATAAAGGAAATTAAAAGGTGAAAGCGGTCTCCTTCCGGTGAAGGCTTCGTGATTTACCATACCCAATACTATGTATTTAGGCATATTACCCAGAAAGAGATTTTCTTGGTTGCATATTCTGGAATTCACAGGGATACTATATGTTTTAATGTTTACCCGAGATAAAGGGTATAGGGCAGGGATCACCAACTACATTTGTCCAAGGGCCAAAATGTATCCAATAGACACTATCGCGGGCCGGGGGGGGGGGGTACAGGTACTGCATAAAGCTTAGCAGACTCTTCACGCTAACGAAGGATCACTTCTAGGCAGGGTTGGGAGGGTTACTTTGTAAATGTAATCAGTTACTGATTACTGAATACATGCTCTGAAAGTAATCAGAATACAGTTACAGTTACGTGTCTTAAAAAAGTAACGTGTTCAGGTTACTTTTAGAATACTTTTGGAATACTTTCTTTTTCCATAACAGATGGGTATGTTTTGGTGAGCAGGAGACACTTGTTTTACTGTTTGAATGGCTTATCAAGAACTCAAACACAACATCACACGTTACTACAGCTTAAGCACTCACAACTCTCCTTCTCTTAGCGACTGTAACTCCACAGTTGCCTACACTCTTTTCGGGTTTGCTAACGGTAGCTACTTTAGCTTGATAGCTAGCCATGGCTCTTTCCCCACCCTCGGGTGCTATTCCCTGCTCTAACTGTCTCATGTTTGGTTACTTCCCTACCTCCTTTACTGGTACCGATACATGTGTTAAATGTAGTATAGTTGTTAGGTTGGAGGCGGGAATCATAGCCATAGAAGCCCGGCTCCGCATCTTAGAAAGTAACTCAGCAACAGTAAAGCCCATGTTAGCCGGTGCGGACCGGCAAAAGATAGCTCCTATTAGCCGTCCCCCGGCAACTCCCGAGCAGCAGGGAGACTGGGTGACTGTTCAGAAGGGGCATAACGCGAAACCCGCAGGTCCCCCCCAACCCGTTCACGTATCTAACAGATATTCCCCACTCAGCGAGACACCTGCTGAGAAGCCAACTCTGGTTATTGGTAGCTCTATTATGAGACACGTGAATTTAGAGACCGAAGCCTCCACAGTCAAATGCATTCCGGGGGCCAGAGCGGGCGACGTTGAGGCACATCTTAAACTGCTGGCTAAAAATAAACGTAAATACAGTAGGATTGTTATTCACGTCGGTGGTAATGATGTTCGTTTACGCCAATCAGAATGCACCAAACTTAATGTGGAGTCGGTGTGTAGTTATGCTAAAACAATGTCGGACACCGTAATCTTCTCTGGTCCCCTCCCCAATCTGATCAATGATGACATGTATAGCCGCATGTCATCATTTCAGCGCTGGTTGTCTTGGTGGTGCCCAGCAAACAATGTGGGCTTCGTAAATAATTGGACAGCCTTCTGGGGAAAACCTGGTCTGATTAAGAGAGACGGCATTCATCCTACTTTGGAAGGTGCAGATCTCATTTTGGCAAACATTTCAGGGCTTTGTGGACTTAATCCATGACAAACTGGAGTTGAGACCAGGAGGCGGAGTCGCAGTCTTACACGCTTCTCTGCGCTCTCTCCTAGGCAGTCATCCATAGGAATCCCGAACCCAATAAAATACCCAATATTAGCGGTGTGTGTGTCTGCCCAAGGACAATTAAAGGTAAAACCTAATAGAGGTGTCATACATAATAACCTAATAAAAGTAAATGTAACAACTACTACAGTGCAACAAAACAGGAATATTAAATGTGGTCTCTTAAACATCAGATCTCTAGCATCTAAAGCAATATTGGTAAATGATTTAATATCAGATTATAATATTGATATATGCTGTCTCACTGAAACTTGGTTGAGACATGAAGAATATGTCAGCATAAATGAGGCCACTCCACCCAGCCATATCAATACTCATATTGCCCGAGGCGTGGGCCGAGGAGGTGGAGTTGTAGCAATCTTTGACTCAAGTTTACTTATCAATACTAAACCAAAATTAAATTATACCTCCTTTGAAAGTCTCGTTTTTAGTCTTACGCATCCGACCTGGAAAACTTTGCAGCCAATCTTATTTGTTACAGTGTACCGTGCACCAGGTCCTTATTCAGAATTCTTATCAGAATTCTCTGAGTTTTTATCAACTTTGGTTCTTAAAACAGATAAAGTAATTATCGTAGGTGACTTTAATATTCATGTTGACGATGATAAAAATAGCCTTACTGTTGCATTTAACTCTATATTAGATTCTGTTGGTTTCTGTCAGAGTGTAAATAAACCAACCCACTGCTATAATCACACTCTCGACCTTGTTCTGACTTATGGTATTGAAATTGAGCAACTATTAGTCGAACCGCATAATCCTGCTTTATCCGACCATTTCTTAGTAACTTTTGAAGTACTGTTACTAGACTACAAAGCATTAGTCAAAAGCTCCTGCAGCAGAAACCTATCTGTTAGTGCTATAGCCAAATTTAAGGAGGAGATTCCACCAATATTTAACTCGATAGCATGTCTGCATGTAGGGGAGGAAACTTATACAAAATGTACACCACCCCAAATTGATCATGTTGTTGACTACAGATGCGCTGCGAATAAAATTAGACTCTGTTGCTCCTTTGAAAAAGAAGAAAATAAAACAACATAGATTAGCTCCATGGCATAATGCCGAAACCCGCAAAATAAAGCAAAAGTCGAGACAACTTGAAAGGATATGGCGTTCCACTAAACTTGAAGAATCTCGTTTAATTTGGCATATTACTCTCAATGAATATAAGAAAGCACTGCGTAAAGCGAGAGCAGCTTACTACTCTTCATTAATAGATGAGAATAAGAATAATGCAAGATTTCTTTTCAGCACTGTAGCCAGGCTGACAGAGAGCCACAGCTCGATTGAGCCTTCTATTCCCATAGCACTCAGTAGTAATGATTTTATGTGCTTTTTTAACGATAAAATTGTTACTCTTAGAAACAAAATTAATGACCTCTTGCCTTTGACCAGTATAGTGTTATCAACAGCTCCCGGAAACGTAAGTTCTAATATTACACTAGATAGTAAACTAGAATGCTTTTCAGCCATTAATCTTGAACAATTAAATTCAATGATTCTCTCTTCTAAACCATCAACGTGTATGTTAGACCCAATTCCAACTAAGCTGTTGAAGGAAGTTTTTCCATTAATTAGCACTTCTTTATTAAATGTTATGAATATGTCTTTATTATCAGGCTATGTTCCACAATCATTCAAAGTAGCAGTGATAAAACCGCTTCTTAAAAAGCACAACCTCGATCCAGAGGTTTTAGCCAATTATAGACCTATTTCTAATCTTCCGTTCCTCTCAAAAATTCTAGAGAAAGCAGTCGCAAAACAGTTGTGTGATTACTTAAAAAACAATGATTTATTTGAAGATTTTCAGTCTGGCTTTAGAACACATCATAGCACAGAGACAGCTCTGGTTAAAGTCACAAATGACATTCTAATAGCCTCTGACAAGGGACTTGTCTCTATTCTTGTTTTGCTCGATCTCAGTGCTGCATTTGATACTATCGATCATGATATCTTATTGCAAAGACTAGAGCACTTAGTTGGCATACAGGGAACTGCTTTAGGCTGGTTTAGGTCCTATCTATCTGAACGCTCTCAGTTTGTACGTGTCAATGATGAATCTTCCACGCAAACCAAAGTTAGCCATGGAGTGCCACAGGGCTCAGTGCTCGGACCTATTTTGTTCACATTATATATGCTTCCGTTAGGCAATATTATAAGGAATCATTCTGTAAATTTTCATTGTTATGCAGATGATACTCAACTATATTTATCAATCAAGCCTGATGAAATTAATCATCTAAATAAAATTCAAGACTGCCTCAAGGATTTAAAAACGTGGATGACCTTAAACTTTTTGATGTTAAACACGACCAAAACTGAAGTTATTGTACTTGGCCCGAAGAATCTACGAAACAAATTATCTAAAGATATACTAACTATGGATGGCATTAATTTGGCCTCCAGTGAGACTGTAAGGAATCTTGGTGTTATATTTGATCAGGATTTATCCTTTAACGCCCACATAAAATCAATTTCAAGGACCGCCTACTTCCATCTACGTAACTGTTAGAGTTTATTGAAGGATAAATATGTTTACATAATGTGTTTTGATAAATATGTTTACATCATGTGTTCTCATAAATGTGGTACAGGAGACTCGTGGTCAGAAAAGAGGAACAGACTATAGTCTGTTCCTTGGACCATACACACACACACACATCCATATGACTGCGAGTCACAAGATTCCCATATGACAACTAAGGCGTTGGTCATAGCCACTTCCTCATGCATGTTATGTAAATTGTATTTCTGAATAAAAAGGCTGCATGGGAACAAGGCAGTAGAATTTGGTTAGGAGTCGACATTGCATGTCACTCGCCGATTCTCCTTGCAGGCAAGTAAACTTAAATCTCGAGTCCTGTCATCTCTGTTCACTGGATCTGGTATATTGAACCGAGCTGGGGTTTTACCCTTACAAAGTAATATAGATACCTCACATTAATTGGTCCTTCGAGCCGGATTCCAACACATCGTGACGGGAAGGAGGAAGGGGACGACACGCCGCAGTCTGTCGACAGCCGGGATCATCAGCCGACCCCGAGAAAGACCCGGGACGCAGAATTCGTGGCCGGGCCGGTGCTTATATGTCCAACCTCCCTCATCCTAGGCACGATTGACGGAATCCAACCGGACCAGTGACCACAGATAACGGGTAAGACACGGTTTCTCCACCGTTAAGGAGGCTGATAAAACGTTGATACACGGTTTCTCCACCGTTAAGGAGGGTGCTAAAACGTTGATACACGGTTTCTCCACCGTTAAGGAGGGTGATAAAACGTTGATACACGGTTTCTCCACCGTTAAGGAGGGTGCTAAAACGTTGATAGACACGGTTACTCCACCGTTAAGGAGGGTGATAAAACGTTGATAGAGAAAGGCTACTCCGCCTAAAAGGAGGATTGACGTGTACATTTGTGAATGATTGAGTGAAAGCGGTGTGTAAAAGTGTCACCAGTGGAATCAGCGCACAGAGTGGAAACCTAACGGTGCTAACACAAACTCTGTGGTCAGTTGAAGTACACGTAGTGGTGAATTAGGGATTAGGTTCCGACCGGCACGTTGTCCAGTAGGAACACCAAGCTAGAATCATGGGGTCCGATGGGAGTAAGCCTGCCGCTACAGGGGACATGAGATATATGGAAATATATAGTCACGGCAGCACCATTTATTGTAGCAAATGGTATAAACAGTACGGCTTCCAAGGGAAGCTGGAGAAAACAGCAGTAAGAGAATTAAGCGACAAATTGAGAGCAGCAACAGCTGGAACAACACAAGGCAAGAAAAGAAATAAGTTAGAAGCTCAACTACGGGTTGCAGCTATATGGGCTGAACAAGCCCATAAAAGGACAGGTGGAGCAGAGGAAGGTATGATAGCAGCGGCTGTTTTAGTGAAAGCAGACGAGGAGACAGGGCGCTCAGGGTCAGTTGACGCTGTACGCCGCGAGAAAGAGAGAGCGATAGTGGAAGAACACAAAGCGCAGGAACAAAGAATAAAAAGAAAGCAAGAGAAAGAGAGAAAAGACAGGGAAAGAGAGACACAAAAAATGCATCGACAAAGAAGTGGCAGATGCATTAAGCCCACTGCACACTACACTGTAAAAACTGTGACCTATAGTTACTTAATAAAATTGTGGCAACAAAGTGACACTTAATATAATTAATTAGATTTGAAACACAACAATTTGATTAAAAAGTTCTAAATAAATTTGAGTAAATGTTAATTGAAGAAACAGTCAAAATGTGTTATATTTATTCATTTTAATTGAGTTTGTATTAAGCAATTATTTGAACAAACTTAAGTTAGATTTACTAAACATCTGGTAGAATTTGGTTTATATTTACTAATTATCAAAGATAAATTGATTTGAATTAATTAACAATGGGGAAAAATTAGAATTCTTATGTGACAGCTGTGCAGACTCATCAGTAGTGAACAAAGAGGTCCAAAGAATGTGGCCACCAACTGGCACTATGTTTGTAAAATCAGCAAATGGACACATAAATCAGAGGTCGATTTCAAAGCCACTTTTTATGGAAGATAGAAGGTCAGGCCTCCAGGCATCCCTCAAATTTGTGTTCATCTCAAACTGCCCTGTCAATTTGCTAGGGAGAGACGGCATGGAAATGTTAAAAATCAGTGTAGTACCAGTCAAAGGGGGAATGCGAGCAGTAGGGCCCGGAGAAAAGGTGGAAGACCAGGTCTTCCTTCAAAAATCCATAAACACCCCCAACTACTACTGGTCACTAGACATGCCACAACCTGACGTGACAAACACAGGTGAACACCTGTTAACGCTATTCACCCCACAACATGGCCAAGAAGTAATGAAACCTGACGCATTGCACGTTACACTAAAGTACATGAACACCCCTGGCCCAGATAAAGACTATGATGTGCTCGTGCATCGACTGACACCACAGAGGGTAGTGTTCCACTCAATGTATGCAAACCAACACGGGGATGTTGCAATTGACGCTAGGGTCCCATCAACCACTGCCTTGATAATGGAACCAGGTTCCACGCCACACATATCAGTAGCTAGGGGCCCAGGGACTTCATGGAGAGACTTAGGTTTATTAGTGGCTAGAGGTAACAGGATAACAAAATGGACAGATGACAAAAACGGTTGGCAAACTGGAGGCGGGTTAAAGCGCAAAACTCTAGGGTTTACCCTAGTGATGACACCACGCACCCACCTAGACGACCCTGAACAACAATGATGTATGCTAAGTGAAGAGGCCTTAGAGGTCCTGAAAACGGTGCCACCATGCGTATGGTCACAAGGAAAATGTGATGTAGGTCGCATGGTGAACGCAAAACCTGTACACGTTAGACCAAAAACTAACTACAGACCTAACATAAGACAATACCCATTGAAAGAGGATGCAAAAGTTGGCATCAAACCTGTAATTGAAGAAATGCTAAAAGCAGGAATCTTGTGTGAGTGCCCTGATGCATCATGCAATACCCCCATCTTCCCAGTAAAAAGGGCTGATGGGCAGTCATGGAGAATGATCCAAGACTTAAGAGCAGTAAATGACGCTGTACAAAGCACAGCCCCAACAGTACCAGATCCACACACGTTAATGAACGGCCTTAAGCCAAATATGGCGTGGTTCTCAGTGATAGACTTAAGCAATGCCTTTTTCTCCATTCCTGTAGAAAAAGACTCACAAGGATGGTTCGGGTTCACACATGAAGGAACAAAGTACACATACACCAGATTACCTCAGGGGTATGTGGATAGCCCAACAATCTTTTCACGAGAAATAGCAAATTGTTTGGCTACATTACAGATACCTGACACATCGCAGATTTTGGTATATGTCGATGATATTCTTGTAGCGTCACCCACACAGGAAGAAAGCACAACAGTCACACTACAAGTATTGACACATTTGGCAAAAACAGGAAACAAGGTTTCGAGACAGAAACTTCAGTTTGTGAAAGAGGAAGTTATCTTTTTAGGCCACAGTTTAAACCGAGAAGGGAGACGCATACACTCAGAGAGGAAACAGACGGTGTTAAACGCACCAAAACCAACAACAAAAAAACAAATGATGCAATTCCTTGGGCTGACTAACTATTGCAGAGCATGGGTTCCAGACTACGCAGGAATGACTCAGCCCCTACTAGATTGCATATACTCAGACAATGACATGAAAATGTCCGGCAAGATAGAATGGACACAAGAGGCAGAAGCTGCATTTGAAAGGACTAAACAGTGTCTCGTAGGGTCATCAGTGTTAGCATTACCAAACTATGAAAAACCATTTGTACAAACAGTTGACTGCAAAAAAGGGTTTATGACATGAGTATTAGCCCAAAAACACGGCACAAAACTAAGGCCTGTCGCTTACTACTCTAAAAGGTTAGACCCAGTAGCACAAGCATTACCAGTATGCGTACAAGCAGTATGCGCTGCAGCAATGGCGGTACATTGTACAGCAGAAATAGTTTTGTTCCACCCACTCACACTGATGGTTCCACACGCAGTCACCATGTTGTTACATGACACCAAAATGGCTTTCTTATCACCTGCACGTTATTTGGCACTGACAGCTACACTAATGTCACAACCACACATTGTGATAAAAAGATGTAATATCTTAAATCCAGCCACATTAATACCTACAGCAGAAGATGGAGAACCACACTGTTGTAAAGAAGAGACTGACAGAACATGCAAACCAAGACCAGATTTGAAAGATGTTCAACTGCCAAGTGGAGAAACATGGTTTGTGGATGGGTCCTGTTCTAAATCTATAACAGGCCAAAATCAAACAGGGTTTGCAGTTGTATCACACACACAGGTCATAAAAGCAGGCCGAACTCCCACACACATATTCTGCACAAGCAGCGGAATTAGTAGCTCTTACAGAAGCATGCAAAGCGGGGGTTGGAAAAGATGTGACTATGTGGACAGACAGCCAGTATGCACACTCAACAGTACATGTATTTGCAGCCCAATGGGCCCGCAGGGGCATGAAAACGTCAACAGGAAAACCAGTCACTCACACACAACTGCTGACAGACCTTTTAAAAGCGGTGTTGTTGCCGAAAAGCATCGCTATATGCAAATGTGCTGCGCACACTAGTGGAAAGGATGCAGTAACTGTCACAATCTTAAGGAGAACCCAAATGCAGCACTCGAGAAACCAAGGAGAATTGGTAATAAACTTTATTGGAGATTCCACTGGATCTGAGGAATACCAACCGAGCAGTTTAACGCACCGGAGGACAGCGGGCAGAAGGTGAGTCAGGGACAGGCAGAGAGTCAGGGAGTAAGCGAGTAAGCGAGGCGGTCAGCGTAGATACAGGCAGGGTCGGATAACAGGCCAGACAGGATAGTCGAGGGACAGGCAGGATCAGGGAACAGGCAGAGCAGGCAGATCGAGGACAGGCAGGGTCGGAACCGGGTAGGCAATCTGGCATCAAACGCGGGAAAGACAAGCATGAGGCAAAGTACAATCTGGCAAAGAGTGTGTGTAAGGTGCGGGTTTAAATACTGGCAGAAACTAATGGGTGCAGAAGAGAAAGAGAGTGAGCTAACGAGTGGGTGTGGAAAACAGGTGAGACAGGTGAATGGAAAACTACTGTTGAATGATGGAGCAGACTATGACAGAACCCCCCCCTTAATGGACGGCTCCTGACGTCCCTAAATGCTAATCTACAGAGGAGGGTGGGAGGTGGGATTAATACTCATCTGAAAAAGTTCTCTCGGCCTCCCTCTCCTGCCCCCTGTGGGAATCTGCATCCTCATCAGAAGCCGGCCCCTCGCTGTCCTCCTCTGAAGAGCTGACGGTAAGAGGAGAGACTCTCCCTGTGTCTCTGCCCGTCGACGTGACGGTCTTAGATGGTTGCTCGGGATTTCGCCGATGGAACTCCCTGATGAGCTGGGGGTCCAACACATGACGAGCTGGAACCCAAGCCCTCTCCTCAGGGCCGTAACCCTTCCAGTCCACCAGGTACTGGACTCCTCTTCCTCTGCGACGGGAACGAAGAAGTCGTCGGAGAGTGTACGTAGGCCCGCCGTCAATCATCCGGGGGGGTGGTGGGGGAGGGACCGCAGGAACCAAGGCACTCTCTCGGACAGGTTTGATCCTGGAAACGTGGAAGGTGGGATGGATCCGCAGAGTCCGAGGCAGTCTTAGCCTTACTGCTGCGGGATTGATTATCCTGACAATCTCAAAAGGTCCAATGAATCTAGGTGCAAGCTTCTTCGAATCCACCCGTAAAGGAATATCCCGGGAGGAAAGCCATACCTTTTGGCCCACCTGGTAGACAGGTGCTTTGGAACGTCGGCGGTTGGCAGAGGAGGCGTACCGGTTGGCCGAACAAACGAGAGTTCTCCGGGCTTGATTCCAGGTCCGTCGACAACGACGGATGAAAGCCTGGACGGACGGACAGGTAACCTCCCTCTCCAGGGCCGGAAACAGAGGGGGTTGAAACCCGTAAGCACACTGAAATGGGGACAGCTTGGTGGCCGAACTGACCAGAGTGTTGTGGGCGTACTCGACCCAGAGCAGTTGTTTAGCCCAGGCCGCTGGGTGCTTGGAGACTATACAGCGTAAGGTCGTCTCCATCTCCTGGTTCTTTCTTTCTGTCTGACCGTTGGATTGCGGATGGAAACCGGATGACAGACTGACCGTGGCCCCAAGGAGCGTGCAGAATTCCCTCCAGAACACTGAGGTAAATTGAGGACCACGATCGGAAACCACATCAGTAGGCAGCCCATGGAGACGGAACACATGGAGCAGGACCAGCTCCGCCGTCTCTTTAGCTGAGGGGAGCTTGGGTATCGGCACAAAATGAGCCATCTTACTGAATCGGTCTACCACCGTCAAGATGGCAGTGTGTCCGTTGGACGGTGGCAGACCAGTAACAAAGTCCAGAGAAATGTGAGACCAGGGGCGATGAGGGATAGGCAGAGGTCGTAGGAGACCAGCAGGAGCTTGGTGAGAAGACTTGTTTTGATTACAAACAGGGCAGGCATTAACAAATTCCCTGGTGTCCTCCTTAAGTGTTGCCCACCAGAACCTTTGCTGGACTACCTCCCATGTACGTTGGATCCCAGGATGGCAGGTGAGTCTGGAGTTATGAGCCAACTGGATAACATCAGACCTCAACGTCTGCGGAACGAACAGGCGGTTCGGAGGACAGGCACTGGGTCCCGGCTGGTCCTGCTGGGCGGCCTTGACCCTCTCCTCCACCTCCCAGATGAGGGCGGCGACGAGCTGAGGAGTCGGAAGGATGGTGTCCAAGCCCCTGGGAATGTTACCTCCCTCTCCAAACTGACGAGAAAGAGCGTCAGCCTTAATGTTCCGAGAACCAGGGCGGTAGGAGAGGGAGAAATTGAACCGAGTGAAGAAAAGGGCCCATCTAGCCTGTCGGGAATTCAGTCTGCGGGCCGACCGGATGTACTCCAAATTCTTGTGGTCAGTCCACACCAGGAAAGGTTGACTGGTCCCCTCGAGCCAGTGACGCCACTCCTCCAGAGCCAACTTCACTGCTAGCAGCTCCCGGTTTCCCACATCATAATTTCTTTCCGCTGGAGTCAAACGCCTTGAAAAGAAAGCACAGGGATGGAGTTTTTGGCTGTTCATTGCTCGCTGAGACAGGATGGCTCCCACCCCCATATCAGAAGCATCCACCTCCAAAACAAACTGTCTTACAGGATCGGGTACTCGGAGGATGGGGGCGGAGGTGAACCTGGCCTTAAGGTTCTGGAACGCCTCCTCAGCCGAGGAGGACCACTGGAACATAACCTTAGAGGAGGTCAGGGCTGTGAGAGGAGCGGCCAAGGTACTGTATCCACGAATGAACCTCCGGTAGAAGTTGGCGAACCCGAGGAACTGTTGTAGCCGCTTC
This sequence comes from Pogonophryne albipinna, assembly GCA_028583405.1. Classification (NCBI taxonomy): domain Eukaryota; kingdom Metazoa; phylum Chordata; class Actinopteri; order Perciformes; family Artedidraconidae; genus Pogonophryne; species Pogonophryne albipinna. Next base: position 13,241,617 of record CM053248.1, on the reverse strand, counting down.
CGGGATTCTGGAACCGGCCAGGAAGTGACTGCATCAACCTTGGAAGGATCCATCTCGATGCTCCCCTGTCCCACGATGTATCCCAGAAAAGAGACAGAGGATGTGTGAAACTCGCACTTCTCCGTTTTAACGAACAGCGAGTTCTCGAGCAATCTCCTGAGAACCGCCTGGACGTGGTGCACGTGTTCTTTCAGCGTCTTGGAAAAGATCAGGATGTCATCCAAGTAAACAAACACGTGTCGGTCCAACATGTCTCGGAGCACGTCATTTACCAACGCCTGGAATACTGCAGGGGCGTTGGTAAGCCCAAAAGGCATGACTAGGTACTCGTAGTGCCCCGAGGTGGTGTTGAAGGCGGTCTTCCACTCATCCCCCTCACGAATACGTACCAAGTGGTACGCGTTACGCAAGTCCAGCTTTGTGAATATGGTTGCTCCCTGCAGCAACTCGAATGCAGAAGAGATAAGAGGCAGTGGGTATCGATTCTTGATCGTAATGTCATTAAGACCCCGAAAGTCGATACAGGGCCTTAGGGTCTTGTCCTTCTTCTCCACAAAGAAGAACCCTGCGCCAGCAGGTGATGAGGACGGGCGAATAATCCCAGCCGCCAGAGAGTCATTGATATAAGTCTCCATGGAAACTCTTTCCGGAGCAGACAGGGAGTACAATCGACCCCTGGGAGGGCTGGTGCCGGGATGCAGGTCGATGGCACAGTCGTAGGGCCGGTGTGGTGGTAAGGAAGTAGCCCCCGACTTGCTGAATACTTCCTTAAAGTCCAGATATTCCGGTGGAACCCCTGTAACATCTGGAACTTGGCTGGGGTTCACCGAACGCTGAGGCGCGGCAGCCTGTTTCAGGCAGATCAGATGACAAGAAGGACTCCAACCCAAAATGGCTCCCGTCTCCCAGTTAATGTTAGGGTTGTGGCGGCGGAGCCATGGATAACCCAGGATCAGCGGAATATGTGGAGACCGGAGAACATGAAACTGAATAGTTTCATGATGGTTCCCAGACAGGAGCATGTGAACGGGTACAGTCTGATGAGTCACTGTCCCCAGCAGGTGACCGTCTAAGGCGTTGGCTGGAACTGGGCGAGACAAAAGAACCCGGTCTATTCCCAACTGCAGCATAAGCTTCTCGTCCATAATATTTGCGTCCGAACCAGAGTCAATAAAAACAGCAAGAGCCTGAGAGCTATCCGGTAATAGCAACCTGGCGTGGCTCAATGGTCTCTGAGCGGGAACAAATCCAGGGGTTTGGCTCACCAGTATGTTCCCCATTACTGCTGAGCCTTGCCTCTTTCCCGGGCAGTGAGAAACAAAATGGCCGGCCCGGCCGCAGTAGAGACACAGGTTACGACGTCTGCGATGCTCACGTTCCTCCAAAGTGAGGTTGGTGCGACCCACCTGCATGGGCTCATCCCCCCCTGGTTGCGGCTCTGGAGTGAGGTGAGGAGTCGCAGCCAAACTCGGACGTCGGGGCGCCCAGGCATGTTGAAATCCCTCTGATCGTCTCTCCCGTCTCCGTGTCTGGATGCGCCGATCCATGCGGGAAGTCAGTTCAATCAACCCATCCAGTGAATTGGGCAGATCAAACGACACCAGCTCGTCTTTAATGTAATCCGCCAAACCACGCAGATAGGCGTCACACTGGGCTGCAGAATTCCAGTTGCTGAGGCGGCTCTGGGTGCGAAACTCAATGGCATAATCCACCACAGATCCATTACCCTGGCTCAGGTTCAGTAGTCCTCCTGCAGCGTCTGGACCCACAGACACGGGTCCAAACACCTTGCGCAGCTCCGCAGAAAAAGCGGGGAACGAAGAGCAGGCGGGTGTTTGTTGCTCCCATTCCACTGTGCCCCACAGTCGGGCTTTCCCAGTCAAATGATTGACCGTGAACGCCACACGAGCAGCTTCAGAAGCGAAAGTGTGTGGCTGCAGCACAAACAGGATAGAACAGTTCGTAAGAAACGGGCTGCAGCCCTCCGGTTCCCCGGCGTAGCGCTCCGGAGTTCCCACCCGAGGCTCCGGGGTAAATCCCATCAGAGGTGATGCAGAAGCGGGTGTCGACGGCATAGGAAGAGGCGCTGGAGCGGCCACTCCTGCCACTAGCTGCTGCACAGTAGCCGTTAGCTGCTGTAGCTGCGCAGATAAATAGGTTAGCGTCTGGTCATGTGAAGAGATAGCATGATGAGCCTCGGTGGCCAGGGCGGCTATCGAGGCTTCCTGCCTCTGGAGAGCGTCCTCAGCTCTCTCGAAACGGTCTCTAGGTGAAGAGGAGTGCGCTGGGTCCATGTTCTGGCCAGATTGTTCTGTCACAATCTTAAGGAGAACCCAAATGCAGCACTCGAGAAACCAAGGAGAATTGGTAATAAACTTTATTGGAGATTCCACTGGATCTGAGGAATACCAACCGAGCAGTTTAACGCACCGGAGGACAGCGGGCAGAAGGTGAGTCAGGGACAGGCAGAGAGTCAGGGAGTAAGCGAGGCGGTCAGCGTAGATACAGGCAGGGTCGGATAACAGGCCAGACAGGATAGTCGAGGGACAGGCAGGATCAGGGAACAGGCAGAGCAGGCAGATCGAGGACAGGCAGGGTCGGAACCGGGTAGGCAATCTGGTATCAAACGCGGGAAAGACAAGCATGAGGCAAAGTACAATCTGGCAAAGAGTGTGTGTAAGGTGCGGGTTTAAATACTGGCAGAAACTAATGGGTGCAGAAGAGAAAGAGAGTGAGCTAACGAGTGGGTGTGGAAAACAGGTGAGACAGGTGAATGGAAAACTACTGTTGAATGATGGAGCAGACTATGACAGTAACACTTGGCAATGCACACGCGGATAAGGTAGCTAAACTAGCAGCTGTGGGCGAATATGGGTTTCATATCCTCTTGCAGAAGGGGGAAAGTGTTTCACAACCAATACCTCTTGTGATATTAAAGGATATGCAGAACAGCGCACCCGACAGAGAAAAGAAGAAATGGTTGACAGATGGTGCAACCACAGACCCTGAGGGAACATTCAGAATAAACAACAAGATAGTACTCCCTGTTAGTCTCTACAAAACAGCAGCTCATTTGAGTCATGGGCAGTGCCATGTCTCAACACGAGGGATGATAACAATAATAAATGAACACTTCCATACATACAACTACATTAAATTTTCTAAAAACTTTTGTAGAGCCTGTATAGTATGTTGCAGACACAATGCTCAAGGCAATGAGCGACCACAGAGAGGAAAGTTCCCTCCACCAACATACCCGTTTCAACACATGCATATGGACTTCATCGAACTAACACCATGCCAAGGGTACAAATACTGTTTGGTAATGATATGTCCGTTTTCAAAGTGGGTTGAAATATTCCCAGCAAAACATGCAGACGCTATTACCGTAGCAAAAGCCATATGCAAGACAATAATACCAAACAGAGGTATTCCAGAGAAACTGTACAGTGATAATGGTTCCCATTTTGTAAATCAGGTTATTACCAAACTGTCCGAACATATGGGGATAACATTAAAAAACCATTGTGCATATCATCCACAGAGTGCAGGCTTAGTGGAAAGAACAAACGGAACAGTAAAGTTAAGACTAAGGCAAACAATGGAGGAAACAGGAATACCGTGGGTGGAATGTGTGTCTCTAGTAGAAACATGCATGAGAATCACGCCCACGGCAAAAGGGTTGTCTCCCTTTGAGATCATAACAGGAAGGCAATTCAGACTACCAATCACAGACGAGGTGAGGGAGGAGGATGATGCTGAGGCAGAGACTACATTAGCTGAATGGATGAGCAGACTCTTCAGAAGCAATGAGATAGCTCGAACAAATAACCTGCCAGACATTTCTACTCCCTTACAGGACACTCGAGTGCAGACTGGTGACCAGGTCCTCGTGAAGGTGATTAAGAGGAAACATTGGCACTGTCCACGGTGGGACGGTCCCTACACGGTACTGCTGACAACACCGACTGCACTAAAAATCGCTGAAAGAACTACGTGGATACATCAGAGCCACTGCAAAAAGGTAATACCTCTCCAACTTAACGACGGATAAGTGGTGGAAGTCCGGCTACAAAGGGCGGTGTTTCATTAGGAAATACTGGTCTCAACCCCGGTGAAGAAAACAACAGAACCACTATCACAAATAGACTATGTTGGGAGAGGTGTTGTTCGTAGTGGCCCTGCTGGGTCTGACGCTAATGACTATAAAACAATTGAGTGAGGAATCCTCAACAAAAGAAGAAGTCCATCGAGAGAAAAAATGGTCACTACTCAACGATGACCCATGGAATTACAACGACAAAACTGCACGCTCCCCTAGGATGACAAATGCCTGGAATGCCTATGTCCATCAACTTGTTACAAAGACTTAAAGCTAGGTTACTGTCTGTCATATGACGAATGGTTCGAAAATGTCAAAAACAAGTGAATTAATTCTGAAAGTAATAAAGACACTGTAACCAGCTAGTAATTATGAAAAACAGGAGCGAATGTTAGAGTTTATTGAAGGATAAATATGTTTTCATAATGTGTTTTGATAAATATGTTTACATCATGTGTTCTCATAAATGTGGTACAGGAGACTCGTGGTCAGAAAAGAGGAACAGACTATAGTCTGTTCCTTGGACCATACACACACACACACATCCATATGACTGCGAGTCACAAGATTCCCATATGACAACTAAGGCGTTGGTCATAGCCACTTCCTCATGCATGTTATGTAAATTGTATTTCTGAATAAAAAGGCTGCATGGGAACAAGGCAGTAGAATTTGGTTAGGAGTCGACATTGCATGTCACTCGCCGATTCTCCTTGCAGGCAAGTAAACTTAAATCTCGAGTCCTGTCATCTCTGTTCACTGGATCTGGTATATTGAACCGAGCTGGGGTTTTACCCTGACAAAGTAATATAGATACCTCACAGTAACATTGCAAAAATCAGGCATATCTTGCCTCAAAACGATGCAGAGAAACTAGTCCATGCATTTGTTACTTCAAGGCTGGATTATTGTAACTCTTTATTATCAGGGTGTACCAAGAAGTCAGTCAAGTCGCTTCAGCTGATTAAAAATGCTGCAGCTCGTGTACTAACCAGAGTTAGGAAAAGGGACCACATTACTCCTGTTCTCGCTGCCTTACACTAGCTCCCTATAGAACACAGGATAGAATTTAAAATTCTTCTTCTCGCCTACAAAGCCCTTAATGGGCAGGCGCCATTTTACCTTAAAGAACTCATTATACCCTACTGTCCTACTAGGGCATTGCATTCCAAGAATGCAGGGTTGTTGGTTGTTCCTAGAGTCTCTAAAAGTACAATGGGAGCCAGAGCCTTTTCTTATCAAGCTCCACATTTGTGGAATCAGCTTCCAGTTTGTGTTCGGGCGGCAGACACCCTATCCGTTTTTAAGAGTGCGCTTAAGACCTTCCTTTTTGATAAAGCTTATAGTTAGGGCTGATTAGATTCAGCCCCTAGTTTTGCTGATATAGGCTTAGTTTGTCGGGGGACATCTTACTTCTTCCTTCTCTCTGTCTATACCTGTGTACTCTCATGTTCCGATTAACCCAGCTTCCCCAAATGTCTTTCTTTTTGGTGTCTATATACGCTGGGATCCGGAGTCGTGGATGATCCTGCGGTCCTGTGTCCTGCATCGCGAGCCCTGGATCTTGAGTCGTGGCTGTGGTCATTGATCATAGGTCCTGGATGGATATCCTCGTGGATTCATCTTCCTATTATACACACATGCATTTCCAAACATTTGGACTACCTATGTTGCAAATGTATTATCTTTTCAAATTACACACGGCATCTATTGCACGTCTGTCCGTTCTGGGAGAGGGATCCCTCCTCTGTTGCTCTCCCTGAGGTTTCTCCCATTTTTCCCTTTAAAACTGTGGGTTTTCTTCGGAAGTTTTTCCTTGTACGATGTGAGGGTCTAAGGACAGAGGGTGTCGTATTGTCATACTGATATTTTGTACAAACTGTGAAGTCCACTGAGACAAATGTAACATTTGTGATATTGGGCTATATAAATAAACATTGATTGATTGATCTTGGTGTCATTCTGGACAGCTCTCTCATCTGCACCCCACATAAAAAACATCACCCGGACTGCATTCTCCTACTGTAAACCTTTCCTTAGAATATGTTATGAATTGTAAGGTGTCCTTGAGTGCTTTGAAAGGCGCCCCTAAATAGAATGAATTATCATTATCATTTATTATTATCTGAAACGATGTAATAACTTTTAAAACTTGCCCCATGCATTCAGCAGCAGCAGGCCATTCACTGTGATTTGATCCCGTTATAAATGTCTTCATTTCGACAATAAAGAAATGCTACATCAACGTTATCTTGCACATTTTATCTAACCATCTCCGTTTCTAACTTTCAATATATTTTAAAAGAGATCTCTCTCTCTCATCTGCGTGCTGGGGCGGGGCCTCACAGACACGCTGCATCTCTCTCTCGCTCAACAGACATGCTGCAGCGCCGTGCAGTGTGCACACAGTTCTGCCAGTAATGAATATTACATTTTGTGAGGAAACTTTTCCACCAATAATTCCAATAAGTATTCCAAAATGTATTCACTTCAGGTTTACGAAAGTAACTGTAATCAGATTACTCGTTTTTCAAATGTAACGCCAGCTGAATACAGTTAGCCTACTTGATTTTTGTATTCTGATTACGTAACGCCGTTACATATATTCCGTTACAACCCAACCCTGCTTCTAGGCTACTGTCCCGCAGCTCCTGCCTCTCTGTTGGACTCTGTCGCAGCGGGGCTGCTGCTGTGGTGCGGAGCGCACAAAGCAGACTCTTCACAACAAAGGATCACTTCTTCTTCTTCAAGGAAGGGAAGGTTTCGCAGTACGCAGTCTACTGTCCCGCAGCTGCTGCCTCTCTGTTGGACTCCGGTACTGCACCTTACTCACGAGATGTTGTAAAAAAAAAATGGGTGGGGGGCGAACGCAGTAACCACTCCGCCAACGCCACAGTCACCCCCGTCGTGCGGGCCGGATGAGAATGTCTGGCGGGCCGGATGTGGCCCGCGGGCCGCCAGTTGGTGGTCACTGGTATAGGGCGTTACCTCTCATCAGAGCCGCAGCATGACCTAACCGCACAGCAGGGGAGATGGTGGCTTTCTTGATAAAAAGTGAAGCCCCCAGTATTTTTAGACGGTATGTAGAGTCATTTGCACACATGAGAGTAAAGGCATCGTTAGATCTGGTGAGTTTGATTCTCAAATCTACAGAGCTCAGGAGAAGCCTCTCGCTGAAAAATATATCTGCGTGTAGGGCCCCCATCAGATGAAGCTCTCGAGATTCTGCTGTGAATATAGCTCTCTTTACGCGACCCTTGTTTGGCCCATTGGTGATCACTACAGAGTCCATAGCCCCCGCAGTGTCTTTATCAAATAAGCCGGCAGTGAACTGAGTTTTTAAAGTAGAATCAGAGTAATTCAATAGCGTTTCAATCATCGCTCTGTAAGGATGAGTCGAGCTGGACTGAGAAATCAGCCTGTCCCCTAGAATAACGTCGCATTGACTCAATTGTATTCAGAGGATAATTAACGAGGGCCACGGGGGCATCAGCTGCCAGATTAGTCCCATCGGCGTTGGTTATTTTGATCCTGAGATGCATCAAGGTGTCATTCATATCTAGGTATTTATCCCCGTCCCCGGGAATGAAAAATTCAATTGGTCCGTCCTCTGTAATGGCAGACAACGGAAGGACCTCTGTGTAGTGTTTTTCATCGATAGAAAGCTGCGTCATGGGAGCAGAAAATAAATCCAACTCTGCCATGCTGCATTCAGCAGATTTGTGATGTAAAAGAGCCATATTTAACACTCTAAAATATATCTCTCCCCAATACGTTTCTTCTCCGAGGGTGTTTTTTCCCTAATGATTTTCTTTTGGCTGAGTGCTTTCCTTTTTTAACACCTGCCGGAACCCGTTTGCCTGGAGGTCTCTTCCTGGCCCTTCTTGCCAAAACCATCAGACCACCGGCTCCTTCCTGGGACCCCTGATCTGATTGGCGGCCAAATTTATGGACCGCCTTACTAATAACGTCTGATGCAATATTTTTGGCCGCCGATTTCAGATGAGGTTTAGCTATGGCGAACCCTTTTCTCACCAGGGGGGCGACAAAACGAAATAATCTCGAAAATATAGAGCCAATGCCTCGGCCGTACATCACTGGTGCACCATAAAAACCCGGTAATGAGCCTCCCGCTTGATTTTCATAGTAACTCACAAAACGTTGGGGGTCGTGATGAATCATCATTTTGCAAAAGATTGTCCGGCTTTTGAAGGTCGGAAATGAAGTTTCACTACACTCTTACCGTAGGTAAACTTTATTGGTTCGTTCTGATCGTTTTTTATCTCTATCTGTATATTCTCGATGTGCGTTTTTGTTACCGGCAAGTAATATGCAGGACTAAAATATTGGGTGATGGTGTCGCCGAATGTTCCTTTTATATCTACGGTTCTCAGGAGAGGAGTAAAAGCGTCACCTACCCGCTGGTGACTGACCACGTTACTATCGCAGTATAGGTGAGTTACGCCTGCATTTATATCCGCTGGGTAGGCTGCTGATTTATCATCAAATTTGAGCCATTGGTCTGGTTTTATTCCAAGCATATAAGCGACGGGTTTTGGAAAGCTGAAATTCAATTTTCCTGTGAATTGGACTATAGTACAAACTGACATCAGAGTCAATTTTTCTGAAGCAGGACTCGAGTTCCTCCTTGAGCTGAGTTATGCTACTATAGTAACCACCTCGAAACATTTGAAGCTTTAACTTGCTCGCTATCGCGGGGGGTTTTGGTTTCTTTATCCATTCAAAACAGGCTACTTCCAAAGGTATGTTATACCAGGTGTGTGGGTATGACATTTCTGTCATGGCGACCTGCCACGAACCATCCAAGTGTAAAGGTTGTGACCTGATAACTAGAGCTTGTATTGTTTTGAAATACATCAAGGCTGGCATTGGACGGCAGCGTAATGTAGAACCCTTCATTTATCTCCATGGCTGTAATGAAGGACTGAGCGTTGAGTCTGTTTGTTTTTATACATCTTTGATTTCGCCAGCATCAACCCAGCTGTTGAATTTCTCGTGCCAGTTATTCCAAGATACAAACATTTGTTTTTTCCCTCTCACCACACGCCTTTTCAGAATTTTCTCGACTTGAAAAGCCTTGTCACTGGATATCTTCACTTTTTGTAACTCTTTCTCATAAAAAGTCCCCTTGATCTCTTCTCCATCATAATCTTTGAGTTTGTAAACAGGTGGCTGCCGAGGTAGGCCTTCAGACACCGTAAATAATTCGTCCGTATAACTCTGCTCATATTTTTGATCAAATACCCCTCTCAATTTGGATATCCTTACAAGCTCCCCCTCCTTAAAGTTCATTTTGGCAGCAGCTTTTTTAGGAAGGCCAGAGGGGGTATACAGGTTCCGAAACACTTGAGCCGCATTTTCCTTGGTCACCTGCATTGGTGTCATTTTAATACTTCGATGATAACTATTATTGTAACTTTCAATTAGTTCAGGTAAGACGTCTATATATCTATGAGTGTTTTTAGCTGTAAAATACCGCCACATTTTAGTTTTCAGCGTACGGTTAAATCTCTCTACCACACATGCCTTCATATCACTGGCTGTTGCATAATGTGCAATACCTCGTTTCTTCAATAAGGTTTGAAAAACGTTGTTAAAGAATTCTTTCCCTGCGTCTGTTTGTATCTTTTTAGGAATCTGACTGTGTGTTAAAATTGTATCAAAGGCTTTGGTAACCTCTATACCCGTCTTCTTTTTTAATGCCTGAGCATAGGCTTTTTTCGAAAATACATCTACGACTGTTAACAAATAATTAAAACCATCATTATATTTGGACAGCGACTGCATATCGCAAAGATCTGCTTGAAATTGTTGTAGCGGTCTGAGTACGAAAACTCTGTTTCTTACAAAATGCACCCTAGCCGGCTTATGCAAAGTATATGCATCCTGCTCAGATAAATATTCTCTGACTTTCTCTACATTTACTTGTTTACCCATTTTCATTCTGTACGGCTCTATGTAGTACACCCTTTGCATGACACGTTTCTCAGACATGTTCCCTGTTACACCCCCGATGAGGTAATGAGTACAACAGTTTATCTTACAACTCATTTTATTGATATGTCACACATGTATCAAAAAACTTTTTCTCCAAGCAGAGAAATAATAAACATGATTTTTAGGCAGGACACACTAGATCAAGTAAAAAACAAACAAAAAACAGATAAAATAAAAAACATACTTTAACGAAAGTGTTGCCAAAAGTCCCAAGCTGCTCTTATATTCTTCCGTTGGGTCTCGTCGTTCTCTATAAGCTGGTCATAAAGCTTCTCGATTTTAGCCTCAAAGAGTCTGGTGTTTCTGAGATTGTGCAGAATCGCCTCGGTAGCTCCAAAGACTCTCCTCTCCGACACATGAAGGTGGCCCTGGTGTAGAGTGTCCCGAATGGCTGGAATGAAACGAACAGTCCACAGTCTCTTTACCACTTCATCATAGTTTCGATCCAGATAGTATTCTTCGGTCGGAAACAAACACTTGTGTTGCATTTGACTGGGGTGGTCGACTTGACATCCGTAACATTTTTCCTTTCTGTACAGTTGCAAGACCTTATCCAGCAGATGAACTACCACAGCTTTTACCGTATTCAGGAACGAAGCTGTCCTAACACGTTCTGCAGCGTCACCCTCTGGAGCACAAGGAAAGCACGGCGAATCAGCGCCTGCTGCTGCTGCTGCGGGATAAGCTGTTGATTCCCCTGGAGACTCGGATGGAGTAGATGGAGGTTGATACATATCCAGCCAGCCAGTAATATCAATGCCAGCCATATCGCTGTCGAGCTCGGGGGTCCAGATTGTTGGATAGGATAGGGGTCCTCCAGGCGTTTGCTCCAGGCTGCAACTCGCGGGGAGAGAGTTGTTTTTTCTCAGATCCATGGTTAGTGTTCAACGAATGTCCTTGAGGGGTTCTCACTTTTAAATGATCTGGTGAGGAAGGTGGGACTTGTTATGTTGAGGGGGAGGCGGAGCCCTCTGTAAAAGTGAGAGTCTTTTTCACCGTCCAACCTTTTTTGTTGCATACAGCAAATTCTAATATTACACCTATACATAACTTCGTAGGGAGTTTCCTTATAGTTGTGTAAAGTAATTATAAAAAAGACAAAGATCATGTTTTTTGAAATTGTTTTATCATTTCCCTCTTTACGTATTCTGAAAAGTACACAACCGGGGGGAAAATCTGCCACTTCCTCTCAGAGCCCCTCCTCCAGCACACATGAACGCGCGCACATGACCAAAAGAGGGCACGAGATAAGTTTGTGCACAGATCTCTGGCTGTAGGCGTCTGACTCCCGCACAGCTGCGGCATTCGTTTCTTGACTGGCACCCCGGACGAATGGCGGTAAGTTGTCACAGGCGTCTCTTGGCCATTTTTCTTTTTTGAAAGGTGACTTGGTAAGTGGAAATTACTGTCTTTTATTTAGTTTTGAGCATATTTCTATTTTCACCTCATTCCACCCCCCACTATCTGCCGGCCTCATAGCCGTAGGAAGGAAGGGGGTGGAGAAAGGGGGGAGAGGCCTGGGCTGGGAGGGGGCTGGACAGTCTCACGCATAACTTCAAAGAGACACATAACTTCAAAGAGACACCTAGATTAACATCAAAGGCTTATAACACACCAGTGTGAAATCACACATGCCTGTTATAACACCTCACATCAAAGGGCAAAACATCAAAGGCGAATTAGATTAGACAACCCTGAGGGGGCCAGACAGCATAACTTCAAGGAGACTGCCTTAATCAACACCTCAAAGAATTAGACAACAAAAGGCCCTACACGGGGGGGGGGGCTTTTCACACCTACCTGTTATAACAACTCACATCAAAGGCTTAGACTACCAAGGGGTGTGAGGGGCCAGACAACATAACTTCAAATAGACTGCTTTAATCAATACATCAAAGAATTAGACAACACAAGCACTACACAGGGGGGCTTTTCACACCTATCTGTTATAACACCTCACCCCCTCACATCAAAGGATCTCGAACAATGGGAGGCGGGACTTAGCTCATTTGCATAATTGGGGGCGTGTCCACCTGTCACTTTTTATGCATACTAATGAGACGAAAGGGGTATCATTACTACTACTGATAGTTATGGCTGATATGGCTTATTACTTATTGGCTTATTACTTATTACTGTTTTGATATTTTAAACCCCGAACCGATGGAAAAACCCCACAGCAACATAGAAAAAACGGTCATAACATGACCCTGCGCTCTAGTTAATAGACCAAATAATTTCATACATAATATTATTATAGACTTTATTTTGAAATTCAGTTCCTGACGGACAGCAAAAAAGCTCAACATTATAGAATCAACCAGTTAAGCCCAGAGCCTGTTTTTCAGGTCTCCGGCTCGAAAATGACATTGCCAGAACAAATGACTATATCTTCACTTCTCAAAAGGGGTACATTTATAATATTTTTTCTCAAAGCAATGATAAACCTGTGAGTAGGATGTAGAAAAGTCAGAATCAATATAGAATTTTTTTTATTTGAAAGTACATTCAGATTGAACATAGTAAAAAAATATTAAATTATAGTGTCCGTCCAAAAAACAACAACATTACTTATAGTGAAAACCACCCTTGAATGATGGGATGGTAGACTAAAAGCTTTAGGAATCCAAACTATAACATATAATATGTACCCTGTATCAAGATTGATGCAAAACAAGTGAAATTTGACCTTTTTAGAGAGGTTTAGAAAAAAACCCACTTCTGGGGTCATTTGGGTGCATTTTCCATATGCAGTGGCGAGCCGTCAGGACCCTCTCTGAGGGCCTAAGATATTCTACAAAACATTATTTAAAAACTTTAAAAACATTAAAAAATATATATATTTAAAATATTTTTTTAGTTATATTTTTCATTAGTTTTACCAAAATAACTTGATTTAATTGTATTTAAAATAACGTTTCCAAATAAATAAATCCTTCGAATCTGCCTGTTCAATTTCTGTTTGAATGTGAAGGGTTAAATGAAAGAAGCTCCTTGAGCCTTCTCTGCAAGTCGCTGTGAAGACAGGAGCTGATTGGTGGGATTCAGCAGTTCAAAATCTTTGTTTAATTGGTACACTTCCATTTAACCTGTTAAGCCCGGCAGCCCCCGCCCAAAACTGTGTCTCAGGCAGGGGCGGTGGTTGCTGTAGGCTAGGGAAGGCTAAGCCTTCCCAAATATGTTTGTCACTGCATCCTGGTAAAATATAATGTATAATGTTTGTGTCTTTGACATTAGCGCTGCTATGCAGCCACCTGTGCCCTGTACTACGAAGCTAGTTCAACAGACCCTGGATATGTTTGAGTTATCTTAACTAACCCTAACAAACGAGATCTCGCTAAGCGGTCCTACGACGCTGGTTATCAACTCGGTAAATCAAGCCAGGGTTTCTGGCCCAATCCCAAACCACTCCCTCGACCCTACCCCTCCGTGTTGGAGTGAACTCCGTCTGTAGCCACACTCGCAGCTCAACGAGGCTCCCTCTTGTCAGATGGAGGGAGTAAATACAGAAGCAAGCTTTGGGACGACCTACCCTCTCACCGGCAGAAAGAGAAAATGTCGTAACTGTATGTAACAATGGTTTCAAATCAGCATCTCTTGGAAAAAAAAGTTTAAATTAATAACTCAAATAAAACTCCAAACATCTTTCATTGTGTTTCAAAGCTCCTTTAGTTTTAAACCTGATGTTTATAAGCTTCTTAGTTTTTGCAACGGTCTGTAAATATACACAACTTTATAATAAAATGCACAAGTTTACCTTTTTCTAGACTAAACACAGGTATGATCCTAAGTTAAAAACATATGAGGTCATCATGAGGTTGTTAACATCGTAGTATATCAGTGGATGTTTGCTGGAACTACTTTTTAACAGCTTGTTTCCCGACGGACACACACAGCGTGACTCCGGTCAGGTAGAGACCGGTCTCAAGTCAGCATCGCTGCAGACTTGCCGTTTGAGGGCTTGATAGCCCACTCCCCCTCCACACCGCTCCACACTCGTTGCTTTGGAACAGCCCTTAATATGGCAGACCCTCCGCGTGAATGTGCAAACGGAGGGGTAGGGTGTAGGGGTAGGGTGTAGGGGGCGGTTTGGGAATGGGCCTCTCTCTCCAGCTGAGAGCGCGTTCATGTGAAAGGGGCGGGGTTAGCAACATTTGTCTAATCACAAACAGGGACAAGTGTAGGCTACTGACAGCGTCATACTTCATTAATGAAAAGTAAACTAATATTAGACAAATATGAACTTTAAACATCCATGACTTAAACATATAATCCAGGATACAAGCCACATAGTTTTACCTGCAAGGTGAATACAGAACAACTGGTTAAAAAATAAATAAACTAGAGTGTTTGAATGCGTACAACAGTTTTATGATATCACTGCCCCATCTAAGACACGAGTGGATCTGACTTTAATTACATTTGAGTCAACTTAATATGTTGCTTAAAATAAAACTTCTGCATAGTCTATAGTATATGTGACAATGTAAGTGTTGCACGGCCAGATAGCTACGGCTCGAGAAGCTGACTCAGATAAGGAAATATTGTGATATTATATGATCGATGATCTGATTGATGATGTGATATGAATGATAAGTGCGACACTTCGGCGTCTTCTCTGCATAGGCTACGGCAGTTTAAACTGTATTTCCTTTCTCCTGTAATATGACTTGATAGATTTAAACTCCGCACACTGAGCTCTGATCCTGATTGGTCAGCAGGCGGTGCTTTCACTGAGTTGATCTCTTTTCTATAGATGCCGGAGGCGGGCAGCGTCAGGTAAAAAAAGTTATTTAGCCTTCCCAAACCTGAGCCTCACGCGCCGCCTATGGTCTCAGGGCTTCTTAACATTTAAAAACCTATGAATGTGTCATACCCACTTAACGGGAAGAAACTCAGCTATCAGACAATATTAACCATTTTTAGCAAAACGAAACATAAGGGTAATACCAAGCCTATGAATTAGCACTAAGCGAAAAAATGCTAAAGCCCTTAGCACAGAACTCACCGTAGAAATATTGTATTACTTATCGGATCTGCACAAACAAGATATCATATGAAAGCTGCGATTCCACAGATTCCAATGGTATATGTATAATCACTCCACGACCAAAACTCGCGGCAGAGAAAGCGAAACCAGACAACACACAACTTAGCTTTACAGGGCCAAAACGGCAAATACGTCTTACCTTTGCTGTTTACTGATCAAAAGTTGTGTTCAATGGCATTACAACGCATAAAAACGAGACTTCCGGTGGGGACCGAACCCAAGATGGCAGCATAAACGACCAGCTCCCGATCAACACTCGATGAAAACCCCAAAATACGAAAATTATAAATAAATAAACACTAGTTAAACAGAAATGAAAAGGGGAGGCAGACAACAGACCAAAAAGTGTAAGAAACTCAGCAATTCAACCTGAAGCTACAGACGGACACAGAGGGTAGCGTAGATGTCGAGCACATGGAGACTGAGGCAATGTGTGTACTGCGTGCAGGTCTAAACGATATTGCAAAGGAAATTCAGAACTTTAAAACTGAGCTGAAATCACAGTTTATCTCCTTTAAAGAAGAAATTAAAAAAGAAATGAGGGAAGAACTTGAAGGCTTTAAAAAAGGCATTAACCAAAAGCTGAACTGAAACAACGAAGGAGCTAACATCACAAGTCACAAGGATTGAGCTAGCCGAACAGAGAGTTAGCAAGATAGAAGGTTGGGACATGAATGTAAAAGAGGCTCTTACCCAAGCGCTGCAACAGCAGAGAGTATTGCAAAACAGGCTGACTGACCAAGAGGTAAGAAACCGACGGAACAACATCCGTATCTTTGGCCTGACAGAGGGAGCGGAGGGCACCTCCACCACGCAGTTTATCGAGCGGCTCCTGAGAACCGAGCTCTCCTTGCCGGCTGAAAGTGAAAATTCAGCGGGCGCACCAATCCCTTATGCCGAGACCGGCCTCAGACAAACCGCCAAGATCAATCGTGGTGAACTTTCTCCAGTACACAACTAAGAAGATGGTTCTTAAGGAAGCCTGGAAAAAAAGAATCCAATTCCAGGATCGGGCGCGGTTTTTCGACCATGACCATCACCATAAAAAAAGCCTTAAAAGAGAGAGGAATCCGCTTCCAGATACCCTTATCTACACTGAACAAAAATATAAATGCAACACTTTTGTTTTTGCTCCCATTTTTCATGAGATGAACTCAAAGATCTAAAACATTTTCTATATACACAAAATAACCATTTCTCTCAAATATTGTTCACAAATCTGAAAAAATCTGTGATAGTGAGCACTTCTCCTTTGCCGAGATAATCCATCCCACCTCACAGGTGTGGCATATCAAGATACTGATTAGACAGCATGATTATTGCACAGGTGTGCCTTAGAATGGCCACAATAAAAGGCACAGAGATGGACAACCATTGGTGTTCACAGTCACACCGACGGGTAACTGCCAGACACCGTTTAATTAATCGGACTTTGGCTGCTCCCGATAAAAAAACCTTGGCAACGAACAGAACATGCAAACTCATTATTCAGCAGAGAAACCTGGGAACCAATCAGATCTATCAGAATTGACACAAAGAGGCTTCCAACATCGGATAATTCAGCTGTGAAATGCCTGCCAAAGTAACATCACGTAATAAGCAGTCAACATTAATCCTTCATGCAATTTCAGAACAAACGAAAAAAAACACCTGTGATTATTTTCCAACTTTATGTGCATCCCTGTTTCCTGCAGGAAGCCTGTAATGAATGAACTCATCCTGCAGTTAACATGTCTTGGGTCAGTTTGGCCCTGGACAAATAAATAATAGGTGGGATGTTTAAAAAACATGGTCACACCTTTACATGTCATCCCACCTTGGAACCTTGGGTGTACGAACATGTAACAATCACTCATTCCTTTATTAAGGATTTAAAAACAGAAGTAATTTCATCAATGGTTTGTAGTTGAATTTAGGAATTATCACTTATGCTAGGTATGTTTTTACTTTTTAACATCTCTAAATGTCAGTTAATTACTAATTAAATGGATGTCCATTAGGAGGTGGTGACACTTTGTCTTTTAAACTCATAATCTGGTGCCGTGCGCTCCCTGTGAAGCTGCACCTAAGATTTTAAAAACCACTGCAGGGTGGGTCAAGTGACCCATTCTCCCTATTGGTCGTCAATAATATGCACCATTACAATGGGTGATCCAAGGCCCCACATTTGTTTACTCCCAATTATATTGCTTTTTCAAAATTAAATCAGCTGTTTTTAATTTTATTTTAAACTCTACATTTTGGACGACAAACAACAGTTATTTCCCCATAAAAAGTTCTCCTGTAGTAATGTATGCTACAATGGTGAAGCCAATACCTCAAATTGAAATACTATATTTTGTTTAGAACTAACTTTCCCTTCAACATGGCCTATATAAATAAATATTTGTCTGATCTTATAGAGATGTTACTAAAACTCTCCCTTTGAACTGATCAATACTGTAACAAATTAAAACACTACCAAATTCACACATGAATAAAAACTCTAAAAGAATAATTTATAAACATGATGAAAAGATTGAAGAATATGGTTCTACACTGTACTCTCCCCCTTTATCCCTCAGTGTGTTTTAGGATGATTCTCATTTTACTTTAATAGTTTCCTCTTTACAGCTATTTTTAATTTACCAATTGATTAATTCATGGTTAATACATCTTCTTATCTTCACTTATTTATCAAGTCAATTCAAGTTCTTTAAATTTGGTTCTTTAAAATACATTAGTAGATACCTTGTGGAGTATTCACAATAACTAATCCTCTCTAGGATATGAAATCCGTTCATCTTTAAGCAGATACTATTCCTTATTTATCTTTTGTTCATGATAACAATGGTATAACAACCACACGTTTTACCCATAGCTAGTTTATATGTCAAGATTATTATGTGTGACATAATAATCAGATGTCTTGTTTGCTAAACAAGAATAATAAACTTTAATCTTTTCAGTATTCCAGACCATCATTTAAACAAGCAGCCTCTTATCTAAACACTAAGCATTAAGGTTTCTACTCCACCCCCTGGGAAACTCTTGCACAATTATGCTGTAAAATCATTGCATCCTTCCTTCAGAGTCTGAACAATCTGAGACAAGCATGTCTCAAGATCTTGTCATAATGAGCACAGTCAGTGATGCAGCTGTAGTCAGTGGCAGGGTCCCCAAAAAAGCTAGGACCGGCCCTGGTCAGTGGGCTCCAAGGAAACTCTCCCTGGCATTGGGATGAGGGAAGGAATCACTTGGCAGACACACGTTGTCCTCTGTACAGCAGAAATCCCACCAAAACCGCAGTACCTCTTCACACCACTGTTGCCTTGACAACGAGGCACAAGCAAAATGTCAATACCTCCTCAGAGATGCGTTCTTTGCACACTTCTTCTGTTTGCAGTGAGCAACTCTTCACCAACACACTGATTCAGAGAACCCAAAAGGTGGTGCAGAACTATCCAATGCTGCTGTAATCACAGCCATTCAGCTACTGAGAAAAACTCAATTTAAATCTCTCTCCCAACGGGTTACAAAATAAAACGGCTGAGGTCAGGAATGCTGAAACATGTGAATGTTAAAACAAACTAATGATAGTAGTCTTCCTATTCTTTATTACTTCAGTTCTAAGTTAATAGGCAAAACAAGGAAGCTCTCCCTAACCACTATAGTGTAATCGTTTATCTACTTGGTTATTCTATTCATTTTCAAATTGTTTATCTAAGTTGTGTTACAAGCATGGTGAGGTTGTAACAGAATACACACATAACTGTATTCAATTCGCGCCGTATTTGAAAACTGTAATGAATTAAAATCAATGTTTAACGACGTAATATAAGTTAAATATATTGTTAAGCTAATTACTGTTTTATTGTGAAGGCATCTCTGGTGAACAGCGGCCTGTGGCTTTTATTTTGAAAGGCCGTTCCGGAAATATACTCCGTAATGTGAACAGTGAGCTTGACTTCTAGAAACACGGAAAGTTACGATAACAATCGCTCTAATGCATTAAATAAAGTCATGAAAGAGACAAGGAGGGGAAAAGGCGTGTGGAAGTAAGCAATGAACTGAAAATGCCACCAATCCTCCGTTTTAACCATGGTTTTAACGTGATGGCGGACATTGAAAACCGAAGCGGGCATACACACACATACCCTGTCATACACACACAAGATTCCTTCTGACCGACAAGAGCTCAAAAACCCTTTTGCTTATCACTTACTACTTTTTGTTTTATTCATAACCTAAAAATACAATTGTGGTGAATAGCTTGCGTTTTCCTACTCTCAAAACTTCTCATAAAAACCACAAAGTGACGTAACTGTAGTCTATACTACAAAAACTATGCTAAAAACAACAAATTATAGTTTCTTATTTATTTCAATATATCTACTACATCAAATCACACATTTATCTATTAATTTTCAATGTATTCACTCCAACTTCAGATCACTCGATCTTTCACTCCTTCTATTATGACTTTGTATCTATTATCTGACTAGGTTGATATGTGTTCACTTGTATTTATTAATACACTGGACAAATCTTGTTGTTACTCTTAATGTCCTTATTCTATTCTGAATTCAAAGTTTCCAGCGTGAAACAACACAGAATATTGTTACACACCCTGTTCGCCACCAGAGGGCAGCAGCTGACCACAAATGAGCTTCCCCTGTCAGATGAAGCTCTCAGCTCTGCAAACTGTCTCCTATCACTATGTCACTATGCTCTCTCTTCTCAATTATTACACAGATTCGACGTAAAAAATCACACAGTTTATTACAGAATTTCCCCAGCGAGTCAGCCGTGCAGGACTAGAAAACCTCACGGAGACCTCGCTGGTTCACTTTACTTTCTTTAGTGAGTTAAGGTACTGGAATGCACGACCAGACTCTTACAAACACTTAGTGCCCTAGGTCCGGAATGTCCTACCTGACTCTAAGCACTTTCTTACTTTCTAAAGCATTGTATTTTTTACTGCGACTAAGAACACTGAGTACACCGATGACAACTCTAAAATGTTTGTAGCAAAGCCAAATCACAGATTTTGGTAATCAACTAGTATCTGTTTTACCTTTGTATCTGGACGTCCTGGTGTAGTTGTCAGTGGTGTCCAGGTGTCCTCCCCTGAACTGAATTCCATCCGCTGGCTGTCGGTGGTCCTTCTAGAGACCAGCACTCATCATGTCGGGGTCACCAGCTTGTAGGAGCAAACACAGTAGTGGTGGCTTAAAGCCCACCTCCGCTCCGCGCCGTCCGTTAGATGAGCCTGGTCAGATTTAATAAAAGTAGTTCAAAACACCGGCATAAAAGTTATAACAATAATCTTATTTTAATGGTAAAAAACACAATACGAAATACAGAGTGCCCTGTGTAACCCACTCAAATAATGCAGTGAGTTTTTTCACCCTGTAATAACCAGCAACTCCCACTCGGGGCAGTGCTGGGGCAGCAGAGTCTGCATATGAGGGAGGAGAGGAAGAGCAGGCCAGGTGTGGTTGTTAATGAGGCTCAATGAGTGGCAGCTGAGTGTGGGCCCTGTGTTTGTTCAAATTGTTTGATGATGTGCTTTTTTGATGCTGCGGGGAACCAGGAACTAGCAGAACCGACGGAAGTTTTTGTAGCTGCAGTTTTTGTCTTCTACTCACCAGAGAAAGGATTCTAAAGGATTCTAAAGGATTCTACTCCCCAGAAAAAGGATTCTAAAGGATTCTACTCACCAGAAAAAGGACTGATGGTCATTGGATTACCAGAGAGAGAGAGAAACTACAGACTACCCGGGTTCGATTAATGTTGTTTTGTCCATGATAGCAGATTGGGTTTCACTGGGGTGGATGAGGGGTTTGTGAAAGTGTTGTATGAATGTTTAATAAAATGCCGGCTATATTAATTTTATATTGTTTTTTCTATTTATATTATCTTCTACTCCTCATTGAAAGCAACCTAGTACATAGAAGTGTTACATTATTTGGCGAGCTAGCCAGGAGGAGTAGTTTGAATTGAATAATTGGAAAAACATTTTACATTTTTTGCTGGTAGATATGTTAATTCATACAATCATTTTTCTTTTCTTAATCTGTTATTCAAATTTCTCGTTTGTTTAGAAACTGTTTATCAATTCATTTAACTATGACTTCTGAGCAAGAATATGGTGTTGATGTTAAGAAGTCTGTGTATATTGAAGGTATTACAGCAACAGATACTGATGACCAGATTGCTGAATTCTGTTTACCCTTTGGGCCTGTTAACAAAGTGCTAAGGGTGAGGCAGACAGGGCAAGGCAGTGGTGTTAAAGCTTTAGTGGAATTTGAGTCCGAGGAATATTTTCTAGACCTAGAACCTAGCCTTCCACAGTGTTTCCCAAGTATAGCAGACCCTGAGATTATGTGGCGTGTAGATGGAGCTTACAAAACGTCACAGACCCCTAAGAAAACCACACCCACAGTGCATGCAGAACTCTTGCATCAGAATGACAGCTCAGTCTCAGAGTGATGCAGACTCTGATGACAGTAGGACTCCTTTGATACGCAGACACACCAAGCTTACTCAAGGTGCTTCTCCAGAACTTGCCTCCAAAGCTAGAGGTAGGACAAAATCATTGCAGCAAGCTCATTCATTCAACAAAGCAGCATCAGACAACAGCATTATCAATCCCCCTGAGATTCAAAGGATCATCGTAGAGCATGTTATTAAGAATGATGGCTCCAATGCATCAAATCCAGGATCCAAATGGCTTCGTCCTTTCTCGGGAAGAGATCCTAAGCCCCCAAATGAAGTGGACTTTGAGACATGGTCTCTCCATGTGGAGCTTATGATGCATGATAACCCCACTGTTGATATCCAGCGACGTAAGATTTTGGAGAGCCTGCTTCCACCCGCTTCTAGCTTAGTAAGACAGCTAGGTCCATATGCAACTCCCCGTGATTATGTCAAACTTCTCGACTCAGCATATGGGTTAGTTGAGGATGGGGAAAGAGATCTTTGCAAGGTTCTTGGCACACAACAAACACAGGAGAGAAAGCCTCTGAGTTTCTGCAGCGACTGCAAGCATTGCTGAACACAGCTATACAGAGAGGTGGCATTTTAAATGCAGAAGCAAACAGACTTTTGTTGAGACAGTTTCGTCGTGGATGTTTGGATCAGTCACTTCTTCTAGCATTACAGCAAGAAATTAACTCTGCAACACCACCTGACTTTTCAGACTTCTTACTGCAGTTGCGTACAGAAGAAGATAGGAGAGCTTCTAAGCTTGATCGTATGCATCGTCATTTTGGGGGAACAAAAACAAAATCATCTGTAAATATGCAGCTTGTGCCAGAGGTTTTTCCTTATGATGCTAATGTACTCCAGAAGTACATGACAGAAACAGAAGATTTAAGGAAGCAGGTGGCTGAACTAAAAATGCAGCTCAGCAAGAAGGAAGATCAAAGAACACAGCAATACTCTAACAACTCAAATCCAGCCCAGGAATATCCCCGTGCTAAAGCAGCAGCAGATCTTCAAGCGCAGCAACGCATCCTCCCAGGCCAAGGGCTTGGTTCTGTTTTAAATGTGGCAATGATGGCCACATAGCAAGACATTGCAAAAATCCACCAAATAAACCCTTGGTAGGTCAGAAATACAATGAGTTGAAGGCAAGGCAAAAGGAATGGCAGAGCAAATTCGGCCATTTAAACTGGACCGGGTCGCAGTGGAGGGAATAACTGCACCCAGTGATGAACTGAAATGTCCCATACAAAAACAAGAAAGAGAAACAGTTACCAGTAAAAATAATTCTTCAACTCAGTCATCTGATGTTCTTCTTCCAAGAGGATTGATAGGCCCCAAGTGTACAGCAACTGTCACTATTGAAGGAGTTCAGTGTGTAAGCCTTCTTGATTCCGGTTCCCAAGTGACTACAATTTCAAAGTCATTTCATGAAAACCATCTCTCACATCGACCAATCTTCCCTATTCAAGATCTTTTGGACATAGAGGGCGCTGGTGGTCAAGAAGTGCCTTATCTGGGGTATGTCCAAGCTAACATCCATTTTCCAGAGGATGTCATGGGGAAGGCTGAAAGAGTTGTTACTCTTGCACTTGTTGTGCCTGATCATAGAACAAACATGGATGTTCCTTTGTTGATAGGCACTAATACACTGGACCCTCTGTATGCAAAGTGTGCACAGAACAAGTTTGGAAAGTATAGTTCCAGAGCCAGCCATTGTTTCCAACTGGTGAAACATCTATACCAGAGATACAAAATACATCAACAAAATGGCAGAGTTGGGACTGTGAAGCTGCAGAGCAAAAAGTGCATCACCATTCCCGCAGGAGAGAGGTGGCTTTAACAGGATATGCCAGACATGTCCCTGTAGCAGCTGATGTGACACTCTTGGTTGAGCCCCCTCAGTCAAACTTACCTGGTGGTCTCTTCTTTTGCAGTTACATCATGACAAGTCCATCATGTCCATCCTTCAAGGTGCCTGTTCTGGTAAAAAATGAGACTGCAAGGGACATCACAGTACCTGCAGGTCACATCATTGCTGAGCTCTCTCTTACCAAAGCTGTGTCATCATTGCCATCACATGATGCTAAAGCTACATCAAGTGAACCATCTCATCCTGCATCAGCTTCTGCAACCTGCAACGCTATGAATGTATCTGATTCTAGTAAACTTACCTTTGACTTTGCTGACTCTCCTTTGTCTGAAGAGTGGAAGGAGAGAATCACCAAGAAGTTAAATTCAGCGTCAGAAGCCTTTGCACATAGTGATCTCGACTATGGTCATACTACTGAGATCAAACATCGAATCCGCCTTTCAGACCCATCTCCCTTTAAACAAAGACCCAGACCTATCCATCCTTCTGATTATGAGGCTGTCAGGCTTCATTTAAAAGAACTTCAAGAAGCTAACATAATCCGTGAATCAGAGAGCCCCTTTGCTTCTCCAATTGTTGTGGTGAAGAAAAAGAATGGTGAAATCAGGTTGTGCATCGACTACCGTAAACTGAACCGACAAACCATCAAAGATGCATATGCTTTGCCCAACATTGAGGAAGCTTTCTCAGCCTTAATAGGGTCCAAGTGGTTCTCTATTATGGATCTTAAATCTGGCTATTATCAGGTGGAGATGGAGGAGGAAGACAAGTTCAAGACAGCTTTTGTGACACCTATGGGATTCTGGGAGTTTAACAGAATGCCGCAGGGAGTAACGAATGCTCCCAGTACTTTTCAAAGAGTAATGGAAAAGTGTGTGGGTAGCATGAACTTGAGTGAAGCCTTAGTCTTTCTTGACGACGTCATTGTTTTCTCTGCCACACTCGAGGAACATGAGGACCGACTTCTGAGAGTACTAAACAGGCTGAAGGAATATGGCTTAAAGCTTTCACCAAAGAAATGTCAATTCTTCAGGACATCTGTCAAATATCTAGGCCATGTTGTTTCAGAAAAAGGAGTGGAAACGGACCCAGCCAAGATAGCGGCCCTTACTACCTGGCCCAGGCCCAATAACATCAAGGAACTCAAGTCTTTTCTTGGTTTTGCTGGATATTACAGGAGGTTTATAAAGGACTACTCCAAAATTGCAAAACCCCTCAATGACTTAACAGCTGGGTACCTGCCACCAAAGCGAAAGTCCACCTACTCATGCCGAAACTCAAAGTGTGTGGATTTCAAAAAGCCCTTCAATGACAAATGGACATCAGCAGCCGAGGATGCATTCAACAGTCTCATTCACATGCTCACTACAGCTCCTATTCTTGGTTTTGCAGACGCCAAGAAACCATACATTGTGCACACCGACGCAAGCATCAATGGCCTTGGTGCCGCCTTGTATCAGGAGCAGGAAGGCAAATTGAGAGTGGTTGCCTATGCAAGCCGGGGACTCTCCCAATGTGAGCGAAGATATCCTGCACATAAACTTGAATTCCTCTCTCTTAAGTGGGCTGTTACAGAGAAGTTCTTCGATTATCTATATGGAGCAAAATTCACGGTCATGACAGATAACAACCCGCTCACATATATATTGACGTCTGCAAAACTTGATGCAGCAGGGCATCGTTGGTTGGCTGCTCTTTCCAGCTTTGACTTTAATATCCAGTACAGAGCTGGGAAAAAGAACCAAGATGCAGATGCTCTTTCCAGACGTCCACATCCTCATGACCAAGACACAGTGGATTTCAGTACTGAGGATGAAGATAACCGCATTGAGAGGTTCATTGCTCAGTTCCTGAAAAATGACAAAGGAACTGATTTCTCAAGTGAAGCTGTGAAGGCTGTGTGTCAGAGGCATCAGTTGTCTTCAGGTGCAGATCCAGGAGCAATCCAGCCTGTACCTATTGAGTGCCTGGCAATTGATGTCACTGCCATACCAGCAGGTTTCCGTCAAACTGATGTGCTTGGGTCCTGTACATTGCCACAAATGTCACTTGAAGACTGGGTACGTGAACAGGGACAAGATCAAATCATCAGTAGAGTAATTGCCATCTTGAATTCAGGAAACCGTCTGACATACAGAACAAGGCAGCGGGAAGACAGAGAAGTCCAGCTGATGTTGAGAGTATTGGACCAATTGGTCATGATCGATGGAGTCTTATACAGAAAACGCATCAGCCAAGGAGAACCTTCCTATCAGCTTGTCCTTCCAAAGAGTCAGAGAAAAACATCACTTGAAAGCCTCCACGATGCTGTTGGGCACATGGGTGTGGAGAGAACCCTTGACTTAGTTCGTGCCCGACTCTATTGGCCACGGATGGCCGTAGATGTCAATGAAAAAATCAGGACTTGTGAGAGGTGTGTCAGGAGAAAGGCACGAGCTGAAAGGAATGCTCCACTGGTGAATATAAGAACTTGCCGCCCTTTGGAGCTAGTCTGCATGGACTACCTTTCCCTTGAGCCAGATGGAAGAGGAACCAAGGACATCTTGGTCATAACGGATCATTTCACAAAATATGCTGTTGCAGATCAAAAAGCAAAGACGGTAGCAAAAGCTCTATGGAACAACTTTTTCATCCACTATGGATTTCCTGAGCGATTGCATAACGACCAGGGTCGTGATTTTGAGTCAACCCTGATCAAAGAGCTTTGCTCACTTCTAGGCATCAAAAAGACAAGGACTACACCTTATCATCCACGTGGAAATCCTGTGGAGCGATTCAACAGAACCCTTCTTGCAATGTTGGGAACACTTGAAGGAGACAAAATCAAATGGAGGGATTTTGTGCAACCCCTCGTTCATGCATATAATTGCACAAAAAATGACACCACAGGCTTTTCTCCCTATCAACTCATGTTTGGCCGGCAGCCAAGGCTTCCAATTGACATTGCCTTTGGTCTGAGTCCAGAGAGATCCAAACTATCTCATTCAGAGTATGTCAAGAAGTTGACCGAAAGTCTAACTGAAAGCTACCGTTTAGCTACTGAACATAGTCGGAAAAATGCTTTTCAGAACAAACGGAGGTATGACAACAAAGTAAGAGAATCTACCCTGGCAGCAGGAGACCGAGTCCTCGTAAGAAACGTCAGTTTCAGGGGAAAACAAAAAAATTCTGATTGCTGGAGTAAAACCATATACACTGTGGTTAAACAAATCCAAGACTCACCTGTCTATGTCGTGGTGCCAGAGAACACAGGAGGACCTGAAAAAGTGTTACACAGAGACTTGCTTTTGCCCTGTGGATTTCTACCGTCTGATGTTGAACAGGTATGCCCTCAAAAATCTAAAACCAGACAAGAACCAAATACAGTTTCTGTTCCTGAAGCTCTCGCTGAGGTTGAAGATGAAATGCCTCACATGGAAGATGAAGTTGAGTACTACTCCCACTACGACACACTGATGGAAGAGACAGCAGTCACATTGATGGACAAGGAACAAAGTAGCCCGATCACACAAGAGAATAGTGGATTCGGAGGAGAGCCTCATACTGAAGGAACAGCTGAAAGAGACTTTCACATGGAAGACAAATGTGTCTCTGAGAGTCAGGAAGTGGATTTGAGTTTTAATGTGTCTTCTCTCAATCCTGAAGTTCCAGCATTCCAACCCAATGGAGTAAAAGTTGAGGAAAACTGGGAAGAAATCCAAATTCAGCACTCACCTCATATTGTAGGAACTGAGGAAAGTCTCCCTCACATTCCAGTGAACCAGAATGAGTTATGTAGCCCAAATACAACCGAAAGTGGAATACAAACGGAAAATGGGGAAGAGAACGCACAGCCAGAAAGTATTGTCCCTTCTCATGAAGAGGAAACGGTACTGAGAAGATCCTCCAGAGAAAGAAGAGCTCCTGATAGGCTAACATATCAAACCTTAGGGAACCCCCTGGTGACACATATGCAATCTATCTTGAGTGGGTTGGATCAGGCTTTCTCCCAAACTCCCAACTTTGACACTGTACCCTATATATACCAGTTAACCCCTTTAACTTCTGAGATAGTGTAGGGTGCAACATGCAAGGATGCATGCAGATTTAGGGGGGGAGAATGTAACCCACTCAAATAATGCAGTGAGTTTTTTCACCCTGTAATAACCAGCAACTCTCACTCGGGGCAGTGCTGGGGCAGCAGAGTCTGCATATGAGGGATGAGAGGAAGAGCAGGCCAGGTGTGGTTGTTAATGAGGCTCAATGAGTGGCAGCTGAGTGTGGGCCCTGTGTGTGTGTGTGTGTTCAAATTGTTTGATGATGTGCTTTTTTGATGCTGCGGGGAACCAGGAACTAGCAGAACCGACGGAAGTTTTTGTAGCTGCAGTTTTTGTCTTCTACTCACCAGAAAAAGGATTCTACTCACCAGAAAAAGGATTCTACTCACCAGAAAAAGGACTGATGGTCATTGGATTACCAGAGAGAGAGAGAGAAACTACAGACTACCCGGGTTCGATTAATGTTGTTTTGTCCATGATAGCAGATTGGGTTTCACTGGGGTGGATGAGGGGTTTGTGAAAGTGTTGTATGAATGTTTAATAAAATGCCGGCTATATTAATTTGATATTGTTTTTTCTATTTATATTATCTTCTACTCCTCATTGAAAGCAACCTAGTACATAGAAGTGTTACACCTGTAACCGAGCGCTCCCCGCTCTACTGCCGTGCAATACAGATATCGGGACCAGCCAGTCAGAAACAGGGGGCATTTTGCATGAATAAACAACAGTGTGTATATATGGACATATTTGGGGCGGAGATGTGAGATGTCTCTTCCGTCCCATTTTACTCCTAAGCGAATCAGAGTTCTGGGAAAAAGTATTTTTCTTCTGAACGGAGCGTGAGAGCCTCGGAACAAGGTCAGAATCACTTTTTTATCTTACACCTAACTTCACTCCTTTAATTTCCCAAGGAAGATTTCACACAAACTATTCCTTTCCAGACAACCAAACATTGTACACAGAGATATTAGTATCAAACATTGTACACAGAGATATTACTATCAAACATTGTACACAGATATATTGGTGCTTGAGATTATATTGGCCCCAGAAAGAACCTTGAAAAGAACCTGTGTGTGCTGGTGGGGGGGAAGTGTATGTGTGTGTGTGCTGATATCTGGGTCAGTGAGTGTATGTGTGTGTGCTGGTGAGAGGAAGTGTATGTGTGTGTGCTGGAGAGGAAGTGTGTGTGTGTTGAGGTGTATGTGTGTGGCAGGGTATCTGGGTCATGGAGTGTAAGTAAGAAGGTTTATTTATTTATATATATATATATATATATATATATATATATATATATATATATATATATATATATATATATATATATATATATATATAGGATTACTTTTAAAACAGTCCCAAATAATACATATTCACTTCAATACAGTTTCAAGATAATACCCGTTTACTTTAATACAGTTTAGAACAATATCTGTTTACTTTAATATGTCTCAGGGCTTCTTAACATTTATGAAACTATTAATGTTTCATACCCTTTTAAAGGTAAGAAACTCCGCTAACTGACAATAAGAAAAAAAATTTGCTAAAAAAAACACAAGAGTAATACCAAGCCTTTGAATTAGCATTGAGCGAAAAAATGCTAACGCTTTTTTACACAGAACTCACGGTAGAAATGCCCTTATTACTATCTTAACTGCAAAAACAAGATATGTACGATTTAAAGCTGAGACTCCACAGATTCCAGACATGTAATATCATCACTGTACGACCCCGAATTGCGGAGCTATCAGCCAGAAAAGAGAACGTAAACAACATCCGGTTTAAAAAATATTACAATAATTTCGTCTTACCTTTTTTGATTTGTGATCAAAAGTTGTGTTCACCGGAATAAAAACACGGCTCAAGGTTAATCCAATGTCTTTGTGTCACGTAGAAATTTTGACTGATAATCCATCATCATATTTATGGCAATATACTGGGTATAAAGTTTTGCAGTCCATGCGTGCACTTTCAGATATGCTTTGTTCGCTTCTCTATTACGTCCGCTATGGTAATGTTTATGTGGATTTGGGAACTGCCCATCGATTCTATTGGTTCTGATGGTTAAGAAAAAGGTGTAAATCACATGAATCGACCAATGGGTTCCAGAGATATGGTCCTGCGTAAAGTATAAAGAATGCCAGCCAGTTTAAGTACATTACGCAGCCGACTTCATTTATTGTTTACTACGTAACGAAGCAGGAATTGCAGCAGGACCCAGAGCGCACGGAGCACAGAGCGGATAGCAGATAACGGAATTGCAGTTTTATTGCTTATAGATTATCAGAACATTTCAAAGGGGACACAGCCACATTGGATATTAACCTATGGATTAACTACATAATCGTTTTTATCGTTTTAATGCCATTGAAGACCAGTTTAGACCAGACAAATAGGAAGGTGAACAATGTTAGCCTAGCGCATGTTAGTACCTAGCGCCACTTGTTTTGATGTACGTTTTTGTTGATAACGTCGCGAGTTTGTATCTTTCAGTGTTGAGGTGGGCACCGTTAGATTCTGTGTCTTTACGATCATAAACAATGTGTTGGATGTGCAGCTAGGATAAGTAATAAGGGAGCTAGGAGTGATTTTCGGTGCAGTAATAGGTTAGCATTTTTCGCTCGGGCTAATTCAGAGGCTCACGGTTAGCATTGTGTGTTTTTTTTGAAAAAATAAATGAAAAAGATCAGTTAAATGAGTTTTTTCCCGTTATATGGATATAAAATATTCATAGTTTATTAAATAGTAAGGTTCCTTAGACGTTGTTTCCTGCAAATGACGTGATTTCGGTCCATGGGGCCTAAGAGGATAACAGAGTATGTTTTTATATTTATTTTATTTTTTGTTTCACAACAGTTTTATTTGGATGGAATGAATACCTATAGTGATAATTCAAAGTAATACAATTATTTTTACAGTGAAAAAGTTCAAATGGAACTGATGGTTCCCAAATTACCCAGAGGTGAGTCCGCCTGGACTTTATTTTTCTAAACCTCTCTTAAAAAGGTCAAATTTCACTTGTTTTGCATCAATCTTGATACAGGGTACTTATTATATGTTATAGTTTGGATTCCTAAAGCTTTTAGTCTACTAACCCATCATTCAAGGGTGGTTTTTACTATAAGTAATGGGTTTTATTTAGGCGGACATTAGAATTTACATGTTTTTACTATGTTCCATCTGAATTTACTTTAAAATAAAAACATCTATATTGATTCTGACACTTCTACATCCAACTCACAGATGTAACCTTGCTTTGAGAGAAAAGATGATTAATTTACCCCTTTTAGAAGTGAAGATATAGTCTTTGTTGTGTTAGTGGCATTTTCGAACCTGAAAAACAGGCTCAGGGCATAAGAGGTTAAACAGAGTTGTCGCAGGTATGTTTTTTCCTTTTTAACAAAATTATTATATTATTATATGATAATTTAGCTTGGTTTGTGTCAGGTTCCAGCCAATATTAGTCATACTTTTAGCTTTCTAGCGGTTAAGAACATAGCTCACACTAGCACTAGCACAGAGCACAACAAAGGGTTTTCAAAGCTGTTGGCAGAGATGTACAACTTGGAAACACCAGCAGGGCAGATCTTTTGTGGCACCCACACTGGGCTTCAGCAGTGCCATGAATAAAGTGATGCGGTTGGTGGAGGCTGATATGAAGATGGAGCAAGTGCTACAGAGTTTCATGGTGGATCTGGATGTAGACAGCAAGAATGCCAGTGTGGCTGGACAGTGCCTCAAGTTGGTGACTCCTGAGTATGCCCACAAACCCTGGAACCGCTACAGGGAATTCCTCCTCTTCCTTGAGCAAAGGCAGGTATCCAGTGTGCTGCTTTCCGACAAAGACAGCAGGTTTGGGTGTCTCTCCAGGGCAGCAGCAGTCCTAATATACCACTTTGGCCGTCTGACAGAGTTCCTGAGCCAGAACCCTCACATAAACAACCGCCTGGCTTGCCTCGTCAGAGAAGTGATGGAGCTTCCCTACCTCAAGGTGGTCCTCGTGGTGTTTGCCTGCCTGGGTGTGCACTTGGTGGAGCCCTTCTATGCCAGAACCATAGAGAACGATGCTACCCATACACAGCTCAGGGAGTTCTACAAGGGACTGCATACAGGCTTGGGCGAGCCAATCAGCGACAACTACACTACGTTCACAACACCTGAGTATCCTGTAGTGTCTGACAAGCTTTTCAGTAGCGTCAAGAAGACCTACACAGAGGAGGTTCTGAACTCAGTGTCAGACGTGGCTGCTGAACACTTGGATGAAGTGAAGAAGCTGACATATCTCATGCAGCCCCACCTGCATACTGTCCTGGCCAGGCAGAGGAGGGACTATGGGATTGATGAGGAGACCTTCCCAATGGAGTACCCTGTCAGTGAACAGGCTAGTAACATTGATTACACCCCTGTGCACAACATTGGGATGGAGAGACAATGTGGCAAGGTGGACTACAGACTGAAGAAGCTAGGCACACTGAACGCAGTCAGTAGGTCAATCATTTTACAGAAGAGCCAGGAGCTTAGGGATGGACAGATTCCGTCCTTCAGAGGTTTCAAGGCAGCAGCCCAAGCAAAAAGAGAGGTTGAACTCAACTGGAGTAAACTCATGAAGGCGAATGATTCGAGAGTGGGGCAGACCAGAAACAGGAGATGGCTCAAAGAAAGGAGAGGAAGAGACTAGACATGCTGGACACACTGAAATCTAGGGGTGGCCCCTTCACTGACAGTGGGGAAGTTGAGAAGTTCCTTGTGGATGAAAGTCTGAACAACAACGCAAAGCTGCAGAGGATGAAGCTTGAGGTTCAGTTTACCAGAGAAAGTACCACGCTTCTGCCTAAAGTCGATCCTATCTTCAGAATCCAGGTGACACTGCCCAGTGGGAAGAGGAGGATGAAAACGGCACAGGAGTTTGGAGATGCTCTCATGGCGTACCTAGGCAAGAGGAGTGACCGAACCACACTGGAATTTTTTTTCCAAGAAAGTCTTGAAAGGCTAAGAAAAATATGAGGTGCTACTTAAGACTGACAAGTTCAAGTTCCTTCCATGTCAATGTGACTGAATAAAAATGATTTAACTGTTTTGTATTTGGAATAAAAATCTAATCAAGTTTTCCAAATGAGTTTAGTCTTTTAGTCTTAGCAGACTGTAAGAATAATGAATGCATATAAACAGCCAAAAAAACGCTCTTGTGTTCTTTTTTTAGGTTAGGGATGGGGGATTATTTTCAAGATACAGAGTTACTTTTGGTGTCAAAGTTCTTGTATTGATAGTGTTAATCAAGTCCCAAATGGGTGTGTTGAAATTGTGAACTTGATGATTATCCCACCCCCCCCCCCCCCCCGCCCCCGCTCTGACACTGTCTATATCAGGGGTGGGGAACCTTTTTCCTCTCAAGGGCCATTTAAAAAATTTCAACATCCTCCGAGGGCCGTTGATTATTGACCTCTGCTTAAAAATACTGAAATCACAGCCCATTCATTTGCCCTTTCTTTCATGCTATGCAAAGAAAAAGCAACCTCTCAATCCAGATATCTTACCATGACTCGTGCATGCATTCACGTGCACGGTTGTGGCATGACCACCAAAACAGAAAGATATGGACACAAGATGTGTGCAAATGTATTTAGTTTCCTATCCATGTGAACATGATTTAAGTGGGGGGGACCTAACCTCCTCTAGGGGGGTCCGGGGGGGCATGCTCCTCTGGGAAGATTTGTTTTTAAATGTTGAAGTTAAAAGCATCAATCTGGTGCACTTTGAGAGCAACATTAAGAGCTCTATGGATACCTCTCTCAACATCCATATGAAACAGAACTGTAAACATATTTCTTATTCTTTCTGGATATTTTACAAATCACTCACCTTTCAAACAGTATTCTTGTTTATTAATATCAACTTTTTTTTACTGTCATATAGTATTTTATACCTGTTTACTTTATTCTCTTATTTTTTTATAACTATAATGATCATATAAAGATGTGCCTTTACCTCACTGGTTGTAGAAAAAGCTTCTTATATTCGTTAGCATAGCTAGCTAACCAGATGCTAATAACAACAAAGTTATTGACTGTATGATCAGTATGACAGATGAACAGATCGCCACTGGGCTTTCAACTAAAGGCACAGCCACGCAAAAACTGCGGCATGTGTGGCATCCTGATGCGTACTGCAATTTGTGAAGTCCCAGCCCGGAGCGGCGTTCTGGTGCTCTCCGGCAGAACTGCACCCCGTATACGGCCCGCGGGCCGGAGGTTCCCCACCCCTGGAATAGAGCTTTGGCTGATCAACACACAGATGCAGCCTCTATTGACCAGGCCTTAAATCACACTGCTGTGTTTCTCCTTCATGTGCAGCCATGCTGTTTAACACTTTGATGTCAGTGACTCTTTTTTTGGGAGTGGATGTGTTTCACTTCACCTGCAGAACTGTCCAGATGGATGGCAGGGGGCATGCGTGTGTTCCCATGCCATCTGCTCATTATCTGCATGGGCCCCCCCGCCTTACCTAAACGGAGTCGGTGCCTGCTATTGGCCCTCTGGGGACTGTGTGACACAATACACACATATGAGAATACACATGAGCTGCTAGTTGTCTGTGCCCACAACAACAGCATGCACATTGAGCGGTGACATGTTTACCTGGTTTTTCAAAATCCATCTTAAAATCATATTAAACCCAGGCGTTCTGTTGTATTTGTCTTACACTAGACTGCTGTTATTTGGAGGCCTCATTTGATTTATGAATGTTCAGCCACACCTGCTTCCTGCAGCACAGTTGCACGGAATAAACAGTGTCCAAACGATTATCTGCAGATATGACTGTAAGGATTACAGGATCCTTGTAAGGATCACCATGCTGAGCAGCTACAGAATCCTTCTGAATTTGCACATAAAAAGCGTGTTTGCACAGCACCGGTATTACCATTACTATGTGATTTGTAAAAATATAAAGAGGTCACGTGATCCATGCATATTTTTAGATAGATGTTTATCATACCCACAGGTAATGTTGGGATCTGGTTGGTATATATGTGGGAAAGAGTTTAATCTAACCTGCAAAAAAACGTGTTACTTCCTACTGGAGTAAAGGTGTGTTCTGAACCTAATCCCAAAGTGTGTTTTTGCATATGTACTCACCCTAAACAGCAAATTGATCATGTCCTATCTGACAGAAAATAACAGCCTGCTCTCCCTGTCCTCTTCCCTGGGGAGGGGGTTCACACTCAGACAAAAGACAACAATAATTCATCTGAGTTTCTTCACGAGTCAACACTTTAAAGCAGCTCTCTGTTAACGATAAAACATCTTAGTCTTTTGATATGTTGCTTTAATGATTGTTACCATTAAAAGGTCATTAAAAGGTCAGCTTCTGCTGCTCAGAGTCGTGAATAACAGGAAGAAGGCTTGCAGCATCTGGAGGGGACTATGGAGTTGTTGGATGAAGTTTAAATGGAATCAGGTGCAAATACTTTAAAGCTCACCTATTATGGTATATTTGAACAATATATTATAGGGCAGGGATCACTACATTTGGGGGGGGTGGTCATGTACTGCGGAGCGCATAAATCTTAGCAGACTCTTAACGCTAACGAAGGATCTCCGTTGGACTCTGTTGGGGGTGGGGTGCTAGTGGAGCACGCTCCATGTACATGCCGCCGGAGCCTCGCAGCGGGGCTACTGCTGCGGAGTGCATAAAGGAGACTCTTCACGCTAATGAAGGATCACTTCTTCTTCAGGGCAGGGAAGGCTACGCAGTACGCAGTCTACTGTCCCGCTGCTGCCTCTCTGTTGGACTCCGGCACTGCACATTACTCACGAGACGTTGAGTGAGTAAGTGTGGGTGGCAAACGCACTAACCACTCCGCCAACGCTACAGTCTCCCCTGCCGTGCGGGCCTGATGAGAATGTCTGGCGGGCCGGATGTGGCCAGCGGGCCACCAGTTGATGGTCACTGTTATAGGGCCATATCTATACAAAACATGTCTCTGAAGTGTTTTGCTCAAAATACCAAACAGATCACCCATTGTAGCCAACCCGGTATCACGGCAAGACGTGAACATGTGACGATTTACCATGCTGGGAGACGTGAAGATGTCACGATTTCGTCCCTTCAAACGTGACAGTTACACGGTATTGTTAACCCATGTTGAAATAACCGTAAATGCCAAGCAAATGCTCTACCCCGACGGTCGGTTGTTATTGTCAATATTAATATAATAATGATTTATTTTTTAATAGTCACACTCGATTACACCGATTTTCTTGTTGCCCCAGCTGGTTAACACCTCTTTGAGCAGAAACAAAGGCTACATTAATGTATTAAATCGATGTTAATCCATGCGTGTGGATGGTGTGGATGTGGAATTAACGGACGTGACGTTGTGTGATTGAGTTGCCACGCAACAGCTTTGGTTCATGTTAATTTACAAACTCTTCAACTACAACCGTAGTTATATTTAAAAACATTTTAGAAGGCCTCACGAAATACTTTAATGTAAATTAAAATGTAAATGTGAAGGAATGTGTGTATAACAAAATACATCGGTGATAAACGAAACCGGAAACTGACGTAGGCAAGATCCTCAGCTCGATGATTGGATGGTTTAGCCGCAATGCATGCTGGGATTTGGTGTTTATGTGATGTGAAATCTGAAAACGTTTTTTAAAAATAAAATAATACTTTATTCCGAGTGTGCTTGCTTTTCCCTTTGAAAGTCATCATATAACGGCATTGTAATACACGGTTCGGCTGCATTAAATATTACATATCTGCCGTAGTTCTCTATATATAGAGCCCTGATGAGAAGACTTCTAGACAAACATGAGGAACTGCCGCCAAAACTGAAAACGTGACATAAATATATCAGCAATTAAACAACATCTTGCATTTCTTTTCACACAATATGTCTCCTTGCAGTATCAATACTAATTCGGCTGACTTTTATATTTGATCGAATTGGTAGATAGGCTGTATTTACACCATAACGGTGCAGAGCTGATAGAAAGGGACACCTGGTGGTTGAAGAACGTTATTGAAATGTATTCTTTTATTATTAGATATTAATAGGAGGATGTGCAAAACAGACAAACTAATAAGGCTTAATTCAAGCATTAAAGAATACTTTAGGTTAAGGTTTTCTTTTGAATAAGAAAAAAGCTTTGGGGGTATAGAAGAAGAATATGGAGGGATGAAACCCTCTTTAATGGTCACACAGCACACACAGTGACATTTGTATCTACAGGTAAATATTAAGCCGGACAAAGTACTTAACGTCTAATATATTGCCTTCCTGCAATGTTAACTATGTTCAAGCTCATATTTGTTTATTATTAAACTGATATTATACATAGCCTATGTATTATACTCTTATAAGATGTATGTAGATAGTATAAGAAATGTGCAGAATATGACAGTTTAATGGTGGAGGTATACACACATATTGATAGATGTCTTGTAATGCACTGTTGAGGAACCTGTGACCCAAGTTTTTCATTCATTGCATAACTATTCAATCCAATCCACCTTATTTATATAGCACATATTAAAACAGAGGGTTTTACCAAAGTGCTTCACAGCAGACATAACATTATAATAAAATATGATATTACAATAATTGATAAAAGGCACACATCAGGCGGGACTTAAACGTTTGAAGGGTGGGTGACAATTTGACATGGGGGGGCAGGTCTTTCCAGAGCCTGGGGGCTACCGCTGAGAAGGCTCGGTCTCCCCTGGTCTTTTTCTTGGTTTTAGGGACTACCAGCCACAGCTGATCAGCCGATCTCAAAGCCCTTGAGGGGGTGTACACCTGTAGAAGGTCTGAGACGTACTGAGGGGCCAGCCCATTAAGCGATTTAAAAACAAACAATACAATCTTAAAATTAACTCTAAAATGGACAGGAAGCCAGTGGAGGGAAGCCAGAATAGGTGTGATGTGCTCATGCTTGCGTGTTCCTGTAAGCAGCCGAGCTGCAGCGTTTTGTACCAGCTGCAGGCGTGCCAGCGAGGTCTTGTTTAGGCCGGCATAAAGTGCATTACAGTAATCTAGACGCGTAGAAACAAAGGCATGAATTACACGCTCAAAGTTTAAAAAAGATAAAACTGGTTTAATTTTGGACAGGAGCCTCAAGTTATAAAAACTGGATTTAACCACTAAGTTGATTTGTTTATCCAATTTAAAAGCACTGTCAATTTTGACGCCTAGATTTGTGACCATGGGTTTTGCATACGGTTGCAGGGAACCCAGGTCAATGGAAGGGACAACTACACCGTAGTTGTGTATAATATGATATGTCAATAAACCTTAGCTTAGAAAATCTTGAAATCTTGAAAGGGATGTGCAAAATAGTCATTATATACAGTCTTTAATTAACTATTAGTAGAGAATAACAAGTAATGAATATACTTTATAGGGATCCTATTAATATCTAATAATAAAATGCAATAACGTGATTTAACCACTAGGTGTCCCTTTCTATCAGCTGTGCACAATTATGGTGTAAATACAGCCTATCTACCAATTGGATCAAATATAAAAGTCAGCCGAATTAGTGTTGATACTGCAAGGAAACGTATTGTGTGAAAAGAAATGTAAGATGTTTTTTAATTGTTATATATTTATGATCCACGTCACTTTTTCAGTTTTGGCGTCAGTTCTCCTGTTTGTCTAGAAGTCTTCTCAGCAGGGCTCTATAAATAGAGAATTACGTCATATGTAATACTTAATGCAGCTGAACCGTGTATTACAATGCCGTTATGTGATGACTTTCAAAGAGAAAAGCAAGCACACTCGGAATAAAGTATTATTTTATTTTTAAAAAACGTTTTCAGATTTCACATCACATAAACACCAAATCCCAGCATGCATTGCGGCTAAACCATTGTAGCATGCCTCATAACCTAGTACTGGACTTGTAAAAAGTTTCGGTTCAAGTCCGGTTAAAACCGGAACGTCGGGAACCGGTACTTACGTATATTCTCCTTTTTGTTCTAAACCAGGGGTCTCCAACCTTTCTTCATCTGAGAGCTACTTTGAAAAAATGAAAGTGGCCAAGAGCTACTTGCATCACATCGCTTACATTTATTCACATAGCACTCATCAGTTGAATTAAGCTATACTTTTGTACACGTACGAAATTGCAATACCTAAAGCTTATCACAAATCTTAACTTCACTTCAAGGTCCAAGAAAACGAAAATGTCTCACATATTATTATGGCCCACATAGTGAGTACATCACTGAAAATTCACATTCATGTCCTTAATCACCACCTTACAAGCATCGTGCACTTATGGTCAAATAAGTGCATTCATTCTTTTTTACAGTTTGTGAGATGAATGGCAGTGCATGGAGTCCACCATAGAGGTGTCTGCTGGACCCACTTAGGTTCACTCTAATAGAGTCATTTAAATGTTCATCAGTCAGTCTTGTTCTGTATTTAGATTTAATTCATGCCAGAAAAAGCTACCAAATAAAGCAGACGTGTTCAGTGCTGCTTGGTGAATGTTCTTATCGTTTTCTGGGTCTACAAGGCTCCAGAAATGTTGTGAGTTTTGCTGAGACTTAATAACCTCCATCTCCATCTCCACAGGATTGACACTGAACAGTTCAGCCATCTTTTTCATCTTCTTCTTTGTCTTGACATGAAATTATAATTCAATTGTATAGGTCTGTGTGAAATTGTTCCATCCTCAAAAACAAAAAACTAATACTTCTGCAGTCTAGCTGCAGCTTCTAGCAACGGTCTGCTGTTAAAAAAGGACACTGAATGTCCTGAATGTGGCATCACACACATGACTTGAGTCTGAACACAGCAGACAACAGCATTATAAAAACAAAAATACTGCATGTGGGTGCACACTCACATTCTCTGTCTTACTGTTACATTAATCCCATGAATGTATGAGACTAAGTTAGCTTCATCATATCTCAATCAGTGATTAAGTGAATAATAAAGTTTCTATCGGGTCACTATCAGCCTGTCACTCATTATTTTCAGGAGGAACAGAGGAGACGGTGATCGCGGAAGCTTTCCTCCTGCCTTCACAAACTTCTAGAGTTGGGTACCGAGAACCGGTTCCGGTTCGGAACCGGTTCCAACATTTCGATTCCAACGGCATCATTTAGAAATGTGAATTTCGGTTCCGCTTTTCGATGCCTGAGGAAATGTTTCTCGCCGCTCTCCGTAGCCTACTGTATGACTGCGGCGGGGCGGGAAATGTAGCGTTGTACCTACACTTCCTACAGCGTAACCTGGGACCAGGCCGGCCCCTACACACGGCGGCGTGCAAATATGCCAGTACAAGCGCTAGCCAATCAAACCGCGTGTATGCTGGGAGAGCCAGACCGCAGTTCATTTCCTCATATAACAAAAAATGGAGGAGAGAGGCTGATAACTACAGCTCAGTGAGGTAAAGGACTCTGAGGGTTTAGATAGTTCACTTTAGTCTGAGTTATCTCAGTGGGTCTCAAACGTTTTGATCACAATTTATGTAAACACATATTTCCAAGGCACTCCTTTATAATTATTGGGATAAAACAGGTTTGAAATCATTCCAATGTATACTATAGGACAGTGAACCAGACATATCGTTTTAAACTGGAGATAAAAAAATATGCATAAATAAAATAGTAAATTAAGATATGAATGAACAACAAAAATAAAATACGTTACATGTATTTGTTATTGGCTATGGTAGGTTATTGGTTATGTTCACATACTTATTTAATTATTAAAATGTAAACCGATCTTTTTCATATGGGTGTTTAGAGTTGTACCACCTAGATCTAGTCTCTAGTAATTCTGCTTAAAGTGCACCAGATTGAAGCATTTTACTTTCAAATGTTCAAACATTTCTTCCCGGTATGCCTGAGAAGGCAGATATGCTTTTTTTTCTCAACAAGAACTGTTTTTAAATGGGGGGGGGGGGGTCCTTTAAAAGTTGGACTGTTGCACTGTTGTAGCTTCAGTGGTTCTCAGGTTACAGTTTACATAGTAGTGAATATAAACAGACTGATTAATGTGAATATTACTGTAAACTAACCAAAAACAAAAACAACGCACGTGCCTTGTTTGCTACCGTTGACAGACTAACTAACCCCCCAGTGTCAGTAGCCTCTGAATTTCTATCCACCAGGGCGTGCAATGATTTTGCCTCCTTCTTCACTGACAAAATTCAGAAAATCAGACAAGCAGTCAGTGCCTCTGCATCAGGAACAGCAAATGTGTTGTCTCTGTGTCCACTTAACATCAATTCAAACACCATGACACAATTCCATCAGATTAATGATAAAAACCTAGAGGACATTATTCAACTTCTGAAATCCTCCTCCTGCTGCCTTGATATTATTCCAACAGGATTTTTCAAAGATGTTTTGCCTTGCATGGCCTCAGATGTACCTCATATAGTATACAAATCTCTTCACTCAGGCCCATTTTTCCACAGGCCCTGAAAACTGCAGTCATTAAACCGCTCTTAAAAAAGAATAATCTAGATGCTTCAGTAATGAACAATTACAGGCCCATATCAAACCTCCCATTTCTAGGTAAAATCATTGAAAAAGTTGTTTTTAACAGTTGAGTAACTTCTTGCATTTAAATAACTGTTTGGATGTGTTCCAGTCAGGCTTTCGTCCAAACCACAGCACTGAGACTGCTCTTGTAAAGGTCTTTACTGACATCCACTTAAACACAGACAGTGGCAGAACTTCAGTGTTAGTATTATTAGATCTCAGTGCTGCGTTTGACACTGTTGACCACAGCATATTACTAGACCGACTGGAAAACTGGATGGGACTTTCGGAAACAGTTCTAAATTGGTTTGAATCCTACTTAAAGGACAGAAACAACTTTGTTTCTATAGGTAAATACACATCTGAGTTGACAAATATGACATGTGGGGTACCTCAAGGCTCCATCTTGGGGCCTCTTCTCTTTAATGTCTACATGCTACCACTGGCTCAGATAATGAAGAACAACAAAATAAGTTACCATAGCTCTGCGGATGACACACAAATGTACGTAACAATTTCACCAGGAGACTATGCTCCAATTCAAACACTGAGTAAGTGCATTGAACAAATCAATGACTGGATGTGTCAGAACTTTCTCCAAATTAAACAAAGATAAAACTGAGGTAATGGTTTTTGGAGCCAAGGCAGAATGTATAAAAGTTAGCGCTGAGCTTCAGTCTGCAATGTTCAAAACAACAGATAAAGCCAGAAATCTAGGTGTAGTCATGGACTCAGACCTGAGTTTCAACAGTCACATTAAAACAGTTACTAAATCAGCCTACTATCACCTAAAGAATATATCTAGGATTAAAAGACTAATGTCACAGCAGGATTTGGAAAAACTTGTCCATGCTTTTATCTTCAGTAAACTCGACTACTGCAATGGTGTCTTCACAGGTCTCACTAAAAAATCTATTAGAAAGCTGCAGCTGATTCAGAACGCGAGTCCTCACTAACACTAAGAAAGTGGATCACATCACTCCTGTTCTGAAGTCTTTACACTGGCTTCCTGTGTGTCAAAGAATAGATTTCAAAATACTGCTGCTGGTTTATAAAGCACTGAATGGTTTAGGCCCAAAATACATTTCTGACCTCCTGCTAAATTATGAACCATCCAGATCTCTCAGGTCTTCAGGGACTGGTCAGCTTTCTGTCCCCAGAGTCAGAACTAAACATGGTAAAGCAGCGTTCAGTTATTATGCTCCAAATATCTGGAACAAACTCCCAGAAACCTGCAGGTCCGCTGCAACTCTTACTACTTTTAAATCCAGGCTGAAGACTTTTCTTTTTGTCGCTGCTTTTAATTGAACTATTCATATCTTAGACTGCACTGTAACTTTTATCCATGTATTTTTTCTTTTAATGTTTATTTTATTCGCTTTTCTTTTTAATGATTTTAAATGCCATTTTCTTAATGTCTTTCATTTTTTGTAAAGCACTTTGAATTGCCTTGTGTTGAAAAGTGCTATATAAATAAACTTGCCTTGCCTTGCCTTGCCTTGCCTGTGTAAAAGTTTCTCGAATAAATGTAATTTTTTTGGTGGAAGAAGCAATTTATAATTTTTTTACCCTGCCCCTCAAAGAATCGGAATTGAGAACCATTAAGAACCGGAATCGAAAAGTAGAATCGGAATCGGAATCAGAATCGTGGAAATTCAAACGATACCCAACCCTACAAACTTCACACAAGTATTTATCAACTGAAAATAGCAAGAGGACATTCATACTCTGCAATCCAAGACTTGATTAAATCCACCAAAAACCTGACATGACGATAATGTGTGTTTTTCAAAAAACACAAATCCCTCCCTGTGTGTCTCTGAGCCGCAGCGACAGGGCCTGATTCAGAGCGGGTCACTCTGCTGTTGGTTCTGGACTGGTGTTGGTGGAGAAAGCAGACTGGTCCGTGTGTGGTGTCGCTGTGCCGCTGTCACGTTTGTTCCTTGATCTCTGCGTCACGGACCAATTTGATATTCGTGTGATAGAAAAAATTCTAAAATAAAAAAACTTTATTGTCCAGCCGCGGCCAAAAAATCAAGAAGCAACCTTACTACTCTATAATCGATAATCGAGCGGCGAGCTACTGAAAAGCTGCCCGCGAGCTACCGGTAGCTCGCGATCGACGTGTTGGAGAGCCCTGTTCTAAACCATCTAAAACCTTCCATAGATCGAGAAATTTGCGCTGAGAAAAGACGAAAATCATTGTTTCGGCTTCTGATATGACGGCCATTACTGAGCTCACGAAGTCTCGCAAAATATCGCAACTGCTCGCGAGATCTGTGTGACGTCAAGGGAAGCTGGCTTAGACATAGTGGACAGCGTGGGCTGCTGCCGAAAGAGCAACACTTCACTCAGACAATGTCAATATGCTGTCGTTCTTGAACAAGAACACATAGACTTGTACTCTTGCATATTGAGTCTTGAGTCTTGACAGTCCACAGTCTCCTCACTGTCCGAGTGACATAGATGATAGATGCTTAAGTTAACTATG
Source organism: Pogonophryne albipinna (assembly GCA_028583405.1). Taxonomy (NCBI): domain Eukaryota; kingdom Metazoa; phylum Chordata; class Actinopteri; order Perciformes; family Artedidraconidae; genus Pogonophryne; species Pogonophryne albipinna. Next base: position 13,198,066 of record CM053248.1, on the reverse strand, counting down.
TATGACATTTGTATCAAAATTGTATGTATGTATGTATGTACATCACTATGTATGTAGTATGTACTGTATAATGTACACATGTAGAGTTGTAGAAAAGACATGGTGTACAGTACACTCTGACTGTACAGTCACTACAGTGTATACTGTATAGTAGGTGTGTAACAGTGTAATGCGTATAGTCTACTCTACACTCTACCTTTCAGCAAAGTTTTAGGGATTTAGGCTCAGTCAGCTCAGGGACTGTTTGGTTACTTTAGTTTGGTAAATGAAAGAAATGTTTGAACTTTGTAGTAGTTCACTGTAGTTGCTGTCATAAGTCATTTGTAGACTAAGTGGCAAAAAGTGTTTTTTTTACATTTGTACTTTGTAGAGAAATGTAGACACAAGTTGGAAGGGAGCACAATAAACCTGACGAGTTTGAATTTGAGTTGATTATGAGTTTATTTTCAATTGATAATTAGCTCACAATAAGTTCACTTTAGTTACTCACACAACTTGTCACAATTCATGGGTTCAGGTCCGGACTTATAAGTCCGGACCTGAACCTCTGGACTTGAGTCCGGACCTGAACCTGAATGTGAGTCCAGGTACGCAGCACTACTCATACCCCTCTATTTCAGCCCTGTTATTAAAGTCCACTCCGATACCTGCGCCGTGAAGATGGCTGCATTGTCTTTGGCTCCTCTCCAACTCTGCCTTTTTTTCAAATTATTCAGTGTTTGTTTACTTTTCGTTGTGTGCTTTTAACCTGGTCCGCAACATGCGAGCCGACCGCACCAATTCTGCTATACAATATAGCAGAGAGGAACTTCCACAGATCAGAAACTTTGTGGACAACAGCGCACCACCCAGACCGTCAGACAATAGGGACCCGCCATCGCTGCCTGTTGCCTGTGTGTTCGTTCAGCCCTCTCCTCTATTCCCTGTTCCATCATGAAGTTTGCTGACGACGCGACCGCCATCGGCCAGATCACCGACGGCGACGAGACGGTGTACAGAGAGGTCGAAAACTTCTACAGGTGCACCATAGAGAGCATCCTGACCTTCTACAGGTGCACCATAGAGAGGATCCTGACCTTCTACAGGTGCACCATAGAGAGGATCCTGACCTTCTACAGGTGCTCCATAGAGAGGATCCTGACCTTCTACAGGTGCACCATAGAGAGGATCCTGACCTTCTACAGGTGCACCATAGAGAGGATCCTGACCTTCTACAGGTGCTCCATAGAGAGGATCCTGACCAAGCCCCCAGGAAGTGCGCCGGACTCAGATGAAAATATTCGTGCTGGCCAAACGGTGGTACTACACTTCCGTTTGGTTGCCAGGCCCGGAAACACTTTTTCCCATTGACTTACATGGGGAAAGAGTGGTCTGTACATCGTTGGATAATTTTTTTTAAACTAAATAAACTACCCAGTATGAACGTTTGTATAGCCCTTATTAAAAACATTCGTTCCTCAAGTTGTAAAAATGTGCTAATAACGTTATTCTGAGAGTTATTTCCCTCTGCATTATGAACGCGCATCTAACCCACGGGACCGCGCCGCCCGGCACATTCATGTTACGTGTCCCGACCAATCAGAGCACACTGTGCTCACAGGGAGGGTGGGGGCTGGAGCTATTGGAGCTACAACGAGCCGTTAAAGGCAGAGAGTGAAATTCAGTGAATACACGTAGTTTACAGAGCTGCTGTTTGAGAAACCAATGTGAGTTGCGTTTATCTTTACCCATGGAGAACGGACCCATATCGTCTTACTGCCAGCCCACGGAGCTGTAATAATGGATATATTGCACATGTTTGCTGTAATTCATTATCATACTACATGGGCTATATGATTAAATCTTGTATTAAATAAAGTTAATATTACTTATTATTATAAGTATATATATATTAGGGCTGTCAAGTTAACTCGTTAAAAAAAATTAACGCCACTAATTATCTTAACGCGATTAACGCATGTGTATTTTTTTTTTTGTTTCAGAGCGCATCGAGTTTAAAATACCATCTACAAGCTGATGCTGACAGCCCCGCTCCTGCTGCCCGCTTGCAGCAGACCACACTTCCACGCTCACCGGCAGGCACCGACTGGCTATTGGGAGGACCTGGAGGGTGTGTGTATGTGTGGCCCGAGCGAGCGAGAGAGAGACCTTACGTGTATTGTTGTTGTTAGCATCTGGTGCTAGCTAGCTGCGCTAACGGATATAAGGAGCTGTTTAAATGAAAACAGAAGAGCGACATTTCGCCACAACTGCCCGAGCACTTGACTTTATGCAGGTAGCCAGACAGTGGGACATTGTACGAAAAGTTAGCACACTCAGCACGGATAGTGCGCGCAACATGATTGCAGCGGCCAGGCAGCTCCCGTTCGAGCATATGCCTTGAGTTGCACATAGCTCCAACGATCCATCACACACACACACACACACACACACACACACACACACACACACACACACACACACACACACACACACACACACACACACACACACACACACACACACCATTTGTATTGTATGAGAGAGATTCCAAGTTGAATTGAGGCGAATATTTGTAATGTTCAGAGGTTGTTATGTTTATATTCATGAGAATATTTGTCATTGTTCAAATGATAATAAACATTAGCATAAAGCATATTTGTCCACTCATATGTTGATAAGAGTATTAAAAACTTTTACATTTAGAACAGATCAAAAATGTGCGATTAATCGCGATTAACTATGGACAATCATGCGATTAATCGCGATTAAATATTTTAATCGACTGACAGCCCTAATATATATATATATATATATATATATGTATATATATATACAGTGCAATCATTCTTTCATGCTAAATGAAGCTCTGTTGCTTGGATTTCACTAGATCCTGTTACAGCGTAATATAAGTACATAACGATTGATATGTACATTAGCATAATTACTAGCTAGCCGCTAGCTGCTAACTGCCGCCTCGTTAATATCAAATCCATCATAATAACAGATCATTACCATGCTGTCATGAACGCGCGGTGCTGTTACGTGTACGCAAATTGACGTGCTTGATGTGAACAAGCATTTTGGTTAAAGTTGCGCATGCGCTATGAGCGCACATACGGGTACTTCTCAGGCATGCCGGGTAATCTGTGACGTTTCACTCTCTCAAAAGTTGGGCCATTTTATCATCATGCGCTAATGAGCAACTCTCATAGGAATGAATGAGGCCCCGCCTCCCACGCTGTATCCAGTTCTTATTATACATCCATGATCCTGACCTTCTACAGGTGCACCATAGAGAGGATTCTGACCTTCTACAGGTGCACCATAAAGAGGATCCTGACCTTCTACAGGTGCACCATAGAGAGGATCCTGACCTTCTACAGGTGCACCATAGAGAGGATCCTGACCAGCGGCTCAGGAAGAAAGCCCTCAGGATTATCAAAGACCCCATCACCCCAGCCACAAACTGTTAATCTGCTAAAACCACCAGACTCAGGGACAGTTTAATCCCACAGGCCATAAGACTATTAAACACCTGAACTTTTTAACCAGTTAAGCATGACGCAACATCTTGCAAGAAACAGCGTCTGAGGGCTTCTTAACATTTAAGAAACTATGAATGTGTCATATCCACTTAACGGGAAGAAACTCAGCTATCAGACAATATTAACCATTTTTCGAAAAAAAAAACATAAGGGTATTAACAAAGGCTCTGAATTAGCCCTGAGCAAAAAAATGCTGACGCACTTAGCACAGAACTCACGTTAAAATACCCTTATTACTTATCGGATCTGCACAAACAAGATATCGATTAGCAAACTGAGATTCCACAGATATAAGTATCATCACTGAGAACTCGCGACAGGGGAAGTAAAACCAGACATCACACCACGTAGCATTATGGAGTAAACACGCGAATAGTCTTACCTTTTGCTGTTACTGATCAAAAGTTTTGTTCAATGGCATTAAAACGATAAAAACGCTGCTGAAGGTTAATCCAATGGTTAATCCAATGTGTCTGTCAACTTTGAAATGATTACTGATAATCCATCTTCATATTTATGTCAATAACGGAGTTTTCATATTAGCTGCTACGAGAGTGTATGACAGCTTCCGGTTCTGGGCATTCTGGCTACGCATCACTCATTCACCAATGGGTAATGTTTAGATGGAATTTAGGAACTTCCCCTCGATTCTATTGGCTCTAACGGTTAAAAAAAGGTGTCAATCATCAAAATCGACCGAGGGGGGCCAGAGATATGGAAAATCCACCCAAATGACCCCAGAAGTTGTTTTTTTTGTGCTAAATCTCTCTAAAAAGGTCAAATTGCACTTGTTTTGCATCAATCTTCACTCAAAAAAAGGACTTTGGTTGGTTGTTACATCAAATAAAATGTAACATGTATTTTCAACGTAATAATTTCATGTTTCTAAGATGAACGTGATGAAAACATGTATGGTTTGCATGAATCGCAACAACTTCACATTTATTAGATTCATTCATGTTGAGATAAACTGAGACAAAGGGATTAGGATATATCTGATTTCCACTCCAGAGCAGAAGGTGGCGGTATAACCACCAATAAACTGGATACCAACCACAGTCTATCTACTTTTAAATGTTCACGGTTGTAAAGATGTGAAACAACAAACACGGCTTGAACAATAAGGCATGCTACATTCTTGACTGCTCTTGGACACTTCCATGGATGACTTCCAGACTCTGCCATTGTTTGATTTTGACCGCGATCTGGCGGGAAAGGTTTTCCCCTGCATCCTGTGTGCACTCGCGATATTTGGGCATAACCGTAAACTTAACCATCATCATCGCGAGAGAGGATCATTGAGACAAGAAAGACCGTTGGCGAAAGTTGGAGGAGGTAAGCAGAAAACATTGTCATCTAACTGTGAAGCTGTTGATAAATGTCATCAACTGCTAGTCCATGAGCGATATTTTGGTAACGTTGATAGTTAATTTGTTATTTAGTGTCATTTTTTATCTCACTTAAAATGCCGAATGAGCCGACGAACATGCTAAAGCTAACGTCGTTAACTAGCTAGTCTGTGTAACTGCCAGTTATGGAGATGGTTCAAATATAGGATATCAGGATTGAAAACTAAATGACGGTAGCATTACCCTGGGAAAGTAAACGGAAAGTGTGCTACCCCAGGCGCTTATATGTCAGTAATATCAGCCCCTTTTACAAAGCTGTTGCGCCGTTATTCGGCTGCGTCACGTAAATTAGCTGCCAAGCTAGCTGCCATGCGGCGCTGACTGCCACTGTGGTTTTCGCTCTGCAGTTAATGTTACGCTCTGCCAGTGTCGGTAGTTGCACTCTCTGTCTCTCCGCTAGCTCTCCCTGCTCAGCATATAGTTATGTTCGGCTCTGTGTCACTGCACCCCCGGGCCAGTAACCTACATGCTGCCTGCACTGCAGTGACAAAGAGCCGGCTGAAAATCGGCAATGTTTCCTTAATATTCCTCGATTTTAAATATTGATGTCCACGCATTTTCAGTAATAATGTTGTCAGGCACTTAATAATAATACGTGTGCCTGTCAGTGGCAAAAACAAGCACTTCAACTTTGAGTAATATAGGATAATGTAACAATTCAGTAGGGATGGGTACTGAGCCCCGGTATTAATCAAAGGAGTCCAGGGAATTAATTATTAAAGACTCTGGTACCGTTAAGCTCCAATGTTATCAGTCTTTGTATCGGTACTGGAGACATTTAAAACATGTTATATGTGTTATGCTACACAAACATTATATTGCAGTTTTAGTTTCGCCAACTCCGTTTTTAATACGCAAAAAGACTGCAAAATGCGTCTATGATTATTTTGAGTATTTTCGATCTTTCCAATCCAGCGTCTGTGCGAGGGGGCGGGGCAGTTTACACACGCGGCTGCTACATGCAACACACACACGCACACACAAACACACACACACACACACACACACACACACACACACACACACACACACACACACACACACACACACACACACACACACACACACACGGCAGAGAGCAATTTGTCTAAACATCTAGCAAAAGTACACCACACTCAGACAGAAATGCACCGTTTTCGACTTTTCTTTTAGTAGCTCTGTAGCCCCCTCCACGAGTAACGTTTCCACGTCAGGTATTATGTATGCTAGCAGCAACACACGGAGTTAACACAGTTATACAAACATGGGTTAATGATGAGAGGTAACTGAGTTATTTATTTTGTTAAAGTTTCAGCTACAATAAAACAACCATGGTGCTGTTTCTTTTGATGTGAAATATTATTTATATATTTTAAATAAAAAGCAATGTTAATTATGTTTACAGTTCTGTCATCACATTATTTAATGTGATTTGTTAATTCAGTTTTAAAACTTATCACTTAGGCTGGATCCATGTCTTTTAAATTGAAGAACTCTGTTGAATTGGTTTGGATATAACTAAGTAATTCGTCAACTTCTGTCTGATAAGGGCACTGATAAGGTTCGGTGTAAAAAAAAGCAGATGTAATGATGAGTCTTAATTTACAGCAATATTGAGAGTTCTCTGTGTAACTTAATTTTCATGCATGTTGATTGGTCTCTCTCAATTCTTCACAGCAATTTGTGACTGCAAAAGTTCCTGTGGCTGCTGTCCGACCGCAAGAGTGTCCTGTCTAACCGTACCTGTGTCTGCAATCCAACTTCATCAGTGAGGTAAAAGGTGTCATCTGCCATTCTCAAGTTCATGATTGAAATGTTTTTAAAAAAAATTGCTGGTGATTTTGTTTTGGTGGGCAAATGTGGAGGTGTAAGGAGTGTAGTGAATCTCTTTCTGGTAGATATGAGTTACTAAAGCATTTTAGACTACAGCACCGGCATAGGCAACGCTATCCATGCCCACACACAAACTGCCCATGTACATTTAAGACATGGAATGCTTTGCACATTCATTTAAATAGAGCCCATCCCAAACAAAACTCTCAGGAGCAGCTGGAGTTGTCAATATTCAGTTGTCATTTGTGCACTTCGAGCGATCTTCCTACGGAGAGGGATTATTTTGTACACATTGGAACTCATTTTAAGAGTCATGAGACTGTTCCTTGTATGTTTGTGGGTTGCAGTTTTGAAACAAATATATACGCAACATTTCACTCTCACAAAAACAGGAAACACAAACCGCATACGTTGAAAGATTTCAAGCCAGGTGTAGTTAGAACCACTCTAGTTGCACAAGAATCCTCTGATAATAAGGAATACGCACATAATCAAGATGACTCTGCAGTTGAAGTACACAGTGCTTGTTCAAGTAGTGATGTGGATGTAACTCAGAACTCTTCCAAAGTAATTGAGAAAAACTTTGCTGCATCGTTGCTCAAATTAGAGCATTTTGCACATGTCCCGGGTACAAAAATTGATGAGTTTTTGGAAGAACTGCACTACTTAAGTTCAGCAACATTGCCCCTCTCCATTAACATTCTTGAAGGTGTATTTCAGAAACATAGTCCCACAACTGATAAGTCTGTGATAATAGAAGTAGCCACTGCTCTCTGCGCATCAAACCCTTTGCTCAAAGCCATAGGGAAGGGTGGTCCCCTAAGGACATCTTATCTCCGCAATCAGTATTACAAAGACAGCTTTAATGTTGTAGAACCCATAGAGTACATACTTGATGCCAAGGAAAAAAGGAGTTTTCAGTATGTGCCTGGACTCAAGTCTTTGCAGCAGCTCTTTCAGAGGAAAGATGTTGTAGACAAGGTGGTTGAAAACCACAGAGTGCAGCAGAGTAATAGGGGGACTGGTGAACAACAGATTTACAAATCTTCCCAGGATGGTTCACACTTCAAGGAAAACGGTTTTCTATCAGGGGATGACTTAAGAATTTTGTTGACTATATACATAGATGACTTTGAGATTTGCAATCCTCTGGGTACTTCTCGCAAGAAGCATAAGCTTTGTGGAATCTACTGGACTTTGAGTAATTTGCCTCCAGGCTCACATTCATCACTATCCTCAATTTACCTGGTGGTCTTGTGTAAAACTGATGATGTGAAGAAGTATGGTTATGACCGTGTCTTACATCCTCTTCTTCAAGATATGATAACTCTAGAACAAGTTGGTGTTTTCATTCCATTGCTTGGCAGATGTCTTAAAGGCACCATTCAGGTTGTTGCGGCAGACAACCTGGGAGCTCACAGTATAGCTGTTTTCAATGAGAGCTTTTCTGGTGGATATATCTGCCGATTTTGCACAGCAACAAGTACAGACATTCAAACAAAAGAGGTAAAGTCAGGTGCATTCAGTCTAAGGACAAAAGAACTCCATGACTCTCATGTGAAATCAGCGCAGGAGAATGGGGCAAGCTGTTTTGGGGTGAAAAGACATTGTTCCATCACTCAATCTCTCGACCACTTCAGTATTCACACGGGTTATCCTCCAGATATTATGCATGATATTTTTGAGGGGTTAGTGCCAGTAGAGCTTGCACGTTGTTTGGCATTGCTAATATCTAAGAAATATTTCAATCTTGAAACCCTCAACAAATCTATCCTGCAGTTCCCTTATAAGTGGGCAGACAAAACAAACAGGCCACATGTGATCCCACACACATTTTCTAAAAGAAAAACAATAGGTGGGAATGCCCATGATAATTGGGCATCTGGTGCCTGAGGGTGAAATTGCATGGCAAATACTGTTGGACTTAAAAGACATTGCAGAGCTTGTGGTTGCTCCAAGACAAACAGATGAGTTAATTGCCTATCTTGAGGGCAAGATTTCAGAGCACAGACAAAAGTACCAAGAACTCTTCCCTGATGTGCGACTGCTACCAAAGCATCATTATCTGGAGCACTATCCACAACTGATCAGGATGTTTGGTCCTCTTGTGGGCCTCTGGACCATGCGTTTTGAGGCCAAGCACAGTTTTTTTAAGCAGGTTGCGCGACACACCAATTGCTTTAAAAATGTGCCCCTCTCGCTAGCTACTAAGCATCAGCTAATGATTTCCTATCAACTGGTATCATCCAGTTTTGATGAAGCTGCCCTGGAAATCACAAAGGTCTCAACAGTGCCTTTGGATGTATTGAAACAAGAAATAGCTCAGACTATTGCCCAGAACTTCCCTGGTACAACTGAAGTTCACTTAACAAAGTGTGTGTCAAGCAAAGGGGTAACATTCAGAAATGGGATGATAGTTGCTCATGGGTCTACAAGTGGACTGCCTGACTTTGGAGAGATTCTTCCGATTTGCATTGTACAGGAGAGACTATGTTTCATGGTGAGAAGGCTTTATGGGTGGTATAGGGAGCATTTCAGAGCCTTTGAGCTGATTCCAACAAGAGAAACTGTTTTGATTGAGCTTGAGGAACTGGCAGATGACTATCCTTTGGCAGACTACTTTGTTGGACCTCTCAGAATGGTGACATTAAAAAGACACATAGACATATGAGGTAACCGACAGATTTAACATTGAATGGTTATTTTGTCCTCTCATTGCTCTGTTGAAATTAAGATTAACCCTTGTGCATCCCTTGAAAAAAAAGTTCTGTATAACATGTAGGCTAATTTTGTCATCCCTCTTTCACAGACGGCCGTGGCATGGCTACTCCAGTGAAGCTCAGAATCATTTTAGGAGAAAACAGTTCCCAGAGATTGATCCTTCCAGATGGGATTCCAGAGTCTGTCACTGAACTCACACAGCAAATTAAGAGGCAGTGAGGAATAGAAGGGGAATTCAGGCTCCAAATCATGGATGCTGAGTTTGGGAATGAATTCACCAACTTGCTGTCAACATCAGATGTCCAGGACAGAAGTTCCATCAAGGTCATCTTTACATCAGTTGCACCTGCACAGCCTGTTGGCTCCCTGCCCCCTCCCTACTCAGCTGCTGCCACTTCCCGCTGTCTAAATGACTCCTTATCTCTCTCATCTGGACGCTCCGTCAATACTGACATACTGTCTTCTCCTGAGTCCATGTCAAGATCATCTGGATGGCCCCCTGTCTTCATTGTGCCCCGGTTCTCTTACGACACTGAACTACAGCTGGACAGGGCCAACGCTACTTTCAAAACGGACAGAACATTGTTGAGTCCTGACAACAAACTTAAATCTGCCATTCTTGATGGCTTAGATGAGAAGATTATAGAGTACAAAGTCTACCTCTCTGACAGTGAGTTTGAGGAGGTAGCAAAAGCTCTTGTCTCATCACATCCATGTTTGAAAGAACCCGGTTCTTTCACTGGATATGGCGGATGGAAGACGAGCTTGAAATATAAACTTGCTAACTACCGAACAAAGCTTAGGCGGCTTGGATGCCCAGAAGTTGTAGTAAATGCCCTAAAACACAAACCTGATGGCAAATGCAGTCCTGCCTATGGTGTGAAAAAGCCGAAAAAAGCAGAGGTGAATTACTGCCCCACCTACCCATCCGGGGAAACGGCAGAGACGCTTGAAAAGTTAAGAGTGACCCTCCTCTCAGAAGTAATACAAAGGACTAATGAGGACAAGGTGGCAACATTGATGGAAAAGACCTTTGCATGCAGAAGGCAAGAGGTTGTTCGGCAGGCACCAATGATAGCCGATTTCAAAACCAGGTGGCCGGCTCTCTTCCATGTGCGTGAGGTAAGTGAATGAATGTGTGAAGGAACGTCCCCTTTTTACTTTTATTGGGATATATATAGTAGACAATGAATGCTTACGGACTGCACAGTATGTGCCATATAAAAGACATATTGACAAATTCTGAATTTTGTATGTACAGTGGCATTTGTATGCAGGAATCATATAAATAAAACATGATTTATGCAATTGCATGTCTTAAACGGACTGAACTGCTAAATCAAACCTGTGAACAGTGACATCAAAATAGCCAATCTGAGTTTTGTGGGTTTTGTTTTTTTGTTGTAGGTGAATGCAGAATTTAAGAGAATCACAACAATTAATTTGCAATCCAAGTTCTTCTCTTCGCTGGATATTCACTCTACAAGCCTGATCGACATGTATACCAAGAAAGGTGGAGTTCAAGGGAAGAAGATCAAAAGCATCATGCTTCCCATAACCCAGGTATGAAAACAATGTAAAGGTGACAAAGAAACTGTAGGAGCTGTACAAAGTCTAGGATGTTCCATGAATAGCCTAGCATCTGGAGCATTATGTGTTCGATATTTTTTTGACACTTAGCACCACATCCATTCCCCCAGTGGGGGTCATTGTATCAGAGTGAGCGGCATACTATTATGAAGGCCTAAAATAACGCACTACAAAGCTGTCCAGCAGTCTTTCATGGAAATGGCAGATGTTCCTACCCCAATGGTCACTGAGTGTACTGTAGGGCTGCAGCTATCAATTATTTTAGTAATCGAGTATTCTATCAATTATTCCATTGATTAATCGAGTAATTGGAAACAGATTACCTTTTTAAAGCAAAAGTATTTCTTCAATAAAAAGCCATTTTAAATATTCAAAATAAGACAACTAATTGTTTTCCTTTTAAAAAAAAATGTATTGCATAGTATATTATCTGTCCAAACTAAACCCATTTAATTAAAGTGCAATATTACATTCAGGGTTTTAAAGAAAACATTTGTGAAACGGTGAAACCCAGTCTGCTTGTTGTTCTTAATGGGCTTTTTTATAGCATGTTCTCTGATCTGCATACTTAGACTGACAGCATTGACGTGAGACGCGAATGCATCCTCAAAGGTCTTTGTGTATACTTCAATGAAGATCCAGAGAAGCTGGTGAAGGAATACATGGTATGTTGATTTACCTTTTTTATCTTCACAAAGAGGAGGATGATCATAGTTGGAATGGATTGTGTTTCTTCTAAAACTAACCCTTAGGGAAATGTTGACTTTACATTTTGATGATGTTGGATGTGTTCATGCTTTTTGGAAACAGTGTTTTTTGTTCTTTCTTTTTTTTCAATTTGGAAAATCCAAACTACATAAAGCTCAATATGACACATTATAGAAATGGGATGTAATGCACATCAGTGAAAATCACTCTCCTTCTTATTTGTTTTTTCACAGAGCAACAGCAGTCAAACGACAATGGCAGAGACGGTCTTCGGAATATTTGTCATTCGAATATTTGTCATTCGACACGAAGGTGCAGAGCCTGGGGATGACCCCTAGAATGTTGGGATCATTCTGGAGGGGGTCGAAGTGCTGGATGAGTTGGGAAACGTATCTTTTGCGGTGGCGATGATGTTTGCTCTCGTGTATGCTCTAAACTTGAGCTACCCTCCAGAGCTGAAGTTTACATTTGAAGCACTGCAGAAAATAATGATGGAGCTAGATGGAAACAGACTATCCACAAAAGGACAAGTCCTCAAAACATTGCTTTCCCGTGCCTAATGTCACTGTTTGGGATCGCCTCATGTTCCAAACATGAGGCCATCAGAGATTCGGTGACTCACCTCTTTGACAGAAATGTTGATTATATGCAAGAAGTATAAAAGTAAGCATTCAAAGTTGGCTGTAGCATGGTTATGTGGACCTCACTGAGCAGAGGGCTGTGCAAGGAGGCAGATGTTACCATGTTGCCTTATTTGGTCTACTGTCGAAACTCAAGTTTGTTATACTGTTCACCCTAAAGTTGAAACATTTTTATATTTGGGAAGAAACTGTGTTTTTTCAAGCATCTGTCAGTGTAAAGCTATTTTGTGAAATATATATTCACTGTTATATTTAATATCTGTCAGTGTAAAGCATTGTTTATCTTTGCCTATTTTGTGAAATATATATTCACTGTTATATTTAATATCTGTCAGTGTAAAGCATTGTTTATCTTTGCCTATTTTGTGAAATATATATTCACTGTTATATTTAATATCTGTCAGTGTAAAGCATTGTTTATCTTTGCCTATTTTGTGAAATATATATTCACGGTTATATTTAATACAGTGAAACCCAGTCTGCTTGTTGGTTGAGATGGTGTTCTTAATGGTCTTTTTTTATTGCATGTTCTCTAATCTGCATACTTAGACATCTTGCGTTTGTGTTATGTTTCCACCCTTGAAGCTCACTAGACTATAGAAATTCTGTTTCTGTTGCTGTTCACTCTAAACGTTTTAAATGTGTAAACACTCAAAAGTTATTCTTTGAATGAACTTCATTAAATCATGGACAGTATTTCCACATGATGAAATGGCTTTCTTTCAGCTTTAAGCAATTACGTTGACCCAACCCAGGTAAACAAGTTGGTAACAAACCTTATAAATAAGTAGTATCAATCCTAATAGATTACATTGACCCAACCCAGGTAAATCAAGTTGGTAACAAACCTTATAAATAAGTAGTATCAATCCTAATAGATTACGTTGACCCAACCCAGGTAAATCAAGTTGGTAACAAACCTTATAAATAAGTAGTATCAATCCTAATAGATTACGTTGACCCAACCCAAGTAAATCAAGTTGGTAACAAACCTTATAAATAAGTAGTATCAATCCTAATAGATTACGTTGACCCAACCCAAGTAAATTAATTTGGACCAATCAAATTGCTTAATCTTGAAAGAAAGTGATTTAACCTCTTAAGCCCTGAGCCTGTTTTTCAGGTTTCAGGCTCGAAAATGCCACTAACACAACAAAGACTATATCGTCACTTCTAAAAGGGGTAAATTAATCATCTTTTCTCTCAAAGCAAGGTTACATCTGTGAGTTGGATGTAGAAGTGTCAGAATCAATATAGATGTTTTTATTTTAAAGTAAATTCAGATGGAACATAGTAAAAACATGTAAATTCTAATGTCCGCCTAAAAAAAACCCATTACTTATAGTAAAATCCACCCTTGAATGATGGGTTAGTAGACTAAAAGCTTTAGGAATCCAAACTATAACATATAATAAGTACCCTGTATCAAGATTGATGCAAAACAAGTTAAATTTGACCTTTTTAGAGAGGTTTAGAAAAATAAAGTCCAGGCGGACTAACCTCTGGGTAATTTGGGAACCATCAGTTCCATTTGAACTTTTTCACTGTAAAAATCATTTTATTACTTTGAATTTTCACTATAGGTATTCATTCCATCCAAATACAACTGTTGTGAAAAAAAATAAAATATATAAAAACATACTCTGTTATCCTCTTAGGCAAGGCAAGGCAAGTTTTATTTATATAGCACTTATAGGCCCCACGGACCGAAATCGCATCATTTGCAGGAAACAACGTCTAAGGAACCTTACTATTTAATAAACTATGAATATTTTATATCCATATAACGGGTAAAACTCATTTAACTGATCTTTTTCATTTATTTTTTCAAAAAAAACCACAATGCTAACAGTGAGCATCTGAATTAGCCCCGAGCGAAAAATGCTAACCTATTACTGCACCGAAAATCACTCCTAGCTCCCTTATTACTTATCCTAGCTCCCTTATTACTTATCCTAGCTGCACATCCAACACATCGTTTTTGATCGTAAAGACACAGAATCTAACGGTGCCCACCTCAACACTGAAAGATACAAACTTGCGACGTTATCAACAAAAACGTACATCAAAACAAGTGGAGTTAGGTACTAGCATGCGCTAGGCTAATGGCTTACCTTCCTCTTTTTCTGGTCTAAACTGGTCTTCAATGGCATTAAAACGATAAAAACGATGATGTAGTTAATCCATAGGTTAATATCCAATGTGGCTGTGTCTCCTTTGAAATGTTCTGATAATCTATAAGCAATAAAACTGCAATTCCGTTATCTGCTGTCCGCTCTGCGCTCCGTGTGCTCTGGGTTCTGCTGTAATGCCTGCTTGTTAGTAGTAAACAATAAATGAATTCGGCTGCGTAATGTACTTAAACTGGCTGGCATTCTTTATACTTTACGCAGGACCATATCTCTGGAACCCATTGGTCGATTCGTGTGATTTACACCTTTTTCTTAACCATCAGAACCAATAGAATCGATGGGCAGTTCCCAAATCAACGTAAAAATTACCATAGCAGACATAATAGAGAAGCGAACAAAGCATATCTGAAAGTGCACGCCTGGACGGCAACATTTTATACCCAGTATATTGCCATAAATATGATGAAGGATTATCAGTCAAAATTTCTACGTGACACAAAGACATTGGATTAACCTTGAGCGGCGTTTTTATTCCGGTGAACACAACTTTTGATCACAAATCAAAAAAGGTAAGACGAAATTATTGTAATATTTTTTAAACCGGATGTTGTTTACGTTCTCTTTTCTGGCTGATAGCTCCGCAATTCGGGGGCGTACAGTGATGATATTATATGTCTGGAATCTGTGGAGTCTCAGCTTTAAATCGTATATCTTGTTTGTGCAGTTACGATAAGTAATAAGGGCATTTCTACCGTGAGTGCTGTGCAAAATCCGTTAGCATTAGTTAGCATTTTTTCGCTCCATGCTAGTTCAAAGGCTTGGTATTACTCTTGTGTTTCTTTTAGCTAAAAATGGTTCACATTGTCAGTTAGCGGAGTTTCTTAGCGTTAAAAGGGTATGGAACATTAATAGTTTCATAAATGTTAAGAAGCCCTGAGACATAGTCTCGTAAAAAAACTGTGGGGGGGGTCCACTGGGGGGACCCTCGGGCTTAAGAGGTTAATCATGTGGAAATATTGTCCATGATTTAATTACGTTCATTCAAAGAGTTATTTCTTTGAGTGTTGATACAGGGTACTTATTATATGTTGTAGTTTGGATTCCTAAAGCTTTTAGTCTACCATCCCATCATTCAAGGGTGGTTTTCACTATAAATAATGTTTTTTTTTTTGGACGGACACTTACATTTCTTTACTATGAATACTGAATTTACTTTAACCTCTTAAGCACCGCCCCACCGATACCGGGGGGAAAAACGCGTCACTGCAGGAGACAGCGTCTGGGGGCTTCTTAATATTTAAAAACCTATGAATGTCTCATACTCAATTAACGGGAAGAAATTCAGCTACCTGACGATACAACACACTCTCACTCCCTAAACGTCCATGAGCGACGCTTGGTCAGGGTCCCGTGGCGTGCAGTTGGGACGCGCCGAGGCTCCTTCAGCTTCATAAACGGACGCAAAGAGCTTTCAACTGATTGCAATGTATTCCCATCGGCGGCGGTATTTGACGCTCATGGAAGCACCGCACCCGTTTATGTCGGCAGCTCTTAAAGGCAATGTGAGCGTCCATTCCCATTGGATAACGGAGAATTGTACACCCGGAGGTAAGTATTCTCCTTACTGTCGATTGATTTGACAGTGATATCTCCACTACTCATCAACTCAAAAACACCATATTATCCTTGTTAATTAAACAACATTGATAGGTTTAAATTTTGTACAATGCTTTTGTGTTTTTCCCCTTCAATTCTGAGAAACAACTTGTTTTCTCTGAAATGTGGAGCGCCAAAGAGACTACACTACCCACAATCCCCAGCTATTGTTGTGAAGACGCCTGTCCGCTTCGTGATGAGTCAACAAGCTCTGTGATTGGATGAAACATAAATTCATACAAAAAAAGTCCAACTCTGTCTCCTAAAGATTACTTTCCCACAGAACTAAACTGCATTCTCAATTACGTTTAGCAAGAAACGTATTTTCTCCCACGTTACATTTGTTATGAACGTATCTTAATTACGTTTATTTTCTACATATCTTTGCCATTTATTGTCTTGCTTATAATAATGATAATAGTCATTTATAAATATCATTTTAGAGCACACATTTGAAATCGAGAATCGGGCTCGATATATGGTTAAATTAAAATCAGTAGGCGAGGCTGTAATTTCGCCAGCTGTTACTCTCATGAGCGAGGCAGAAAATAATAGTTTTAACATGCCAAAAAGCTGCTGTGTCGTTTATTGCACCTCAAACATTAAAACAAATCCAGAGTTACGTGTTTCTGTACTTCCTCTAAGAACAAAGGACAGTAAAAGAAGATCTCTGTGCCTTCAGGCTTGACTGCCATTCAAATGACAGCGTTGGTTTCCCCTAAAAAGGTTGACTTTTAAAATCTGTCCAGGGACTACAGATGAAAAATAGCCTCTTGGCTAACTCTGGCACATTTACAGAAATGTTCATTCATGTGCACTGTCCCTGTTAAAACATGAATAAATAAAAGTGGGCGGGGCTGTAAAGTGACGTAGATTTTACTCTCATCTATTGTTCAAAACCATTCTATTTATTCTAACGTAAATTACATGCCAGTGTTTTATCTTTTTATTTCTTATATTTTTATACTTTATTTGCTATGAGTTATATCTGAACAAATTATGTTTCTGAAGATGTGTAGTCAATTTCCACCCTTCAATGTAGCATAAATGTGAACTCTCATTAACAGGAACAATATGCAATGCACGTTTTTAAAGATATTACTTATTTTCTTTGAATATAAGAATGTAAATACTGAGTTGAGAGAATAGTCAGGGGATTTGGGTGATGGGAGACACATCTATGGAATCACAATTTCAATAGCTTACCATTAAATGACGGATATGCCTTTCTGTCTGTGATGTTTTACAAATCAGATATTAATGTGTAGAAGTAATAGCAATATCCTGTAGAATTATATAAAAACATGAATAAAACTAAATATCTTCAGATGTTATACATACATAAGTGTCCTACACTAATAATACAAAGTTATTATTAGTATGCTGTGTGTACCTTGTGTGCACCGCCTAGTGGTTAAAGCACGTTATTGAATTATTTTTGTTGAATAATGTTATTTTTGTTGAATAATGTTATTTGATGAAAAATATATTAAGAGTACATACTTTCATAGGGGGAAAGTAGAAGGTCAATGATAGAAGTATAGAATATAAAAAAATCAAGAAGATACTGTAAGTGATCTCTACAATAAAACAGTTTAGTACAGGATGTACAAAGATATTAATAGGAGGATGTGCAAAACAGACAAACTAATTAACCTTTATTAACACATTAAAGAATACTTTAGGTTAAGGTCTTCTTTCAAATAAGAAAAAAGCTTTGGGGGGTATCTATCTACAGATAAATATTAATAGTACTTAACGTCTAAGATATTGCTTTCCTGCAATGTTAACTATGTTGAAGCACTTATTTTAACTGATATTATACATATGAATTATACTCTTATGTATAGATAGTAGGGCTGTCAAACGATTACAATTTTTAATCAGATTAATCACAGCTTAAAAATTAATTAATCATGATTAATCACCATTCCAACTATGTCCAAAATATGCCATTTATTTATGTATATTGTTGTGGGAATGGAAAGATAAATGAAAGAAGGCGGATATATCCATTTAACACAGTATGTATGTTTATTATAACGTTTTTCTGTGTGTCAAAATGAAAGACAACCCACACACCTATCAATCATCAAACCGTGGGGTCTTAATTCATTACGTGTTGATTTCTATCAACGGGGGAGTACTTCAGGAAAGTCGACAGGGGGGGGGGGGCGGCGGCGGCGGCTAGTGGAGTACTTCGTGACCACAGAGTGCGAACGTTGTGATCAGCTGTTTTAGCGCAGTTCTCCAGTGAAGGGGGGGGGGGAAGTCTCCCTCCGCAGCCGGTTGGCGTAGTTTTGGCACAATTCCGTTGTACAGACCGACGTTAACAGCAGCCCTGTCTGTGCACACGGAGACCGACTCTGTCGTCCGGTGATCTAACCGCCTTCTGGAAAAGCCTCACAAGTACGTCGGTACGCAAATGCTCTTTGTGACACAAGTTTCAGATTACGCACATAACCTGTGTACCAGTTATGTGCACCCCTGTACTACAGCAAAAGTATTCTCCGTCGGGACTTCCTGCAACAACAGGGACATTATCAAAGATGTTCTATTGAGAAGACGTTCACTACGTGACAAAAGTTTTCAAAACCGTTTCTGGTCTTCGGTATTTCCAGACATGTGGCTACTGAAATCAATCTTACTAACTGCTGTTTGTGCAATTTACTCCGCGCGAGTTGGCGGACTTTATTTTGCTTACTTTAACATCATTTTTCATGGTGGGGCTAAGCCATTTCTTGGTATGGGTGTAGCCTACCCCAGCCATACCCTGGCGCTGCCACTGGTGGCACGTATGGGGCAGGCCATTCTGCACATGCGTTAAATGCGTTAAATATTTTAACGCAATTAATTAAAAAAATTAATTACCGCCGTTAACGCGATAATTTTGACAGCACTAATAGATAGTATAAGAAATGTGCAGAATTTGACAGTTTAATGGTGGAGGTATACACACATATTGATAGATGTCTTGTAATGCTCTGTTGAGGAACCTGTGACCCAAGTTTTTCATTCATTGCATAACTACACCATAGTTGTGCATATGATATGTCAATAAACCTTTGAAAATCTTGAAATCTTGAAAGGGATGTGCAAAATAGCCATTATATACACTTTTTAATTAACTATTAGTAGAGAATAACAATTAATAAATATACTTTATAGAGATCTGCAAATAAATGTTTAGTCTTTTCAAGCACCAACTATCAAATATCTCTCCTGATTGTTGGCACTTGACAATCACCTTCCCTGAATTTTACTCAGGTGTAACTAAAGTCTGATTTAAGGGTTGTTTATATTTCACATCATTAATCAGAATCTGCAAAGTAACTTAAATAACCTCTGAATTGTAGTGGAATTACAAAGTAACAATGAGCTGTCATGTGGGTATATATTAATGGATACAAGTGATTTTCACCCATTTAGTAATTACATGTTTTACATTTGTACACACCAATTTGTTTCCTATCGCCTAAACCTCCAGGGCTGTACACAGTTTAATACTGTCAACTTCTAATTTTGAAAAACGAAAACGTCTTTTAAATCTACAATTCCCAGTAGAGACGTGCCATAGAGAACATGCTGCGAAACACAATAGCCAGCATGTGTAGTTCTGGGGGGGCGTTCGAGTCCAGTTTTGAATAGTCTGCCGTGGTTTCGTTCCATTTCAAAGAGCTTGACGCTCGGCGTAACCTTGGAGCACTGCCACTCCAACATCCAATCCCAGAGCTTGAAGATTAATCACGGGGTTTGTTGCAAAGCGGACAGGCGTCGTCACAACAATAGCTGGGGTTTGCGAGTAGTGTAGTCTCTTTGGCGCTCCACATTTCAGAGAAAACAAGTTGTTTCTCAAAATTGAAGGGGAACATGCTCATTTCCTACAATAATGTGTCTGACCCTCCAGCGATGCTGTATACTGAGTTTGGTGTTAAAAAACAAACATTTGAAATTTAAGTGAATATTTAACTGATTTTAACATTATGCTAATTAAAAAATTCGGAGTTACTTTGTAAAGGTTTCCAAAAATGGAAATGTAGTAGTTTGGATTAATTTGTGACTTGTAAATCATCAAAAATTGTACATTCTCCGTTAGCTTACGAGCTCCCCGTTTGAGCTAGCAACTATTTTCCTTGCAATTTAGCATAATATTGGATAGGGGTTGAATTAGTCCTGGATTGGAGTTTTTACAATCATTCCCCTAGGAGGAGTTTGCAAAAATGTCGTTAAAATGGCTGAAAAACGCTTATTTTTCAAAATGGCCAGCTTTCTGGGGGGCGTGGCTAATGACAAATAATTTGAAATATGTGTGCAATTATAATGGCAATGTGTATACAGCGTTTCGGGAATATCGGAAACACTATATGCGAGTAGTTTGTAGTAATTTGTGACATGTAAATCGTCAAATATGGATATCAAATTACGAGCTCATCGTTTGAGCGATCGACTATTCCTTCGCAATTTAGCATCACATTGGATATGGGCTGAACTTGTCCTGGATTGGAATTTTTCCGATCATTCCCCTATACACTGTAAAACCTGACAAGTTAATAGAACTCAAAAAAAAAATTGAAACTGATTACATCGAAATTTTTGAGTACCTTAACTTAAATGTTTTAAGTTAAAGTATAATCTTATCAATTGAGTTCTATTTACTAGTAATTTTTAAGTGACACAAACATATTGTTTTAAGTTAAAGAAACATGGATATATTAAGTTATTTAAACTAATAATTTTTGTTAACACTGTACATATAAAGATCAAGTATCTTTAACTTAAACATTTTCATATCTCTTCAACTAGCTATTTTGTTAGCACAGTAGATATGAAAATCAGGTAGATTTAACTTAAATATTTTTATTATCTCTAAACCCCAATATGAATTAAAAATTTCAATTGAGTAGTACTCAAAACGGAATGTCGAATACTTAAAACGTTTGTTGAAACCGATTACATCGACATTTTTAGTTAACTGTAACTCAAAATCCCTAAGTTAACATTTTGACTAAACATTAAAAAGCACTTTAAAACTGACAATTTAAATGCAAATTACTGTTTTATTAAGTGACACACACTTTACCAAACAATATATATCAATTATAGCAAATAACTAACTTTTAAATACAAAATAAATTAAACAGTGCTAAGGCCTTGACAAATATCCAGATATATTTTTTTTAAAGTATAAAATAATGTATGGGAAACAGTCCTTCAACTTGAAGCTGAACAGTAACACATTTTTAAATTAACAGATTTAAAGTGCAGGATGTAAACAGAGAACATTGTGTGTGTGTGTAGAATATGTATTGTATGGTATCAAAATGTATGTGAAAATGTTTTCCATCCTTTTTTAACATTTACAAACAAACAAACTTGAACAGTAACACATATTACAATGCATAGAGCAGATTTAAAGAGTGTGTGTGTGTGTGTGTGTGTGTGTGTGGGGGCCACAACGCCAGCATCCAGCCACAAGGGAGTGTGGTGTGTGTATGTGTGGGGCACAACGCCAGCGTCCAGCCACAAGGGAGTGTGGTGTGTGTGGGGCACAACGCCAGCGTCCAGCCACAAGGGAGTGTGGTGTGTGTGGGGCACAACGCCAGCGTCCAGCCACAAGGGAGTGTGGTGTGTGTGTGGGGCACAACGCCAGCGTCCAGCCACAAGGGAGTGTGGTGTGTGTGTGTGTGTGTGGGGCACAACGCCAGCGTCCAGCCACAAGGGAGTGTGGTGTGTGTGTTATATTGTAGGCAGGCCCATCAATACTTTCTGGATGAAGTCGAAAGTGTTTGCCAACTATTTCGGGTAACTCAGTGTGGGGAGTTCCATAACTTTGTCCCCCTCAATGACAACAGCGATCTTCTCTGGGCAGAAGAGCGTGGCATTTGTCGACCTGGCACTGATCAGGAGAAGTCCGACCGCAACGTCATCTATTTCTGGATCCTCAGACTGCTCTACCTGATGACAAGAACAGATACACGTTACCTATTACCCCAAATTGCCTTAGCTATCTCAGAAATATGTTTGCTGAAAAATACATCAGTGACATATCACATCAAATAACCTAATGTTTTGTGCATAACGTGGGTTTAAGGAAACGCCTATTCGCATTGCACCAGAAACTTCAGCCTCTAAAATAACCAATCAGTTGACATAAATTCTTTCTACAGAAAAAACATGTATAACCTTCATAAGGGTAGTATTTATTGCATCACTGTATTAGACTGTTACTATTAGCTAGTTGTACCTAATAAACTGGAAACTGAATATATATTTGCGGTATAATCTCTCCCTACTACACATACAAAAATATATGGGGAACACTAGAGATTATTTTGTATTGAACACTGGTGCTGCAGGAAAGAAAGCCCTCTCTTGATTGTGTGTATGTGTGTGTGTATGTATGTGTGTGTCTGTGTATATCTGTGTGTGTATCTATGTGTGTGTGTCTGTGTCTGTATGTGTGTGTCTGTCTGTGTGTGTATGTCTATGTATGTGTATCTGTGTGTATGTGTGTGTCTGTGTGTGTGTCTGTCTATGTGTGTGTGTGTTTATGTGTGTCTATGTGTGTGTGTGTGTTTATGTGTGTGTGTATGTGTCTGTATGTGTGTGTATCTGTGTGTGTATGTGTGTATGTATCTGTGTGTGTGTGTGTGTCTGTGTGTATGTATGTGTGTTTATGTATGTGTGTGTGTATGTGTGTCTATGTATGTGTGTGTGTCTGTGTATGTATGTATGTGTGTGTGCGTGTGTCTGTCTGTGTGTGTATGTGTGTCTATGTATGTGTGTGTACGTGTGTGTGTGTATGTGCCTGTGTGTGTATATGTGTGTATGTGTATCTGTGTGTGTGTGTGTGTGTGTGTGTATGTGTCTATGTGTGTGTATATGTGTGTGTCTGTGCCTGTATGTGTATCTGTGTGCGTGTATGTGTGCATGTGTGTGTGTGTGTCTGTCTTTGTGTGTCTATGTATGTGTGTCTATGTGTGTGTGTGTATCTGTGTGTGTATGTTTATGTGTGTGTGTGTGTGTGTCTATGTATATGTGTGTATATGTGTGTGTATATGTGTGTGTGTGTATGTGTGTGTGTATCTGTGTACATGTGTCTGTCTATGTATGTGTGTGTGTCTATGTATGTGTGTGTCTGTGTGTCTATGTGTGTGTGTGTGTGTGTGTGTGTGTGTGTCTATGTGTGTCTATGTATGTGTGTGTGTGTCTGTGTGTGTGTGTATGTGTGTGCGTGTGTCTGTCTATGTGTGTGTGCATGTGTGTATCTGTATCTGTGTATGTGTATCTATGTGTGTGCATGTGTGTGTCTGTCTATGTGTGTGTATGTGTCTGTTTGTATGTATGTGTGTCTGTTTGTATGTATGTGTATCTGTTCATGTGTCTATGTATGTGTGTGTCTATATGTGTGTATGTGTGTGTGTATGTGTCTATGTGTGTGTGTCTGTGTGTGTGTGTGTGTCTGTGTGTATCTGTGTGTGTGTGTGTGTGTGTCTGTGTGTGTATGTGCCTGTACAGATGTAGCGCTTCATTTCAGACGCCTACCCATGCGGGTCCGTGATCGGCACGGGGTGGGCCCCTGCTGAAAAGGAAAACCCCCCCGCAGGACTTGAAACGCCCCCTTGATAAATAAATGTAATTTTAATTAAACCAGCTGCAATGGATCATGGATCCACCAGGGGGAGCCGTGAAAAGCTGCCACAGTGGAACTCATGTGAAATAAACAGCTGATAGATCTACAGGTATCTGATCGGATATTTGTTAAGATCCATATGTCACGGATAGGATCATATTCTGTGCTAAATAAGAGACATGTAATCATTTACAAAACATCACCATGTTTTTATTTAACAAAATAATGTTGTTTAATTCACGTAGGTGTAAGTACAAAACCATCGCTATGTTTTTTCATCAGGAAATGCAGCCCGGCTCAAACAAACGATTTTCAATCATCATCCTCACGATCATTTAATGCAGGGGTGTCAAACTCAATTTCATCGCGGGCCACATCAGCATTATGGTTGCAATCAAAGGGCCGGTTGTAACTTTAAGACTATATAAAAATACATATATAAATATATCATATATATAAAATAATGTATTATATTACATTATTGCCTCTGCATTGGATTATCGGATAAGGTAATAATAACTTCATGATTAACTACGACTGAAAGCAGAAGTCTAGGGCAAATAATTGCAAGTCTCTTCAGTGAGAATGTCACAAAATGATTTAAAAAGAAAATATCGCGGTAAATAAACGTCCCGATACCGTCGTGAGACTGACAAAATCTACCGCGATTTTTTAAACCTTTATTTAACCAGATGGTCCCATTGAGATCATCGATCTCTTTTTCAAGAGAGACCTGTCCAACATGGCAGCAAGTAGGTTACAACATGAACATAAAACAACAGAACACAAAAGGACATCGTATTTATATGGGGGTTATTCCCTATCTTTATTCAAGAGTGTGGTATTTAAATTTGAGAGCATACTTTATGTATTTATTTCCCTCAAACCCTGTCCTCGCACTCAAATAGTGCCTGCTTGCACTTTGCTCTGCTTCTGCTCAAACTGTACGCTTGCACTCAGATATATTGCTTCTTACAGATTTGTTCTGCTCTCAGATTTATTCTGTGAGCGCTCAAAACTTTTGTGCAACAATCCTGTCAAAATCCCTCAACCAATAGGAGGCCAGGTGTCCTTGCGGGTGCGTTCGCTTGACTTATTACAGCGTCCCGTAAGGGCGGTTACTCTTTGGTTTATAAACTCCCGCCCTCCACGGCTTTATAACATAGCGTGTACTGTTCACGAGAGAGCACGCTCGTGATCTGTCAAGAGGAGGGGGGGGGGTGTTATGCCGTGTGTGCATGATGCACCTCGCGGGAGCGTGCACAGCGTAAAGCAAAACCTCACAGACATGTATTGATCTGTACGGCAAAGTACGGTTTGGAAACTATATAATTTCCTTTTGGAGGGCATGCATAACATGGCATAACACCAGAGCCTCGCTGCGGGGAAACGTTGGCGCTTTTCCGAGTTTGTTCTAATCTGTCAAAATGACAGACTGCTTTCAGATTTTTCCGTCATTGTTAAAAAAAAAAAAATCGGTTAGCGGGACCACTGCTGTCCCAGCAACATCAGTACCAAGCGAGAGAGTTCTTTCCAGAGCAGGGGATATTGTAAATGCCCAAACATCCCAGCTTATAAATACCTGGAAATGTGGACATTCTCATATTCCTAAAAACCTGTCTGATGATGCTGAGTGAGTGACTAGTGAGTTTGAGTTGAGTTACTTGAAAAACTAAAGTGAAACTTGATTTATTTTATTGCAGGGTCTGATTATTAAATGTCCTTGTTTATTTGTGAGCTGCAGTGGCACAAAGAAAATGCCTACTTTGTTTGGTAGTACTATAGGTACAAAAACACTGGTTTTCTTGTTCCAGTCTGTTACTGTCACTTTGTTTTTGACAATACTGCTATCCTACTAAAATGCTGTACAAATCAGATTTATTATTTAATAAAGAAACATTTTCGGAGTAAAAAAAAATTGTATTGAATTTTTTATTTTTTTTTTATTTCCCTTTATTATTCAATATCGCGATAAATACCGTACCGTGGACTTGTTATCGCGATATTATCGTACCGTGAGTTTTTGGTATCGTTACATCCCTAGTGTTAATAGTTTACTGTATTATTAGTGTCTAATATTATGGGTGCGTTACTGCGTTACATTATGTGATGGAACTGAACCGAATCTCCCTGCGGATGTAGTTTACAGGCGAATACAGCGATGTCCTCTCACAGCACCATGGAAAAGTGAAAGTAACCAGAGAGGAGTGATGATTGGTTAACGCGGGGTAACATTTCAAGGTAAGCCAATCAGAGACAGAGTTGGGCGGGTCTTGCCTTATGGGTAAAATACACAGACACACAAACACTTGCTAACACACACACACGGCAACGCTCACCACCAGCACACACACACACACACACACACACACACACACACACACACACACACACACACACACACACACACACACACACACACACACACACACACACACACACACACACACACACACACACACATACACACACACACACACACACACACACACACACACACACTATGGCAGATGCAAGTATCAGCGAGAGCAGCAGCGCATTTACAACTTGGAGATATAACCACTATTTTCAATTTGTGGGGATAAAGGACGCACAAAATATTATGGTCAAATGTAAACTGTGTGCAGGACAAAAAGCATTGTCCACATCGAATAACAGCAATGCCAATCTCCTGAAGCACCTAACTAATGTACATGAGGCTATAAAACTAGTCGCCAAAGACCCCACCGTCTCATCCACCGGCAGTGACCCAGATGGAGCAACACCATCTAAACAGCCAAAAAACGATTTTTTTAAATCGCCACATGTCACCCAGAGTCAACTAAACAGATTGATTGCTGAAAATAGTTTGTCTGTCTTCAGTGTCAGGCTGACAGTTTATTATTTATCTAATTGTTACTGCCAAAAGAGTGTAGTTGTTGTTTAATTGTTACACTGCCAAAATAGTGTAGTTGTTGTTAATGTGTACACTGTGGTGATTGACATTATTCACCCACGGATCTATGGGTTGGGGTATTGTTCTGCACGGACATTTTAGTGAACCGGACTTCCTGTTTCCGCCGGTCTTCGCTTCCCGGGAATGAAGTTGTTTACAATGGTTTTCAGATGCTAATAAAAGTCTAGCTTGTACCTTTGATACCCCGCCTCCGACTCCCATCTCTCGGCACCACAACACTGCCAAAAGAGTGTAGTTGTTTTTATTTCATATTGCATTACTTAGAACTTGATTGTTGAGGCTACAATAAAGATGCCTGCTTTATTGTTATTGCACCGATTACAGGTACTGAGACAACGAAATGCAGTTTAGCTTCTAACCAGGAGCAACAAGCAGTAAAGTGAAAAGTAATGTACACAATCTACAGAATAAAATATAGAATGAATTGAATGATGAATAAACAGTGAGCTTGGGTATGAATCTAGCAGCCTGTGAGCAGTATTAACAGTTAAAAATTCATTCGCAGAAATGTAAAGTGATCTAACTAAGTTCTATTCATACAGTATTCTTGACGGGAAGAGCTGTGTAAATGGGTGGCCACATGCATTAGAAAAGCAATATAAATCACACAGTTATTATGCAATAGGCTTTAAAAGCACCATCGATTACCTTTCTCCAATTCAAACTCTTGACGGGAAAAAAGGAAGGTGTAAATGGTTGGGCTGTACTGTATGCATACAAAGGACATTCAATAGACGTTCAATATATAGTATTAGTCCCCGAGGGGAAAATGGGTAGCAGCACATCACAGAGGCATTTAAAAAGTTAAGACAATACATTCTGGAAATGTTCACATCAGGCACCTTCAAGTTAAACAATACTACAGTAAACAATTAACACAGTAAATTATGTGGATTAAATCACATTTATTTCGTTAAAAATAAACGAAATATGATTTCCTCCGGAGTCGACTTGACTCGGTTTGCATTCATAAAGAATGCACAAATGTGTTTAATCGTTAATGTCAGATATGTACTAAGTAAATAGCCTACATTAGTTCCTGCTTAAGATTAGATTCAACTTTATTGTTATTGCACAGATTACAGGTACTGAGACAACGAAATGCAGTTTAGCTTCTAACGGTGCAACAAGCAGTGAAGTGAAAAGTAATGTACACAATCTACAGAATAAAATATAGAATGAATTGAATGATGAATAAACAGTTGACCAGCCCCAACCCCCCATGTTTCCTATGCTGTTGGGAACTCTTTGTTTAAAACTAATTGGCCATCGGAATGTGTGGAGTCACATTCCACAGCTCTCCCCCCCCCCCTCCTGCGATCCCCCGCACACAGAGAGACACAGGGAGATCGCTCTTCTGGAGTGAAGAGAGCGGAAATAATGATATTGCAAGTTAGAAACGTAAAATGCATTTTGACAGACAAGATGGACACTTGGGGGAAATATGCTGCATTTTGAATGTCCGATAGTCCACCATTAACACCTTAGTCCGTCTCGTCTCATCAACGAAAACTAAATATACATTTCGTCATAGTTTTCGTTATCAAGAATCTATTTTTAGCTCGTCATCGTCTCGTCTTAGTCATGTAAAAAAGGTCGTTGACGAACATTTTTCGTCATAGTTTTCGTTGACGAAATGAACACTGGCATATTTAAACTGTCGCACTTTATGTTGCTTCTATCGCGCATTGCCGGTATGAAAGGGTCTGTGCCGGAAATATCAAACATTTAATAAAAGTGAAAAACAATGAACAAGACTTAACGTATTCATCATAATTAATTATATTTATTCCGTTTGGATGTAGGATTTTTGACTTTGTTTAGAGCAGTGATCTTCTCTGCAGCAGAGAGCTAAGCGCTGTCAGACCGGTCCTAACCCTGAAAAGTATTATCATCTGAAAGTAATCATTATGTTATTAACCCTTTGGAGTCCTGGGCTAATTTGGCCGTTTTCACATACTTTTGATTTGTCTTACTAAACCCCATTAAGAAATGTTTGGCATGTCAATGTTTGGTATCTTTTTTTAAGGACAACCTCACCTATATAACCTGATAGTTATTTCTTTCACTTTGAGATACTATATGAACATTTTGGACCCAAAATCACAAAAAAACATAAAAACAGATTTTGAAAATGATATTATTTTTCATATAGGTAACACAAACATACACAACGAAACCATTTAAAAGCTGGAAATATATAAATGGGACGTCACTATGATAATGTGAACGTTTTATTGAAGTAGCATGGGATTTCATTCTGATAAGGCAAAAGTGTTATTATATATATAATACAAATATATATATATATATATACACATTATGTACAAAAATCAGTTTTTTCTGTCTTTATCTGTGCCACGCTTCAAAGCGGTTTCTGTCAACTACGACACAGAGGGCAACATCACAGGTTCCTCCTCCTCCATGTCAAAAAACAAGCTTAAAGCTTGACTCCCGTTCAGAGTTCTCTTCATCATTGTTGAATCTTCAAAACTCTAAATCTATCTAACTATATCTAAATTCTCAATGTTTGTCTGTTACTTTACTTCAATCGCAGTCTCCCGCCGTCTCTCTTCGTCTCCCGCCGCCTGTCTTCGTATATCTTCGTCTCTCTCCATTTCCCGCCGTCTCTCTTCGGTTCCCGCCGTCCCTCTTCGTCTCGTTTCGTATCACACCGTTTACCTGATTACCTCACCCCCTCCCTGGTAAATACATCCTGTTGAGCAGAATCTACAGTTTCCAGTATTTTCCGTTTCGTAAAATGATCAAATACGGTGAAGATATTAAAATATGTGCTTCCATTATTCATACTTCTGAAATATATCTGTATTAACTTTATATCATCGTATGTCCGTGTTTATTGGGTCTTTTTGCATGAAACAAAGACTGGCATATAGTTTCAAGCCAGTACTTTCGACAGAAATACACATATACATCCTGTTGAGCAGGATCTACAGTTTCCAGTATTTTCCGTTTCGTAAAATGATCAAATACGGTGAAGATATTCAAATATGTGCTTCCATTTTTCATACTTTTGAAATGTATTAACTTTATATCATCGTATCTCCGTGTTTACTTGGTCTTTTTGCATGAAACAAAGACTGGGATATAGTTTCAAGCCAGTACTTTCGACAGAAACACACAGCAATGTTGTCCGGACTGTTGTTTTTATGCGGCACCGGCTTGAACAGGTCATGTGATCTGATCACGCCGGCGTGACGGTCGACTCCAAAGGGTTAATATTAAATACATATAAGTATTTTTGAAACTTGTATTTAGAAATACTCTGTTGTAATTATTGATGCATAAATGTGTTCATCCATTCAATGTGGCATCTGTGTGAATCTGTGCTGTCCTGTTTTTCACTCTCACCCTGTTGCTGTTTGAACAACTGAATTTCCCCACGGGATTAATAAAGGTCCATCTTATCTTATCTTAGTGTATAAGTTGATTTACTTCAATCTACTGTACTGTGTAAAAACACCCCAACAATATTACAAGAAATATACTGCATAAAGCAAACTATATACTTTATTTGATCTAAAATATTGATGTTTTTTCATTATAGTAGCCTGTGAAAACCATACAGTAACAAATAAGTGATTAAATGCTACAGTATTCAGCAAACACAACTGCAGAGCTGCTAACATTGCAAACAGACTAAGTTCTACAACACCCAGTTGTCTTTGTGTATTTTGTGAATGAAGCGCCATCTCATGGTTAAATCCTGTAATTGAACAAATGGGGAAATTGGGCAATGCCCTCTAGCAATTTGGCAACACCCCCAGCCACTGGGATCCGCTGGGCTTTTGACTGGGACACACCCATGTGAGTCTGATCTGGAGTGCTACATCTGTATGTGTATCTGTGTGTGTGTATGTGTGTGCATGTGTGTCTGTCTATGTGTGTCTATGTATGTGTGTGTCTTTATGTGTGTGTGTGTGTGTGTGTGTGTGTGTGTGTGTGTGTGTGTGTGTGTGTGTGTGTGTGTGTGTGTGTGTGTGTGTGTGTGTGTATGTGTCTATGTATGTATGTATGTGTGTGTGTGTGTGTGTGTGTGTGTGTGTGTGTGTGTGTTTGTATCTGTGTGTGTGTGTGTGTGTGTGTGTGTGTGTGTGTGTGTGTATCTGTGTGTATGTGTATCTATGTGTACATGTGTATGTCTATGTATGTGTGTGTGTGTGTGTGTGTGTGTATGTGTGTCTATGTATGTGTGTGTGTCTGTGTGTGTGTGTGTGTGTCTGTGTGTGCATGTGTATTTATAAGATAAACTATATTTTTTGATGATCTGTCACATACATTGAAAACAGTTATTATGCTGACTTACATGCCACAGCCTCAGAAACCTGGAGTCATCCTCATGCAGAAATCCAGGCAGAGCACGGAAGAGAGCAGCACGGAGGAGAGCAGCACGTCGGCTATGGACGTCACCTTGATCCTTGAGTGCGAAAACATATCTTTGTTTTACTTTGGATGCTAAACAGCATAGCCACACAACAATTTATATCACAAGGGCTCTTCCATGCCTGAAGAGATGACCATTTTGAAGCAATTGAGGCGTCTGCGATCCCACCTGTATCTCATTAGCACAACAACAAGGTGCAATAACATTAACACTGCTGTTCCCTCCCCAAACACAAGTATCTTAATTATAAATCTATCAGGCTGACCCCCTGCCCCCCAACACACACAGAAAATCCACTCTAGTATGATAATAAAACACCAAGAGGCTTAACCGACTTAACTGGAGGTCATAGGCGGTGAAGAGCTGAACTTCAGACACTTCGCCTTTGCGTGCTGCCTTCTTCCTGAACAGGCTCAACAGCATGCCGATCCAACTCCGCGTAAAAGTGGTTCTTCAGGTTGAGGTTCGTTATCCTGTGAAACTCTGCACAAATATAAAATGACTATTTAATTCAGAGTACAATGTATATGTGGACTGAAGGCAGCAGAGATAAACAGAAACATAACATGCTAAATCTGAGTAAACATGTCAAAGTTATCAGTGACAAAGGCACACAAAATTATTATATAGTTGTCTTTTCACCTGTGACTCCATTGTCAAGGCAGACCAGCGTTCCAGGACCCCTCCAACAGGTAGCTCATCATTGATGTACTCATTGCGCCGCAGGGCAAAGGTAGTCTGCATTAACTTTGCAATCAAGGGATGGTTTTTATCTCTCATCTTAACACACACTAGCACCCCCCCCCCCCCAACGCGGCGCACCTACAGTGTAAGCCACCACAGTTTCGCTGCTGCGAGGCTCCACTAGCACTTAGCTAGTTAGTTTCTCCACTGCAAGGCTTACCAGGTTGAAGAAGCCCTTTATCTGCCAGTTGCTTCGGATTCAGCCTAAAGAGAAAAAACATTGAAGGTTAGCTGGGTTGCAAAGTTTTCACAAAATGATCAGAGAAACTTTTTCGAGCATAAAATGGCGGCATTGTTACCGCATCGATGTCTGGGCAGGTTTTATTAACTTTTAGAGGCATAGAGGCATATACAGTGCAATAATTATTTCATGCTAAATGAAGCTCTGTTGCTTGGATATCACTAGATCCTGTTACAGCGTAATATAAGTAAATAACGATTGAGGTGTACATTAGCATAATTACTAGCTAGCCACTAGCTGCTAACTGCCGCCTCGTTAATATCAAACCCATCATAATAACAGATCATTACCATGCTGTCATGAACGCGCGGTGCTGTTACGTGTACGCAAATTGACGTGCTTGATGTGAACGAGCATTTTGGTTAAAGTTGCGCATGTGCTATGAGCGCACATACGGGTACTTCTCAGGCATGCCGGGTAATCTGTGACGTTTCACTCTCTCAAAAGTTGGGCCATTTTATCATCATGCGCTAATGAGCAACTCTCATAGGAATGAATGATGCCCCGCCTCCCACGCTGTATCCAGTTCTTATTATACATCCATGGTCCAAACCGCTGGAGACGCTGTAGTACATATGCCGGTCCTGTAATTGGCGCTGTACTTCCGCCACAAACTACACCAAAAGCAGCAAATAAGAACCCCCGAGCATGGGCATAAGCAGTGGCGGAGCCAGGACATTTTCAGTGGGGTGGCCAGGATGGAACCAGTGATCATTTTGGGGTGGTATTGAAATCACTATTATATGAACATAAAAATACATCTCACTATAAAAGAAGGGGTTATGTAAGACACCTACAACACACCTCTACATTATTTGGGATTAAGCTAGTGGTGGAATAGATCAAATAATATTCAGTATATCTAACTATTTTTTTCTTATTCCCGCAGGCAAAGTATCAACGAAGCTTACATTATATGTATATATAATAACATATATAAATGTAGTGCAATATACAGACTGTTTAGCTTATGGTGATCAGCAGCCCTATGAGCTCATTCTCTCAGTGTATCATCAGGAATACAGAGACACACACATCATTTAAATAAGAGTTTTTAAATTAAATGATTGGTTAAGAATAAACATCTTAAAGTAAATAACAATAGCCCTTAACCCTGTAAGGCCCCCGGTTGTAATTTTACAACATTACTTTAAGCTATCCAAAAAGGTCAGTAAATGTTTTTTGTTTTTTTTAAAACTACATTTACATAGTCAAAAGGTCCTTTTGTTCAGCCTCACAATGCTATTGGGTAGTACATGTGTTTATAGGTCCTGCCCTCTGGCCATACATATAAGACTAACATTCCTGACAATAGATCTCAATAGTCATCTTTTATGGTGTAAATGCCTTTTTAATAATAACATTTTTGAATGGAACATTCTCAACACGAATGCATCAATCCAAATAAATATAACTTAAATATGTGGGAAAATACTGTGTTTAAAATGTATAATTGAAATTAGATGTTAGCTTTTAGTTTTGATATATACTGAACAAAAATATAAACGCAACACTTTTGTTTTTGCTCCCATTTTTCATGAGATGAACTCAAAGATCTAAAACATTTTCTATATACACAAAATAACCATTTCTCTCAAATATTGTTCACAAATCTGAAAAAATCTGTGATAGTGAGCACTTCTCCTTTGCCGAGATAATCCATCCCACCTCACAGGTGTGGCATATCAAGATGCTGATTAGACAGCATGATTATTGCACAGGTGTGCCTTAGGCTGGCCACAATAAAAGGCCACTCTGAAACGTGCAGTTTTGCTTTATTGGGGGGGTCCAAAAACCAGTCAGTATCTGGTGTGAGGGGTAGGGTTAGGGTTAGTGTTAGGGTTAGGGTTAGGGTAATGTTGTGAATCGAGTGGCCCATGGTGGTGGTGGGGTTATGGTATGGGCAGAGACGTGCACACATAGACTCTAGGTAGTGCTTGAGCACCTGCCCGTTTTGCCCTCTGGACAGCAATGTGCCCTTTTGAAAGTTCGTTTTTTACAGTTTTTTTCTTTTCTTTTTACAGTGTACTGTATGTGGCTCATGGTAACATCGATACATTCTGGACTAAAAGCTTCTAATATAGACAACAATGCCCCAAATGCGCGTTGTCATTTTGTCAGACATCCCCACACGTGCCCCGCGGCACTCCCATACGTGCCCTGGCTGCAGCCCCTCCCTTCCCTGCTCTCAACGTGAACGCGCAGCGCGCAGAGCTGACAGTCAGTCACTCAGTCAGACAGGCCAAGGCGGGTGTGTGGTGCAGCAGCACGCAGCAACCAGCAACACGATTAAAAGTGCCCTAGTGACAACCAAGTAAGTAACCACCACGTAACAAATACAACGAGTGTATTGGTAATCCCCTAAATCAGATGCCAAACTAAACTATACAGGGTTCGTACGGTCATTGAAAACCTGTAAAAGTCATGGAAATTCAAAATGCAAATTCCAGGCCCTGGAAAAGTTATGGAAAACAATATTTTTCCCAAAGTTTTGGAAAAGTCATGGAAATGTAACTAAAGTTGCGTCAAATATAATTTACATTTTATCTAATCGCCCAAATAATCTGCGGTGGCGAGCTGTTATGTGCCATCATGTGCATGGTGTTATTTTTTAATATATGAAGCGAGAGCTGTGTGCTCGAGTCTTCTTGCCTGTCGAGCCGGCTGAACTCTGCTGCTCCGGGATGAGGGTCAGCTACATTATCTACGGTGTGTTCGTTAACTGTGCGGAGTCACTGTGGCACAGACAGAGCCGCTGTTGAACAGCTGTTAGAACAGGCCGTTCAGGTGTTCAGAGCGGCAGAGCGTGATGTGAACTGAAAAATTTCTGTCGCAATACCATTTAAGGAATCGTTGAGCTAGCTAGCTAGCTAGCTAGCTAGCATTGTCACTATCTGCTAACGTTAGCTTTAGCCTTCGTTTTCTAATAGTTTTTTTCATAGGCTATAAACAGAGGTGGTATAAGTATAGAGATTGTACTAGTGTAAAAGTAGAAGTACTCAGATCTTGTACTTTAGTAGAAGTACTCAGATCTTGTACTTAATAAAAGTAGAAGTACTCAGATCTTGTACTTGAGTAAAAGTAGAAGTACTCAGATCTTGTATTTGAGTAAAAGTAGAAGTAGCCTACTCAGATCTTGTACTTGAGTAAAAGTAGAAGTACTCAGATCTTGTACTTGAGTAAAAGTAGAAGTACCAGAGTGTAGAAATACTCTGTTTCAGTAAAAGTCCTGCATTCAAAATGTTCCTCAAGTGAAAGTAGAAAAGTATTATAAAAATACTAAGAGGCATGAAAATACATTTTCAAAATGCTCAACAGTGCTGCCAACATTATAAACTGCCTGCTACACAATTAAAATAAATGCTTTTATATATTTCTATTAGATGTAACTCTTTGGCGTTTATGTTATTATTACCTGCTGCTTTAGTTGTTCTGACTGCTAAAATCCTCTGTTATTCCTAATTTTAAAGCCGATATTCCGTGGGGTCGGGGGGGCTCGGATCCTTGTCACCTTTTTCATACCTGATGAGTTTGCATCCCTGACTACAGTTGCTTTAGCGCAGGGGTCGGCACTGGAATAAGTGGAATAAGTGTGCAAAATATTTAAATTGTATTTTCGGATCCTAAATGAGACCGCCGCCAGAGCGCGTCTCCCCGTTACCTGCAGAAGGAAGCCATGCACGCAACGCAGCCCCGCTCTCTTTAACTCCAGGTGACTTTCTGCCGCTTTCCTCCGTGGTGCTGATCGTTTCACCACGGAGGAAAGCACTTCACTAATTGCAGTACCCATAAGGAGCTGCACACATGCCGCAGTTTTTGCGTGGCTGTGTCTTTAGTTGAAAGCCCAGTGGCGATCTGCTCATCTCTCATCGAAATAATATGCTACAAAGGGGCGGACTGGCCATCTGTGTGTTGAACTTTCCTGTCGGCTCCCAGACCGTAGTCGAGGAGGACAGAAGCAACAAGCTTCAGGTTCAATAACCCACTTTAGCTTCAATGACTGGAGAGAGGCAAGCTCTTCTTGGGAGGCCGTTGCATTTATTTAGCTGTTCTTCTGTTTCACAAAATACATCACAGACCTCTGTTTTTCTGCTGCCTCGTTTCACTTCCAGAAACATACACACGTTCTCTCACTGTCGCTCTGCCATCCACACACACACACATGCACAAGCCAGACCCCTCTCTCTCTCTCTCTCTTAAAGGGACAGCGATCTCATCTCACTCTGCATGACCCTAATATCATAACATGTGTGTTCTGGAGAATCACAGAACGGACGATCGTCCTTATTAATATGCTGTTTAAATCAATTATTTAAATGTGGTTGTTAAATTCGGCATCATGTAAGTTTCGTTAACAGGTCCACACACTGCTCTCCCGCCCTCCGGCTGATAGTTCACGAGCATCAAGCTCCTCAACCCCCCCCCCCTTGATAATTCTCGATCTTTGGCACGCTGATAACACTTTTTTTTTTAAATGGCACTGCATATCAAAAAGGTTGCCGACCCCTGCTTTAGCGTGTAGAAGCTAGTAAGCCTACTATTTGATTTGTTTTAGATAGGCATCTGCATCAGACAGCATATGGTTATTGAAATAAATATATATGCAATTACGACATACAAGATGTGCCTTTAATAAATCTCACACTACTAAGGCAGCCGGCGGTTCCACCAGGGGCGTCAATCCCGGGGGGGGGGGGTTTCGTCCCCCCCTAGCTTCAGATTGGACCCCCCTAAATCATTTAGAATAATAAAAATAAATGTTAAGATAATGAATCTTTTGATAATAAATCAGTAAAATCAGGCAAAAATAAGAATTAAATAACATAACCCTAACCCTAAAACCGAAATAAAGTAACCAAAAACCGAGAAGAAACTAACAAAATCCGCCATTATCCGGCAAATTTTTGCGCACAATTTCGGAGCGCACAATTTCGGCTCGACCGCCACGACGACTCAAAAGGTGCCCTTTTTTTTCTCGAGCACCTGCCCAATGTCTGTGCACGCCACTGGGTATGGGCAGGCGTATGTTATGGACGACGAACACAGGCCACTCGATGAGGGGACGTTAGGGACATTATTCCGAAATACCGTTCACATACACTTGTGAAACACTCTCACACACACATGAAATCCAAAGTTATTCACATTTACATGTGAAACACTCTCACACACACACATATGAAATGCTCTCATATACACATATGAAATGCTCTCACACACACGTGAAACGCTCTCACACACACATGTGAAACGCTCTCACACACACACACACACATGAAACGCTCTGACACATGTTGCGGCAGAAGATGGTTTTTACAACCCACCTCTGCCCAGCGTGTCGTTTTGGCGAGCTGCTTGAAATCATAACAGTAGGGAAAATCAGAAAACACCAGGATACCAGTTAAACAATAATCTGTTTTAATTCTAAAAGGCAATAATACAATGCAATACAATTCAATATAATTAGGAGCGCCCCTGCTCTAGTTTCTCGTGCTGGTGGGATTCTTCGGTCTTCGCAGCAGGAGGAAAAAGAGAATGAACTAAATTCAAACCCAGCTTTTATACCCAAAAATCACCGGAGGAGCCGAGTCAGTCTATCTCATTGGAAGATGTAAAAGATGACTTTTCTTAGCGAATCAGCGCGAGCCAGCCAGGATAATAAACAAGTGTCTCTGAGATGGTAATAAAATGTATCTGGCGTCCGTTATTTCACTTTCCTGCATAGACTTTCACACACACTTTCCTGCACATTCCAGAGGCCTGAGCTGTATCCCTTTGTTCACAAAGATAATACATATTAATACTCTCATATTTTCAGCTTCTGGTTACACAGACTGCTTATTATGAATACAAAGTAATTAAACACACACATATACTATTCAAGATATGATGACTTCCCTGAAACATGACATACTGGAGATCTTAAGCAGAAGGAACTCTCATCCAACTCTCACCCTGCCATCTATACCTCCCCCACAGGGCAATAAAACCTGTTAACTCCAAGCACCCCAGAATGTTTGAGCAAGTTTTAGTCCTCACATTTATGAAAGGATAAAACAGAGAAACCAATACAAAACACAAACACAGGTATTGTTTAAACAGTATTCACTTAACTGCTACTATTGATAATTTCCAGAGAAACTCAAGGGGCCTCTTTTAATATCTGGAAGTTGCAACAAGACTTTCTGCCATTTCAAATGTAACACACTTCCCAAATATCAGATGATAATAATCTGCAATCCCCCTTTTGGTCTCTCTATAAAGAGACCAACTTACACAAGGCACTTGAAACATAACTACTGTCATTCCTTTCCACTGTGTCTGTCCCCCAATATTGTATAAATCTATCAGAAACTGAGACCCAAAGTACTTGAAATCTTTGGGAACAGAACACCACTTTCCATGGCAGTGAAGGAACCATGAGAGGGCAACCTGAGAGCTCGAAAGCAGTCTCCTTGTGTGGTGAATCCTCAGCCCCCCCCCCCCCTCTGATAGGGAGGGGGAGATGCGGCTTTCCCTTCACTGGTGGAACTGATCAGAGAGAAGTCGACTCCTCTGCTGCCTCGACAAGTCCCCCAGCCCGCTGACAGCCGCTTCCTAGTCGTCTGCTGTAAGGATGTCCTCGAGGTCGTTGTCGTCCAGTTCACTGATGGCTGCTTCCGAGTCGACCTCCTCTGCGAGGGCCACGTCCGTCCTGATGTCGTCCACGGTCCTAGCAGGTGGTTTCCCCGCCGCACACTAGCTCCCGTGGTACGAGCTGTCCCCCTTTCCTCCCACGCGCACGGCATGAGAGATCCGCTGGGTCACTCGGTCGGGGCCGGAGAGCCTGGGGTTGAGCCACTTTGTCCTGATGACCTTCAGCCAGACGAACTCCGCTGTGTCCGCCTCCTGGGTCCCCCTTTGGCATCACCAACCTGTGTGGAGAAATCTGATACAAATCCCTCAAGCCTACGCTCAGGGCTCCGCGGGTCCCTCCGCTGTTTGACCCACCACTGCGTAGGCCGCTTGGAGCCTGTTGGTGGGGTGTCTTAAAACAACAGACGTCTGTGAACAGGTTTTCTAAATTAATTGTAGCCCTCCTATCTGCCAGTGCAGCTTCAGAATCTTAATACTTGGCCTATGGCAACAAAACAAAACCCCAACATCTCTAGGTGAACTAAATAACATATTTCAATAGCTCTGAATTTCTGACAAGCGTCTGTGTTTATTTTTAAATGAAATCCCTGAGATCCTATTCAAAATCTAAATATAATATGAACTGCTAATGTTTCTGGTAAAGAAACACACTAATGTTATGGATTCAAAAACAACCAAAATCATGATACTGACAAAGTGAATGATTTCCTGGTGATACTGCTTCTACCGGTCAGTGCTTAGATATTATCAAGCTGAAAAAAATGAATACAGAATTCCAACAAACTGTCATCAAATGTCTTTCTATTATGAATTTAGATGAAATGTATATCCCCATAATGACCTAAACAATAAAGTCTATGGCTTTTACTTCTTTACCAGGCTAGTTACATGATGCTGTCTAAATTAAATTATGTCTCATTACATTACTATGTTTTAGCTTTAACTGTAATATGTTCTTTCTAGATTTCAAACCTCAGTTACTTTAATACCTGTTGAAACATTACTCACCGGTCAACTTCCTCAGTATTCCATTCTGGACTTACATCACTCACAGTAGCCCCTTGGCCACTGATTCTGCATCTATGTTACCTGTTATAACTCAATCAATATTAGAAACATGTCAACATTCATCAAACAGTATCTTATCCCCAGATATGGAGCAGGTCCACTCTAAAACTGTCAATCAATGGTCAGATTGAACAATTGAGTTGGGGCAGCAGGTTCCTTTCAGTCCCTAAATGAAAAATGTACATTGTGAATTTTACACTCCCCCTTTTTACACATGAACCTCATGTGTAACCATGGATTATAAGAAAATACCAAACATTTTCCCAAATGTACATCCATCATTTCCACAGTAAACACTTCAGTGAAATGAAGTGTTTCTCTCCATCCTTCAGTCCTAAAAGAAACAGAATCTTCATGTTTTAGTTTGAGTTTCACATTCTGCAAACTGCCACCTCCTGTGGGAGTAAAATATCATCAAGTAGATTAGAAACGGGTAATAATATGTTAGTCCAAAAACATGCTTGGTTAGTTATTGTCTTAGAATCATGCAGTTACACTGATCACATGCCGGCATTCATTCACACTCACACCGTCTGTCAGGTTGTAAAGTCTTGGTCTGGTCAGAGTCACCCCAGAGTCAGTCATTGACAGTGCCTTCTCAAGTTACACTGTCGGTCAGGGTCAAAGGTCAGTTGGTCTCAGTCTTTTTGGCCATGTGTGTGCTCTGCAGAGACTTTGATATTTCAGCATAGGCCAGTATCCTTTGTCTACAAAAATCTGTCATATATGGAGCGCCATCATTTATTAATTCACGATTACAACTATACTTTTCCAGATATCTCTAACTTTTCATCGGAACAGCTGTTCCCCACATTCCCTGAAAAGTGTTAGCCAAAAAATGTCACTTCCTTATAGTACTACTACTGCAATTCATTTACACCTAATTAGTATTAAAATGTCTAATAGATCTATTTCAGAAACTTGTGCACTTAACTATTATCTTGTGTCAAAACATTACTTGGATCTGTGTAGCTCTGCATTTCATAGCTCATTATACCCATTTATCTTCAATTCTGGTCTACCTAAAAACAATGTTAAATTCTTTAGCAGTGTGTGGAACCTTGGGTGTCCGAACATGCAACAATTACTCCCTCCTTTATCAAGGATTTAAAAACAGAAGTCATTTCATATTTCCATCTTAAAGCCCTCCTATGGTAATAACCATGGCACAATGGTGAAATCAATAATTTATAGATTGGAATACTATATTTGGCTTGGCACTAGCTCTCCCTTTAACCTTATCCATTCAAATAAAGGTTGGTCTTATAGAGCGGTTCCTAAAACTATCCCTTTAACCTCTTAAGCCCGAGGGTCCCCCCAGGGGACCCCTCCCACCGTTTTTTTATGAGACTATGTCTCAGGGCTTCTTAACATTTATGAAACTATTAATGTTCCATACCCTTTTAACGCTAAGAAACTCAGCTAACTGACAATGTGAACCATTTTTAGCTAAAAGAAACACAAGAGTAATACCAAGCCTTTGAATTAGCATGGAGCGAAAAAATGCTAAGTAATGCTAACGGAATTTGCACAGCACTCACGGTAGAAATGCCCTTATTACTTATCGTAACTGCACAAACAAGATATACGATTTATAGCCGAGACTCCACAGATTCCACACATGTAATATCATCACTGTAGGACCCCGAATTGCGGAGCTATCAGCCAGAAAAGAGAAAGTAAACAACATCCGGTTTCAAAAATATTACAATAATTTCGTCTTACCTTTTTTGATTTGTGATCAAAAGTTGTGTTCACCGGAATAAAAACGCCGCTCAAGGTTAATCCAATGTCTTTGTGTCACGTAGACATTTTGACTGATAATCCTTCATCATATTTATGGCAATATACTGGGTATAAAGTTTCGCCGTCCAGGCGTGCACTTTTAGATATGCTTTGTCCGTTTCTCTATTACGTCCGCTATGGTAATGTTTACGTTGATTTGGGAACTGCCCATCGATTCTATTGGTTCTGATGGTTAAGAAAAAGGTGTAAATCACACGAATCGACCAATGGGTTCCAGAGATATGGTTCTGCGTAAAGTATAAAGAATGCCAGCCAGTTTACGTACATTACGCAGCTGACTTCATTTATTGTTTACTACCTAACAACAGGCATTACAACAGGACACAGAGCGCACGGAGGACAGAGCGGACAGTAGATAACGGAATTGCAGTTTTATTGCTTATAGATTATCAGAACATTTCAAAGGGGACACAGCCACATTGGATATTAACCTATGGATTAACTACATCATCGTTTTTATCGTTTTAATGCCATTGAAGACCAGTTTAGACCAGGCAAAGACGAAGGTAAGCCATTAGCCTAGCGCATGCTAGTACCTAACTCCACTTGTTTTGATGTACGTTTTTGTTGATAACGTCGCAAGTTTGTATCTTTCAGTGTTGAGGTGGGCACCGTTAGATTCTGTGTCTTTACGATCAAAAACGATGTGTTGGATGTGCAGCTAGGATAAGTAATAAGGGAGCTAGGATAAGTAATAAGGGAGCTAGGAGTGATTTTCGGTGCAGTAATAGGTTAGCATTTTTCGCTCGGGGCTAATTCAGATGCTCACTGTTAGCATTGTGTTTTTTTTGAAAAAATAAACTAAAAAGATCAGTTAAATGAGTTTTTCCCCGTTATATGGATATAAAATATTCATAGTTTATTAAAT
Organism: Pogonophryne albipinna; assembly: GCA_028583405.1. Taxonomy (NCBI): domain Eukaryota; kingdom Metazoa; phylum Chordata; class Actinopteri; order Perciformes; family Artedidraconidae; genus Pogonophryne; species Pogonophryne albipinna. Next base: position 13,155,513 of record CM053248.1, on the reverse strand, counting down.
AGTAAGGTTCCTTAGACGTTGTTTCCTGCAAATGACGCGATTTCGGTCCGTGGGGCCTATAAGTGCTATATAAATAAACTTGCCTTGCCTAAGAGGATAACAGAGTATGTTCTTATATTTTATTTTTATTTTTTATTTTTTTCACAACAGTTGTATTTGGATGGAATGAATACCTATAGTGAAAATTCAAAGTAATAAAATGATTTTTACAGTGAAAAAGTTCAAATGGAACTGATGGTTCCCAAATTACCCAGAGGTGAGTCCGCCTGGACTTTATTTTTCTAAACCTCTCTAAAAAGGTCAAATTTAACTTGTTTTGCATCAATCTTGATACAGGGTACTTATTATATGTTATAGTTTGGATTCCTAAAGCTTTTAGTCTACTAACCCATCATTCAAGGGTGGTTTTTACTATAAGTAATGGGTATTTTTTAGGCGGACATTAGAATTTACATGTTTTTACTATGTTCCATCTGAATTTACTTTAAAATAAAAACATCTATATTGATTCTGACACTTCTACATCCAACTCACAGATGTAACCTTGCTTTGAGAGAAAAGATGATTAATTTACCCCTTTTAGAAGTGAAGATATAGTCTTTGTTGTGTTAGTGGCATTTTCGAGCCTGAAACCTGAAAAACAGGCTCAGGGCTTAAGAGGTTAATGGTGTTCAACATTGTAACAACTAAGATCACTACTTTATTCACAAGTGAATAAAAATATCTTTTAGAATAATTTGTTAACATGATGAAAAGATTGAAGAATATGGTTATATAATGTCATGTATCCCCCTTTTTCCCTCAGTGTGTTTTAGGATGATTCTCATTTTACTTTAATAGTTTCCTCTTTACTGCTATTTTTAATTTACCAATTGATTAATTCATGGTTAATACAACTTTTTATCTTTACTTATTTATCAAGTCAATTCAAGTTCTTTAAATGTGCGCTTATAAGTGTGTTTATGTGTAAACTCACTCATTCCCGTTGATTCCCTTCTCCTCTCCTCTGGTTTATCTCAAGCCGTGATCCCTGGCCACCTCACATTCTGCTCGACCATCTCCTCTGATTCTGACTCCTCCCCCTTTGTCCATCAGCTCGCTGTAACTCTTTGAGGCAGCCATCTGCCCAGCTACATCTGCAGCCCCCATCATGCCACGGTTCTTGCACTGCTTTGCACTTCATCTCCTCCTTCACAGTCTCTCTGCTGCTTTATGGAGGGCGGATTCTGCTCTCATGTCCCACACTTTGCTCTTGTTTGAGGGACTGGTGAGAGTAGATCTCTGCCTGTCAGCAAGCTGTTTGGTTCTGGATGCCACAGGTGGAGATAGTTCTGGATGCAGTTCTTATTGTTGTTGTTGGTTCAGCTCTGGTTCTCTGTCTGGTCTATTGAGAAGGAGGAGTCTCCTGTTGGGTTAGGCCTTTGATTGCTCAAGCGGATCGGGGTCTTAGCCGTATGACAGGCAGAGAGAGAGAGTCCAGGTCTCGGGACGCATTACCTATAGAAATTCTAGCACACTGAGGTTAAATAAATCCAACCCTTTCCACTCCGTCTCTTTCTAATCATACTATCTGTCTTAGTAGTTAAATGCCATCCAAACAACACAATTAATGTCTACTAATGATATTACAAAAACTCCCTCTAATAATCGTTTCATCCATTGTGACATATTTACCCAAACTAAGTTTTTCAACACCCAAATGTTTCCAGCATCGCATATTCCACACACTATGAAAGAACCCCCTCCGCATTCAAAAATCCCACTGCTATCTAGCAACAATTGTAAAGTTGCAGAGCACACTAATCAGATCACAGTAATGTAATTTGACCCAAGTGTAGGCCTATTTCGTTCCTAAAAATATTAGCAAACACCAAACTCCATCTACAACATTTATAGATAAATTGATTTAGCAAAATGAAATCTTATGTAATTCAAAATGTGACAAGAGAACAATGATTTGTCTTACACAAGATTGTGGTCTAACAGAATGACTCTTGACCTCATGTGGCCTGAAGAACAAAAGGAGCTCTTAACATTAACACAGTGGACTCTCAGAGATGAGATCTAGCCATAAGGTGGCTGACTTTAAAATGAACTGTGACAAAGAAACCACATGCGTGTGGGTACATTATAGTTTTATAAATATAACTCAAAACAACACTACATTAAAATAATAACAATTCAAATGAGCCTTGGTGAAAAGCATGAAAAACAAAACAACTTAATCTACTCTCCTTGTTCGTGTACATCTTTACTCCAACTATTTCACCATCTAGTATGCCAACTTGCTGGCCAACCAGCTTAGCAGTATAGCACTGGCCTCATGTGAGTGGGGGAAGGGGTGGGGATCACTCAACACATGTGCAGATATAAACCACACTGCTTGGAGACTGAGTTCAATAAAAACTAAACCATACGACTTGTAGTCTGGCTTCAATAAAAATGTAACACCTCATATCCTATCATTTGATCATATTTCCTTGTCTCTCTCTGTGTCTTTCTCTGTGTCTCTCTCTCTGTCTCTCTCTCTGTCTCTCTCTCTGTCTCTCTCTCTTCTACATCCCTCTCTCATCCTTATCTCCCTCTTTCTTTTCTCACTTTCCCCTGTCCTTCTTTTCCCACTTTCCCATCTCTTTCTTCTGTCACTTCTGTTAGATATGAAATAAAACATACGAGTCCATGTAAGCATGGCATAGATCATAATCCATTACTCGAGAAGACTCAGTATCACCTCTGTGTTTTAACATTTAACAGCTTCTCTCTGACTGACACATTTACAAAACCTTCTGTTTACTTTCTACTCTTTCTTCACAAACTTAAAAACACAATTGTGGTGAATTGTTTGCGTTTTCAGTTTCCTATCTACATTCAACAACCACCAACTCAGAGTCACTGTGGTATGATCAACACAACTCCTAAATAACATTACAATGTATATTTCTTACAGTGAGTTTGTTATTTAATGTTTAACAAATGATCCTCTTTTTATGTCTAATCTAGGTGGAATAATCCACTATCATATTTCATTTGAATCGAACCTTAACTTCTATGTACTTCATATACTCAGTAAATCTCTTTTTACTTTCCCTCAACGTTTCTGTATGTAATTAAATTCCTCTGAAATATGATTAAGTACAATTCTCAGTTAATGACAAATACCACGAAATTCACAATGCAATGCAATAGTAACAATCAGTTCTCAAAACTTCTCATAAAAACCACAATGTGACGTAACTGTATCCCTCAATGCTAAAAACAACAAATTATAGTTTCTTATTTATTTCAATATCTACCACCTCAAATCACACATTGATGTATTAATTTTCAATGTTATTCACTCCAACTTCAGATCACTCGTTGATCTTTCACTCCTTGCTTTAAATTCAACGCTCAGCAGCCATTTTCCAGACATGAACAAGCAGTCTGGCTCCGGGCTGCTGCACAGCAACTTAGAGCAGAAATTTGGAGAAGGGGGGCTTTCTTAAACCCATGGTATTCTACCATTATGACTTCGCATTTCTTTATCTGACTTAGGCCATTCTATGTTCAATAATATATTCTATTTATTCAAAAGCACATAAATATATCCTCCACGCTGTCTGTTCAGCTTTTAAGATGCGATATTTCTTTCAACAGAACGGGCGTTAACCCCACAGAACAAAGGATGTCGAGATTCCGGTCATTTCAAAATGGCTTTTTTTAAATTTGCGTATCTCCCCTTGGATTCAACATATAACGCACCTCCAACTTCTATAAGCCTTGGATTTGTTATTCAGTTTTGTCATGGATGGAAACTCGATATTCCACTTGACTTCCACCAGCAAGTACAGCCTGTGTGGACTCAATACCAATCACTTAAGCTAGGGACGTTGTGACCTTTCAGCCGTGCGAGACTCAATACCCCATGCGCTGATTTACAGCTGCTTCACTTTTATATTTATATAACTTGTATACTTATATAAAGATATGTATTGCACTATTTTAGCGTGAAGACTATGACACTGGGAAATATTCCTGACAACTCTAAAATTTGGAATATGGCCAAAACACAGATTTTGAGTGTAACAGGTGTCTGCGCTCACCTGGTATTTATAGAGCTCTGTTTTTAGTTGTCAGAAAGTATTTCGAGGTGTCGTCCCTGGACTTCCTCGTCCGCTGGCTGCTGATGTGATTTCCTCTGAACTCCCACTCTCTGACGTCGGGGTCACCACTTGTTGCGGCAGAAGATGGTTTTTACAACCCACCTCTGCCCAGCGTGTCGTTTTGGCGAGCTGCTTGAAATCATAACAGTAGGGAAAATCAGAAAACACCAGGATACCAGTTAAACAATAATCTGTTTTAATTCTAAAAGGCAATAATACAATGCAATACAATTCAATATAATTAGGAGCGCCCCTGCTCTAGTTTCTCGTGCTGGTGGGATTCTTCGGTCTTTGCAGCAGGAGGAAAAAGAGAATGAACTAAATTCAAACCCAGCTTTTATACCCAAAAATCACCGGAGGAGCCGAGTCAGTCTATCTCATTGGAAGATGTAAAAGATGACTTTTCTTAGCGAATCAGCGCGAGCCAGCCAGGATAATAAACAAGTGTCTCTGAGATGGTAATAAAATGTATCTGGCGTCCGTTATCTCACTTTCCTGCATAGACTTTCACACACACACTTTCCTGCACATTCCAGAGGCCTGAGCTGTATCCCTTTGTTCACAAAGATAATACATATTAATACTCTCATATTTTCAGCTTCTGGTTACACAGACTGCTTATTATGAATACAAAGTAATTAAACACACACATATACTATTCAAGATATGTTGACTTCCCTGAAACATGACATACTGGAGATCTTAAGCAGAAGGAACTCTCATCCAACTCTCACCCTGCCATCTATACCTCCCCCACAGGGCAATAAAACCTGTTTACTCCAAGCACCCCAGAATGTTTGAGCAAGTTTTAGTCCTCACATTTATGAAAGGATAAAACAGAGAAACCAATACAAAACACAAACACAGGTATTGTTTAAACAGTATTCACTTAACTGCTACTATTGATAATTTCCAGAGAAACTCAAGGGGCCTCTTTTAATATCTGGAAGTTGCAACAAGACTTTCTGCCATTTCAAATGTAACACACTTCCCAAATATCAGATGATAATAATCTGCACACACACACACATGAAACGCTCTCACACACACATGTGAAACGCTCTCACACACACATGTGAAACGCTCTCTCACACACACATGAAACGCTCTCACACACACACGTGAAACGCTCTCACACACACATGTGAAACGCTCTCACACACTTGTGAAACGCTCTCACACACACATGAAACGCTCTCACACACACGTGAAACGCTCTCACACACACATGAAACGCTCTCACACACACACATAAAACGCTCTCACACACATGTGAAAGGATCTCACACACATGTGAAACGATCTCACACACACACACACACACACACACACACACACGAAACGCTCTCACACACACATGTGACACGCTCTCACACACACATGTGAAACGCTCTCACACACTTGTGAAACGCTCTCACACATGTGAAACGCTCTCACACACATTTGAAATGCTGAGTTCAGTATTGAATTAATTTGCTTTTCAGTTAAAAAAGGAAGGTCTTCCTGTCACATGAAGGAACATCAGAACATTCTGATGTAGAGTTTCAAAGGTCTTTTATTTTGAAATTCTACACCAGAATGTCCTGATTTTCTCTGAGTCAGGTGTCCTGCTATCACCCTGAAGTGAAATAAGTCTTTGATGATTGACAGTTTTGTATTTATTCTTATCTAAAAACAGAAGGCCCATATGAGATTTCAAAAGTATTTAATTTTTAAACTCCTTAAGTTTTACATTCACTCAGTTATAATGTGATAGCTATACGTAGTTTGTTTTAAATTATTATTGATCACATTATATAGTACATATTTCTTAATTTAATCTCCAGTATATATGAATATGTTTGGTATATTTGTTATTGACCGAGGAAGCACTTTTATTTTGAAGGCAGTTTTTCCAGGCCTCTACCGTAATGCATAGGATATTCGCGCACCGCAATATAACGTGCGGGCGGCTGTCTGGCTTGACCGCAGTAGAATAAAAGTGTATACATTCGATTAAGAAATGCTTTCATTCTTCAATATGGAAGAAAGTTAAAAAAAACTCAATGCAATTAACACAATAAGATGTCATACATCGGAAATGACTAACATTTATCATCTTTCCTCTTATCTATAATTCTCCATTATAATGCTTTTGTGCTTTTTTAATCTTTATTCATTTTTTCCCCTCAACACCACTAAATCAATTGCAGAGCAAAGCAGTGTTGTGCTTGATATCGGGGTGCACAGTCTCTCCCTACAGGGGGAGCTGTAGTGGGCCGTTGCCCGCCGCGGGACGGGAAGAGGGACGATAGCTGACCGTCCAGTGTGTTCCCACTTGCAGCTCCAACAGTCGTTTGCGGCCCGGTTGTGGCCACGTTCGATAACGTTCGAATAGTCTCAGATGAGGCCAGGATATTACTTAACAACGCTGCTGCATCAGTTAATCTTTGTGCAGGCTGCTGAGCAGACATGATGGAATGGAACAATCGCAAACGGAAAGACGAAAAATATTGTTTTCGCTTTTTTGAAATTCGCGGTTCTTCGCTGTTTTTTTAAAACGACTTCCTTTTCAACTGAGATGCCTTCCGTTTCAACTGAAATCCCTCTCACACAACATACTGAAATCGCATTTCATGTGTGTGTGTGAGTGCGTTTCACATGTGTATTAGAGCATTTCATGTGTGTGTGTGAGTGCGTTTCACATGTGTATAATATGAGTGAGTTTCATGTGTGTGTGAGTGTGTGAACGGTATTTCTGAATAATGTCCCGTACGGCCCCTCAGACATGGCACACACGTAAGTACCAGCATCCCTGCTCACATGCTCTCACTCTCTGCTAGAAAGTGCCGTTTGGAGGCGGAGGCGGGACCAAACCATTACATGTAAATAGAGGGGGGTGTACAGAGGCTTTGGATAATTAACTTTTGGAAGAAAATAAGTTAAATGAATTGTAAGTTTAGTGAGTAGGCTACATAATATATAACGTTATATTAATGTTAATTATTGATGAATGATGAAAGGTTACTTAAACATTTTTTTCTTAATGTTCTAAAATTGTTTGGGCCCCCGTGGTGAGGGTGTTTGGGGTGGCCAATAGGGTGGCCAGGATTCAGCTGGGGGTGGCCACTCCCAGCCACCCCCCAGCTCCGCCACTGGGCATAAGGCATAAACCAGGGATCGCCAACTAAATTTGAATACAGTTAGCCTACTTGATTTTTGTATTCTGATTACGTAACGCCGTTACATGTATTCCGTTACAACCCAACCCTGCTTCTAGGCTACTATCCTGCTACTGTCCAGCAGCTCCTGCCTCTCTGTTGGACTCTGTCGCAGCTGGGCTACTGCTACTGCTGTGGTGCAGAGCGCACAAAGCAGACTCTTCACAACGAAGGATCACTTCTTCTTCAAGGCAGGGAAAGTTTCGCAGTACGCAGTCTACTGTCCCGCAGCTGCTGCCTCTCTGTTGGACTCCGGTACTGCACCTTACTCACGAGATGTTGAAAAAAAAAATGGGTGGGGGGCGAGCGCAGTAACCACTCCGCCAACGCCACAGTCACCCCCGTCGTGCGGGCCGGATGAGAATGTCTGGCGGGCCGGATGTGGCCCGCGGGCTGCCAGTTGGTGGTCACTGGCATAAACAAACAAGGTAGAAGCAATGACGCGGGGGTCAGCAGGAGAGGCGGGGCTATGGCGTCATCGATTCAGGAAAAGATCGTATAGGGCGTACCCACTGAGCCGCAAGTGTGTCATCTCCAGACTCTCCCACTTTGGGAGCCGGTTTCAACGTTTATCGGTTTCGGAGCCCGAACCGGCTTCGTGTGGACGAACCGTCTATACCAGGGGTCGGCACTCCTCCTAGTGTGCCACTGGTTATGGTGCCGCGTGCCAATGGTGGCACGCGGCACCGTAACCAGTGGCACACTAGGAATAAGTGTGCAAAATATTACAATTTTATTTTCGGATCCTGAACGAGACCGCCGCCAGAGCGCGTCTCCCTGTTACCTGCAGAAGGAAGCCATGCACGTAACGCAGCCCCGCTCTCTTTAACTCCAGTCGACTTTCTGCTGCTTTCCTCCGTGGTGAAACGATCAGGGGTGTAGTGCTGCCGGAGCGTGCCCACACTTCACAAATTGCAGTAGGCTACCCATAAGGATCTGTACAAATGCTGCAGTTTTTGTGTGGCTGTGTCTTTAGTTGAAAGCCCAGTGGCGATCTGCTCATCTCTCATCGAAAATAATATGTTACACAGGGGCGGACTGGCCATCTGTGTGTTCTGGAGAATCACAGAACGGACGGTCGTCATTATTATAATGCCGTTTAAACCAATTATTTAAATGTGTTTAAACCGCATTATGTAAGTTGCGCTGACAGGTGAAAGAGATCCACACACTGCTTCCCCGCAGCGAGGCTCCCCCCGCCGTCCTGTTGACAGTTCACGATCGTCGGCACACTGATCTAATTTTTTTTTTTAAATGGCACTTCATATCAAAAAGGTTGCCGACCCCTGGTCTATACGATAAAGAACTTAAACGGATACAACTGAAATCGTCTCTGTGTGGACGGTGCCTTAATGTAGCACCAATAATACAGAAGAGCTAAACATGTTATCAAGTGTTCTCTTAATGTTCATATGCGGAGACTCAATTTTGAATGATGATCTCGGGTATGGCGAGGAATATTGGAGTTCCCAAGAAGGAAGCCCGACCTCAGTGGGTGTTGCAGTTGAAAATTCCGACTGGGAACTCGGACAATCCCACTTCCCAATACAACTGATTGGTAGGGATGTAACGATGCATCGTGAATCGGTTAAAAATCGGTACAGATGCGTTAAGATTAAAATCGGTTGAGCTAAAAAATGAATCGCGATGCAATTTCTTAAACGGCACAGGGCGTGAACACATTTTGATTTGATTCGCTGGAACAGCAGTTTGGACATGATTGAACGGCCGAGAACAACCACTCTAGAACAACAACTTGCCGTGGCAGCTGCTCACCTCAGTCCGACGAAATGCCCGAAATGCTCGGACATCCGTGATGCTGTGTGGTGCTGCCGGAGCGCACCGGCACTTCAAACATTGCACTACCCATAAGGAGCTGTACACATGCCGCAGTTTTTGCGTGGCTGTGTCTTTAGTTGAAAGCCCAGTGGCGATCTGTCATACTGATCATACAATAAAGCCATCGAAAATAATATGATACAGTACAAGTACTTATGGGTCTCTGTGTTTCATTCAAGCTCGGCTCTGTAGACTCGTAGGGGCGGTTCTAGGGAGGGGGGCCAACAGGGGCCAGTGCCCCTATAACACTGACCAGGGACCCCCCCTGTGGCCTTCCTTAAAAAAAAAGGTTAGAATATTACGATTTATTGGAACTAAATCAAATCAGAGACCCGGTGATGTACAGTGGAGATTAAACTGTTCATTACCTTATAAAAGCAAATACTGTTAATGTTTTTTTATTAAATTGTCACTTGAGAGTATTGAGAGCTGTATCCATCTAGTCTCTTGATCGAGCAGAGCATACATTTCAAGCTGCACTTTATTTGTATTTATTTGAAGGGATTGTTAAAATAAAATCGTATTGTGAACTTAAAATCATGAATCGTATCAAATCGTGAGTTGAGTGTATCGTTACGTCCCTACTGATTGTCCCTACTCTTTAACCTGTTTAGCCCTGAGCCTGTTTTTCAGGTCTCAGGCTCGAAAATGACATTCCCAGAACAAAAGACTATAACTTAACTTCTAAAAGGGGTAAATTAATAATCTTTTTTCTCAAAGCAATGATAAACCTGTGAGTTGGATGTAGAGGAGTCAAGAATCAATATAAATCTTTTTATTTTAAAGTAAATTCAGATTGAACATAGTAAAAAAATGTAAATTATAGTGTCCGTCCAAAAAAAAAAAAATTATTTATAGTGAAAACCACCCTTGAATGATGGGATAGTAGACTAAAAGCTTTAGAAATCCAAACTATAACATGTAATAAGTACCATATATCAAGATTGATGCAAAACAAGTGAAATTTTACCTTTTTAGTGAGATTTAGAAAAAGAAAACCCCACCTTTGGGGTCATTTGGGTGGATTTGCCGTTTCTCTGCAACCCATTCGTTGATTTTGGTGATTGACATCTCTTTTGAACCGTTGGAGTCAATAGAATCGAAGGGGAAGTTCCACATACACACACACACACACACACACACGTTACCATTGAGGAGTTAGAGTGACACGCCGCAAGCAGTCGAAAGCTATGTTACGCTCTGAAAACTGAAACCTAGGCTCAAACTAGTAAATATGAAGATGGATTATCAGTAATCATTTCAAAGTGACACAGACACATTGGATTAACCTTCAGCAGCGTTTGTATTGTTTTGATGCCATTGAACACAACTTTTGATCAGCAACAGCAAAAGGTAAGACAAATTGGCCGTGTTTTCTCCGTGTTGTGATGTCTGTGTTTGCTTCCCCTGTCGCAAGTTCTGATCGCTCAGTGATGATACTTATATTAGAATCTGTGGAATCTCAGCTTGCTAATCGATATCTTGTTTGTGCAGATCCGATATGTAATAAGGGTATTTATACCTAGAGTTCTGTGCTAAGTGCGTTAGCATTTATTCGCTCAGGGCTCATTTAGACGCTTCTTGTGAGACTTGTGTTTTGTTTCGGTAAAAATGGTTCGTATCGTCAGTTAGCTGAGTTTCTTCCCGTTAAGTGGGTATGACACATTAATAGGTTTTTAAATGTTAAGAAGTCCTGAGACACAGTTTGGTGAAAACAGGTTAAGGACAAAGAGAAAGGCAACCAGGACGAGCTGAGGACTATTTAGAGAGCTGAGGTGGAGGATCAGGAAGTGGAGGAACCGGAGGAAGACCAAACCCCCAGGAAAATATTCGTAGTGGCCAAACGGTGTTACTACAACTTCCGTATCAGTCCGTGACGTCACCCAGCCCAGAAAGACTGTTTCTCATTGACCAACACTGGGAAAGAGAAGACTGTAAATCAGCGGATAGTTTTTTTTAAACTAAATAAACTACCCAGTAGGAACTATTTCATAGCCCTTATTAGAATGATTAGGTCCTCAGAGTTGTAAAATGCACTAAAAGCCGAATCCAGATTTATTTTCTCTCTCCATTCATTCTAGTGAGCCGAGAGCGGGAGCTCGGGGGCGGGACTTAAGGAAAAACTCAACTGTGCATGCTCTATGAGCGCCGCACATATGGGTACTTCTGCTCTGACAGCCAGGCCTGACGGGTAATCTGTGACATTTTGCTCTCAAGAATCTCCAGCCATTTTGTCCTCATGCGCCAATGAGCAGCTCTCAGAGGAGTGAACAAGGCCCCGCCTCCGACACTGTATCCAGTTCTTATTATACCTAAATGAGGAAGATGGGGGAGCAGCAGAGGAACGTCAGAGGGGGCCCTGATAACATCTCTGGGTACCAGGAACCACACTCCCAGCCCCAGCGGAACCTAAAGACGCTGAATGAATCAAACATTGTTTTTAAACAGATTTCATCAGTCTTGTGCCCCTTTCCCAACCTGCTGCAGCCCCCATTCTCCTCACTGCATGTCCCGCCCCCTCCTGTCAGCACTGAGCTCCTTCAGACACAGGCTGCTTCACAGCGGTTCCTCCACAGAGGTTAGACACACATCAATACTGACTGTAGAACTAGTTGTGTAATCACACTGCTTACATGTTATCAATACTATTTAATTGTATTTGTGCTGACTGCTAGTTCACTTGATCCTATTATGTGGCGACCTACACTTATTTTAACCATGGTTGTGTACTTATTTTCTTTTTTTATTACACATGTGCGTGCCTCTATCATTTGATTGGCCCACTTATTGTTTGCCTTTTATTTGCAATGTCCCTTTTCTGATTTAACACTGTTACTTATTCTCCCTGTGAGAAAAATAATGGAATTCCATTAATCCCTCCAGGATCCTGAGACAAACAGTAAAGACATAAGGGACATAAACTCTTTAAAATCATTCAGATACTGCACTTGTGCTCATCAACAGACCTCCACTCACTCTGCCCCCCCCTCCGCTCTCTATTTTAGAATATATTTTATATATAGTTCTGCTGTCAATATATACATTTTTTCAATGATCAGGGAATGAAGACCGTCACACAAATATTTTTCTAAACTTTCTCTTTTTCTGCAAGCTGCTAAAATATAAATGATACATTAATAATCAGGGTTCGTACGGGTGCTTGAAATCCTTGAAAATGCTTGAAATTTGACGTGGTGTTTTCAAGGTTGGGAAAGTGCTTGAATTTTGGGAATGGTGCTTGAAATTGAGATAAAGTGCTTGAAAATGTAAATGCTTTACTTTTACAATACATTTCTGTCTGACTGAATAGTTCGCTTTTTAGATTAAAAGAAAAATAATTGATGATTTTGTGGCTACAATTCAGGCTAATAAGCTACCAGAGGTGGAATAAGTACTTGAGTAAAAGTACAAGTACTCAGATCTTGTAGTGAAATTATAAGTACTCAGATCTTGTACTTGAGTAAAAGTAGAAGTACTCAGATCTTGTACTTGAGTAAAAGGAGAAGTACCAGAGTGTAGGAATACTCTGTTACAGTAAAAGTCCTGCATTCAAATTGTTCCTCAAGTAAAAGTATGAAAGTATTCTCATCAAAATATAGTGAAAGTAGTGACAGTAAAAGTAGTGATTGTGCAGATTGGTCCATTTCAGAATAATATATATGATATGTTTTCTAATGATTGATCATGAAAGTGTTCTCAAAGCTGGTGAAGGTGCAGCTAGTTTGAATGACTTTGTATACTGCAGGGTAGCTTGTGGATTTACTCCAGATGGAACTAAAGTCTGATTTAACACTTGGTTATATTTCACATCATTCATCCACATCTGTGAAGTAACTAAAGGGATTAAATACATGTAGTGGAGTAGAAGTACACCATTTACTTCTGTCTTATGTTTACTGCCAACCTAAAAGTTCCTCAAAAATAGTAATCAATAATGTATTGAAAAGTTATTTGGCTGATTGTTTTATATCGGCTCAGCCTGGTTATATGGGATGCCCAGTCTACGTACAGATGGGTCACTCATTTTGAAATATTAAACTTAGTTTTCTTTTCTTTAATTTTTCATCCTCATGTAGAATGCTATTATGAAACACACAGTTGGTTGTTTATAGCATAAAGAACATCTGATTTAATGTGAGGTAGGGAAATAATCATTTGAGTATGTGTATATAAATATGTAATTTACAACAGCTGTAAGATGCTTGAAAAGCTTGGAAATGCACCTTGAAAATGCTTGAAAAGTGCTTGAATTTGACTTTGGAAAAGGTGTAAGAACCCTGAATAATGATGAAGACATATGAGTTACTTTGAAAAAAACGTAGAGAATACAAAACAAATATGCCTGTGATTAGGAGCTCTCATACTCCAATTCTTATCTTTAAAAATAAAAATAACTAAAACTGTAAGGGAAACTTCTGCAGCAATGGAGAGTCAGGACTGAGAGACACGAGGAGAGTTGGAGCTTTGATGTCAAACACTGGTGTATCGGCCGGAGAGATTCACATCACAAGTCACACAGCCAGAGAGATTCTGACTGCACTGGTGGGTTGCCATGTCAAATCTGACCAGCCTCTCTCTCGATAGACCTTTTAACTAGTTTACAGAGAGTTAATCCACATATTTGGGGATGGTGCGTAAACACTGGGAACACTGGAGATATCCCCCAACATCTGGAAATATTCAATCACCTGCCTGACTCTTAGGCTCTGTGACCGAGAGATGACCGGTCATAAAACTGAGAATGAGTGCAGCAGCACATTCTTTAAAGGAGATAACGACTCAGGGTTGGTCGTAAACATCAACAGGCAGAAAGGTTAAATATCTAGAAGTAAAGACAGAAATATTCTTTGACAAAAACATTTAAATAAATAACGGATGTGTCTGACGTGTCCCCGTGAGGAATACTACTCTGATCTGTTCGTATAATCAGTTTCATTAGTGTCTTCAATCACGTTTGATTCAGGACTTTTAAATATTCCGATTGTTTGACTGTTTTTCCAGCCGCCTACTTTCTGTTTCAGAGTTGATGCTGAGTGTGTTGCATATGCATTGACCCTGATGGTATAACATCGCACATTATGTAAGTCAAGTTCCACTTAAGGTAGCAGAGAAGCACTTTTGCCATAAAGTACTTATAGGCAGTGCATTATAAATGGAGTCAGCGCTACAGTCCAGTGTGTGGCCTTGGAGTAATTTCCAGACATGGAACATCTGAAACCATCAACCCTAAACATGCACTCCACATTTCTCCCATTACTTGCTGGCAGGAAGTGGTCCCGTTGGTCCCTCATCTTGGTTAATGGTGGCTGAGTGGCTCTCAGGCCGCTCATATAATGACCTGTAATGCATAAAAACTCACCTACTGGGTCATTTTCTTCCTCTCAATCCTAATGTACATTTGAGAGTCCCTTCCAAATGTGTCATTCAGCCCAATGTGTGATGGCAGAAAAAAAAAACACAAAGCAGGAGGTGAAATGGAAGGCATTGTGGTTAATGCACTGCTGACGATGATCGGTGCTTCCTGTTAGAGACACAGCAGCAACAAAAACAGCATGTAAAGATACAGTGACACCGAGAGGAAATGTACTATTATGGCTGAGTGACAGATCCTTTCCCAGATTCCAGCCTTAAAGTCACATGCACGTTTATATGACGGCCTCATATAAAGAGCACCATTTCCTTTTCTGTATTTTGCAAAGGTGCTCCAATGACCCCGTGATGTGCCCATAGGTGAAGCCTGCATTAGGAGGCTGACCAGGCAATAGCCAAAAATAGTTTTTTTTTTTAAAGGTCCCATGTTTTGGCCATTTCTACTGATCATAATTCCATTGTTGAGGTCTACTAGAATAGATTTACATTGTTCAATGTTCCAAAATCACATTGGTTTTCTCATACAGCATCTCTGTCCCTTCAACATGTATATTTTTTGCAATAGGAACATAATATATTTGAGTTCAACTAATCAGTACATTATATTTTAATTTTTAAATAATAAATTGAACATATTTCCAGGGATTTGGTAAACCCAACATATTTTTTCCTTTATTCAGGGTCACTTCCTTTTTCTTCTGACATATCGCAACAAACCAGTAGGGGGAGGAGCTCAGCTCTGTATGGACTTCATTCATTGTGTTTCTTTCATTCTACACACACACACACACACACACACACACACACACACACACACACACACACACACACACACACACACACACACACACACACACACACACACACACACACACACACACACACACACACACACACACACACACACACACTCTCTCTGTGTCCCTCAGAGTGCAGGCTCTCTCTGTTGGCATGACAAATGATTAGTGATTGTTTGCTGTACAGCGACATCCCGGCTCTGCCAGCAGTTACTCTGAGAGTTTTGTAAACAAGTCTATTTGGAAAGAGGTGGAGAAGTTATTGGACAAAAGCTCTGCCAGTCTTGTATATCATTCATTTCATCTGGCTGTATGCCTGAGATGTTTGCTTGTGCCTGCGTGAAAAGGTCTAAAGAGACATTGTTGAATGTACAGCACACAATACCTGAGCATTTCAGGAGAGAATATTTATGACAAATCTGTCTGCTGTGTTCAATCTCTCAGCGCAGAAATACAAATACAGTTTATTTGCCGCATGGAGAGGCTGTGATGCATATATGTATTTTATTTGTATAAATATATGTTGTTTAATGTTTCTCATATTTACCTCATGGGGTACAGATATTTTCACTGTGATAATTTCCTCTAAAATGCTGATCATTTTACAAATAATGTTCTCTTAAATGCAAGTGGCGACTGCTATCAATTTCTAAACAAATGCAGTTCGTCTACAGGGGGCACAAACAGTGATAGTGTTACTATAAGAAGTCAACCTAAAGCAGTTTGTGATCTCATCCTGTTTGGTCAAACTGAATAAAGGTTGAAAGCACTGAATTTCAGATTGGTGACACTTGGCATTTTGTCCTGTAACAGCACAGTTGCCTCACATATAGTCACACATGGTAGTTATGTCGCAGTCTGAGACCTCTGATGTGAACTAAACAACCGGACTCTGGTCCGCCTCAAGTTGCTATTGAACTCCGGAGCGGTTCATCGCTGGAGTGAACGCAGTCCGCACCAAAACAAAGGAAGTGTAGTATTTACTAGATGTCTGCATTTCCTGTTCTGCTTACTGGAGGAGAAGTTAGCAAATTGTGGCCAGCAAAATGAGTGGCAGGGTACAAACGTTAATTTATTCTGAAATCATTCATTCATTGACGGAGATATAAAACTATAAACATAAGCTAGGCTACGGTTGCTTTTGTGACTGCTTACCTCACTGGTCCCCTGTGTACAGCAAAAGGCTGTGGTACAACTTCATCAGAGCCACCTGTGGTCAGTGAAACACCCTCCTGACATGTGTTATAATGTTTTTTTAAATATAATCATATGCGCCGTCCACTAGAGTCAGTTGATATGCTCTCCAGATTAACAGCAGCATGAAAACAACCTGCTCCATGGTGGGGGTATCGTCGAAATTGCCAGGATTTGCATTTTACCCCCCGTTAAGCCCGATTGTGTGTGTGTCTGTTTCTGCCCCTGCCATTCCCATACAAGGTTGCAACATTGTTGATAAATTGAAGCACCAACACCTGTCTGCTCTCACATTCCCGCATTATGTCTTGCGGGAACCAATCAAAAAAAAAATCACACGCTATCCCACCTGCAAATTTGGGGCGGGACACGATAAATAAAGCTCCGCCAGTTTGGGTCCTTATCACAACTGATCAAGATGGCCAAAGGATTCTCTGCGCAGATGGCCTTGCAAATGATTTTGGAAGAGATAACTATTTGATGATGATGTAGAGGAAGAGGTTTTAGAATGTGAGGATCACATTTCTGAGAATTGACAGTGACTTTGAAGAAGAGGATGAGATTGAGCATCAGCTATAGTTACAAAAAAAAGACGAGCCACAGGACCAGCCGGTCAGCAGGCAAAAAAACGAGTAGCACTTTAATTCCTTAATGTGATCTAACAAATGTGAAAGGGCAAATATTAACCATATAAGCTGTTTATATTGCTTGTAATTGGGATGAAGTAAACATCTGTTGGGTATTTTAACATAAAATAGTTTGATTGTGTTGAATTGAAACCCAAAAAGGCAGCGGGTCCACCAGACCCACGAACACTGGCTGAATAACAACAATATGAACACCACACAAGGGTTAAATAAAATGAGTTTTACACTGTGGTACCTGAGAAAGGTCAAATGGCACTGATGGTAACCAAATGTACCCAAAAGTGAGTCCGCCTGGACCTGCCTGTGCCAAAATATTCTAAAGAAATTCAAGTTTCACTAAATTAGCATCAATCTTGACACAGGGTACTTATGATATATGTGGTTTGGATCCCTAACGGTTTTTGGCTACTATCCCATCATTCAAGGGTGGTTTTCACTATAAGTAATGGGGGGTTTTTTAGGCGGAAATTAGAAAAAAAAATTTTTACTATGTTCCATCTGAACTTACTCACAGTGCAACATCTATATTGATTCTGACACTTCTACAGCCAACTCACAGGTGTATTATTGCTTTGCTAAGAAAGATTATTCATATAACCCTTTTAGTTGTGAAGATAAAGTCTTTCATTCTGGGCATGTCATTTTCGAGCCTGAGGCCTGAAAAACAGGCTCGGGGCTTAACAGATGTCTGACCAATTGTTGAACAGCATTTCCGATCACAAGACTTTTGTTTACAGTTTTTGGTCCGTTTCAGGTTTACCTGTGTGAACGCAATCCAAAACTTCTTAAAAAATTAAACAATGTAACAAACTCTCTCGTCTGGTGCATAGAAGCGGACTATTAGGTAGTGTTAATTTCGTTGACTAAAACTATGACGAAATATGTTCGTCAACGACCTTTTTTTCCATGACGAAAACGAGACGATGACGAGACGGCACCGACGGCAGTAAACAATAACTGCAACGAAATCATCATGCAATATCGTTGACGAAAAGTGACGAGACGAAAATGTAGTTTACTAAATAAAAACTATGCCAAAATCTCTCTTTACTTTCGTTGACGAAAAATGAGGAGACGAAATATTATCAAAGATAACGTTACATCTCTGATAGTCAGTTTTTCTCCCAGCAGTTCCATTTCCGGTGCTGCGGCTGGGAAGCAGCTGTGTGTCGGTGCTGCGCGCGGCGGTAGATTTGAATTACACCGGGCAGCGGCACAATATGAACTGTCAGGAAGACTCGGGTCTAACTCATGGTCTAACTAACCTTATTTAACAGAAAATAAAATGGCAACAACAGGGCTTGGGAGCAGTGGTCGCACTCGCGTTAACCGAATACCCCTCCGTCAGCACAAGTGATTGATAAATTGTGCACTCGACGGGTAATAATGGATTATGACGGAAATGTTACGATCCTGTCTGTCAAAATGACTGACAACGAAAAAGTCTAAAGCCACCACTGCTTGGGAGAAAGAAATAATGTGATATTTGGGCCCATTTTCGCTACAATGAGGCGGAGAAAAAAACGAATGCATTGTTTTATCAGAAGGGAAGCAATGTGGCCATAACACAGCTGGTAAACACACCACAAACCTGACCAGATATTCTCTGCAAAGCTGCATTCTTAATCATTCAACCTGTGTTTTTCATCAAATAAGGACAAGATATAATCTTATTTATTTATATATACTAAAATGACAAATTATTGGTTTTGGCTAGACTAGTTTGACTGAAATGTTCTATATAATCTGATGACTTTAAAAGACTCAACAGTTTTCATTGACAAAAAGTAGACTAAAATAATTAGTTTTCTTTGACTAAAATAAGACTAAAATGCTCAGCTTTTAGTTTGACTAAATCTTGACTAAAATGTTTACTGTTTTAGTCGACTAAAATAAGACTAAAATGCTCAGACTTTTAGTCGACTAAAACTTGACTAAATATGACTAAAACTAAATTAAAAAATAGCTGACGAAATTAACACTACTATTAGGTGTGAATGCGACCATAGTCTATCAACTCAGGTGTGAATGTATCATAAGAGGCACCGTGGTGATGAAGCTCACGTTTCTGTGGGTAGAGTTTTGTTGTTTTTGTTTTCAAATATATTCGCCTTTCTTTTTCTGATCAATTTCTAAACCTAAGGAATGTTCATAAGATACTTAACTGTATATTATGGCTATGATTTGTGTGAGGTATTCACGTTTTTTTTAAAGAAAACGCCCAACCACCCACCCACACCCAACATATCCAAAGACTAGCAGCAACATGCTGATGATACACCCCCCCAACACACACACACACACACACACACACACACACACACACACACACACACACACACACACACACACACACACACACACACACACACACACACACACACACACACACACACACACACACACACACACACACACATACTACCCAGGGTTTTTGAGAGCAACACGCAGCACATCGTCATAGAGGATTAGCTCGGGTTTGAAGGTGTAACTAATTACTTTCTGCTCTGCAATACGGGGCCACACTCCAGTGTATCAATGAATATCATTAGATTAGAGGCTGAGTTAACTGAGATGTACACTCCTATAACACCACAGCTGGTGATGAGGAACATGCACACGTGTGAACACACACAAATAACACACACACACAACTGCTGCATCGGAGATATGTTTTCTATTTGAAGCAAGCTTTAAAGGTCCCATGTCATGCTTTTCCGGTTATTACCCGTCCCCTTGTGTGTTATGAAGCTTTTTCTGCATGTAAACGGTCTGCAGAGTCACAAACCCTCAAAGTACACCCTGTAGGGAGTAAAACTCTTAACACAGAAAATACCTGTCTATGCTGCCCCAGAACGCCTCGTTGGAGATTTTCCTTTTCAATTTTTTTCTTCCGGGAACCAAGTGACGTAACGACGACCCCTCAGTGGATTGGTCCAAATGGACCAATCCGCGGAGCCGTTCAGTTACGTTAAGTCCGTATTGGTATTGGTCCAATCTGGACTTCCTCACACACACACACATACTCAATCTTTTCTCAGCTGCAGCTACGCCGATTTCTCCTCCCTGAGACCGCGGGACGCGGCGAGGCTGTGAGTCGGTGTGTGAGCACACACACGAACTCCCAGCCAAGCTGCGTGTGTGTGTGTGTGTTCGGGCTGGGTTTCGCTGTGTCTCGCTGTCTTGCAGACGGCCACTGGGCTCATAGGGAGGGGGGGCAGGAGCTCCAACAAGCCGTTTAGGACAGAGAGTGAATACACATGCTATACAGAGATGCTGTATGAGAAATCAATGTGAGTTTGGAAAATTGCACAATGAAAATCTATTCTAGTAGAGCTCAAAAATGGAATTATGATCAGTAGAAATGGCCATGACATGGGACCTTTAACCTCCTGACTGGTGTTTTCCTCGGCTTGCATCACCCCCTCTGCAGGTCTGTTCCACACATCAAACCCTCTCGCATCTAATGTTGATGAATTTACAAAGACCTGTTACTGTCAAAAATAATCTCCATCTGTACGTGTTACTGGTATTTTGCAACAGAGACGCTCCAAATGGCTATCATCAGGGGGCTGATGAAGGCTAGAGAAGGCTGTAAATTATTGGTCCCTGACTATTGTGCACACCAATGTTCCCTAAACATCTCAAATGCAGTCTACTGTTTTGATATATTGTTACGTCCAGCAACTAGAAGTATCATCAAGGCTTAGGTTTCAACAAATACATTTGCACCATCAGAGCGCAAAACTGTGTTTTGAATCCTGTCAGGATAAGCAGAGCGCGGCTGGTAGTTACCGTTGGTGGCTCTGCACTGCCAGTATCTAGTAAACCCACAGGTACTTTCTGTGGTGACCACATTTCAAATTGTGCTTGTTTTTTTTTGTGCTCGTTTTCATAAACTGCGTTTGCATTTAATTTGTTCATTCCAACTAAAAACAATGAACCTGCATGTCTGTTGTGTAACGTTAGCATTTAGCGCTATAAACAATCCAGCCCCTGTAGCTCCTACAGCTGCCTAGTGCTCTGTGTTCTTGTGTTACACATACTAAGGCATCTATGCATTAGCCACGGTTTGACAAGTTTATCATAACTTAATAATGGGATGCATTTTCATCAGTTGACATTGGTATTCACCATATTTTAACATGCATGGTATTTCTCTCTTTCTATTACAATTCATCCTGAATGGAACATCACTTGGTAACAGTTTTCATGGGGGTCAGTCTGAGCGAGACAATTCACTTCTGACCACAAATGTAAATGTTATGGTGGCGGTAAAAAATCACTGAAGTCAGGGGGATAAATCTTCGTAGAACATGGGTGCCTGAACAGAACTGAATGAATACATCTAATAGTGGATGAACAATTCAGTGTTGACCAGGTTGATAGGTACTGCATTCTCTTGTTCTTGGGATTTAAGTATGTACGTCAACCTCAATATGTGTGGATAAAGTCAATTTAGAAGCTGTTCTGAGCAATTGCAGAAGATTTGTATCTTTGAAAAATTGTTTTAACAACACAGAATTATTCTTAAATGTTTAATAATTTTCCCCGTGCATCAATAGCTTTGTCACAGTTTTTTCTCCCATCATATGGTTTCAGCAGTTCTCCCGACACGTTTGTGAGAAATCCTTAAAAGTTTGTTTTTGTAATGTATTCATTGTGTTTAATCAGCGACAAACATTTCCTTTTGGGCATGTCATCGTAGGTGTTTGTTTGAAGAAGATTGGAGTAGGGGAAGAGATGAATGTGTGCGCTGAGATCCAGCAGAGAGCAGCAGAGTGCACTATAAAAAAAAAAAATCCGTTAAAAAAGGAAAATAACTATAAAATAAAATACGGAGATAACATGTAAAAAAAAACTATACGTATATCTAAGACCATTTACAAGTAAAACACAAAGAAAATAACGTCATTTTACTTTGCAAAAGCATTAGTTTACATTAGCTATCACATTTTTTGCCAAAAAAATCTGTAATTTTACAAGAAATGTTTTTATAATACCATTACATATTTTTCTTTTAACATATATTAATTGTTGGATTAGAGTCATACACCTCTAAAAAAACAGTATACATATTTAAATTATATAAAAAAAACTTAAAGACAGAAGATTACTGTTATTTTAAAAAATACCGTAAATTCAAGATTCAAGGCTTTATTGTCATTTGTCCATTAGCTTCAGTGTAGATATGTCAGTGAAAAACTGAAGTCACATGCTCCTCCAACAGTGCAACATATACATAGAACAAATAAAACAGATAAAATAGTGCAAGTAAATACAATTAGAATAGAAATAGTGCAAGAAGAGTCTATATGCAAGTAAATGGAATATGATTGCACTGCCGTACCAGGCCGTGATGCAGCCAGTCAGGATACTCTCTATGGTGCACCTGTAGAAGATGCAGAGTATCCTGGAGTCCATGTTGATCCTCCTCAGCCTGCGGAACAATTACCTCATAATGTCCAGGGACTTTTCACACGGAGAGAAAACATACACATGTTGAGAGGAAACTGCATTTTTTTAAACCACCCATACGAACAAATTCCAAACTTCATTGCATCACAACAGAAGGTGTTCATCTGTAGAATAACTGTAATGATGAGCTGAAATACTGTGCAACTTTATCTAAACTAAAACTCTCATTTAGAAACCAAATCCTGAATGGTTCTGAGCAGCTGGACCTATGAAGTGATGCTTGCTATTTCTTGTCGTTGTAAAATATATTTATTTTTGGTTGTTTTGTACAAAAGAATGATTTGTTTAAAAGAATGAATCCAATATCACGGATGCTGATGACCTAAACTTGTATTTTCATGAACAATGTACCTTGAACGTTTTTATATTTTGCTCGGCTTTGTTATAATTATTATTATTGTTTGTTTTGTTTCTAACCTGTTCAATAAATTGACTAACACAATATAAAAAAAGAGCCGCTGTTTTGGTGATGGTGGTGGTGTGAAGAGTCCATGTCAGGTCCTCAGTGATGTGGACACCGAGGAACCTGAAGCTGCTGACTCTCTCCACCGTAGTCCCATTGATGGCGATGGGGGCGTGTCCCTCTCTCTGCTGCTTCCTGTAATCCACAATCAGCTCCAACTTCACGAAATATAAGACCATTTACATGTAAAACACAAAGAAAACATGTCATTTTACTTTGCAAAAGCCCAAGTTTACATTAACTGTCAGATGTTTTGTAGGAAAAAAATCACAAATGATTTCCATATCCTTTCACTCTTTGCATAGCAATACCACATAGGACATTGAGAGAATTTAGAACACTTGTAATATGGCAAGAAATCTTACTTGAGGATCTCTGGCTGCTGTTTATTCCTGGTAGCAATGTTGCAATTACTGGTACTGCAGCTAACAGCTGAGGGAAAAAAAGAGACACAAGTTTGCACATGCTTGGCTAAAAATAACTTGAATAACACAGTAGCAGCTTTAAGTACAGTAATACCACTTTAACTGATATGTTATATATATATATATATATATATATATATATATATATACATATATATATATATATATATATATATATATATATATATATATATATATATATATATATATACACATATATATACACACACAGATTATCGGCTTTAAAATGAGGAATAACAGATGATTTTAGCAGTCAGAAGAATATCAATAAAAATAACTAAAGAAGCCTTGGTAATAATAAGAACAACATGAAAGAGTCACATCTAATATAAATATATTGACGCATTTATTTCAAATGTGAGGCAGTCAGTTTACAATGTTAGCAGCACTGTTGAGCATTTTGAAAATTTCCTTTCAAGCCTCTTTGCAAGGCTTTGTCTTTCTATCTTTATAGCCAGAGGTGTAAAGTAACTAAGTACATTTAAGTAAGTACTGTACTTAGTTACACTTTTGAGGTACTCGTTCTGTACTTTACTTGAGTATTAATAATGTTTTTCTACTTAGTAATTCTGCCCCACAAGTACTTCTGCACAATGACTACTTTTACTTTTGGTACTTTAACTATATTTTGATGATAACACTTTTCTACTTTAACTTGAGTAACATTTAGAATGCAGGACTTTGACTTGTAAGTCAACATAGTATTCCTACACTCTGGTACTTCTACTAATACTCAAGTATAAGACCTGAGTACTTCTACTCTTATTCAAGTACAAGATCTCAGTACTTCTCCCACCTCTGTTAATAGCCTTAACATAGGATCTAAAATATATGGATACGAGCTTAACTATTTAATAAATAATATTCGAATAAGTTACTCTGAAACATTCACTTTACGTCACGCTCAACATCTTGCGCACCATTACAAAAATAAATGACACCCTGCTCGTAATGACGGCATAGAACCAAGCCCCCAGGAACTCTGAGGTATCCTGACCTTCTACAGGTGCACCATAGAGAGGATCCTGACCTTCTACAGGTGCACCATAGAGAGCATCCTGACCTTCTACAGGTGCACCATAGAGAGCATCCTGACCTTCTACAGGTGCACCATAGAGAGCATCCTGACCTTCTACAGGTGCACCATAGAGAGCATCCTGACCTTCTACAGGTGCACCATAGAGAGGATCCTGACCTTCTACAGGTGCACCATAGAGAGGATCCTGACCTTCTACAGGTGCACCATAGAGAGGATCCTGACCTTCTACAGGTGCACCATAGAGAGCATCCTGACCTTCTACAGGTGCACCATAGAGAGATCCTGACTGGCTGCATCACGGCAGCTGCACGGCCCTCAACCGTAAGGCTTTACAGAGGGTGGTGAAAACTGCAGAGAACATCACCAGGATGGAGCTGCCATCCATGGAGGACCTTCACTCCCAGCGGCTCAGGAAGAAAGCCCTCAGGATTACAAAAGACCCCCAACACCCCAGCCACAAACTGTTCTGTCTGCTGCCGTCTGGCAGGCGGTACCGCAGCATCCGGACTAAAACCACCAGACTCAGGGACAGCTTCATCCCACAGGCCATAAGACTGTTAAACACCTGTTGAAATATCCATAACATTCATCTGGCTGCTACTTAGTAATTATTTATCTAATATATCATATTCCAATAACTTGCATTTAGACTCTTATTGCACTATTTTTAAAATATTTTTCTTTTTGTATTTACTATTTACCTGCACTATATTTTTCTGTTTCTGTTTTATTGTGTTGCACTGTTGGAGGAGCCTGTGATGTTCATCGTCATAACTACACTGTAGCTATGTTTGTATGACAAATTAAAAACCTTGAACTGTGCAGTGAAGGGATCAGGCCCTTCTCAATCCAAGACATGGTCAAACCGTACACTCTAGCACGCACACTTTGCTCTGCATCAGCCATTCCTCCCTCACTGCAAAGTGGACCTACAGGTACACCAATACATCCATGAGGTACCCCTCAACAAAGAGGCTCCAGAATAGTTCAATTTTTTTTTAAAACAAAAGAAGTGGCACTTAAGCATTTAGCCCTTGTAAAACTATGCTTGTGTGTAATAATTGCTGTTCCTATCACTAGAAATCAGAATCTAGAAATAAGTAATATTTTGTTGTATTCCCTCTGGTGTTTTCCCAAGTAATATGAATAGTGGGTTCTTGTTTTGAGAAATTCCAAACGTATTTGACATGTATCTTATAGTTGTTTCTCAGAAGCCACACAAAACATTATGTTACAAAAAGGTTCGATGAAAAAACTAGGAATTAAATAAGATGGCTAGAGTCACCAACAATGTATCCTTAGGTGCTTTTATTGACAGCCAACATGCTGAAAAAACACAAAGTAACAAGGATTTTACAGGAAGAAAACAAAAACCTCATATATATACATACATATTTTATCAATGTCCAGGTAAGTTATTAATGTGTTTCCCTCAGTGTGCCTTTTACCATGCCCCTATGCCAACTGTGATGAAGGCTTCTTCTTCACATTACCACCCTCCTCTCCTGCATCAACGATGTTTGGCAGCCTTGACAGGTAGTCCGCGGTGACGTTTTCCTTGCCTGCTTTGTGCCACACACAGAACTTGAACGGTTGTAGTTCAAGATACCATCTAGTCACCCTGGCGTTCCGGTCCTTCATGGTCTGAATCCACGTCAAGGCTCTTTGGTCCGTCTGTAGGTCGAATTCCCTCCCGAGTAGGTAGTACCTTAGGCTGTCCAATGCCCACTTGATTGCCAGACACTCCTTCTCGATGGTGGAGTACCGGGTTTCACGGGGCAGAAGTTTCCTGCTGAGATACAACACTGGACGTTCCTCTCCTGGTTCTCCCTGAGCCAGCACTGCACCGATGCCCACTCCCGAGGCATCCACCTGAACCAGGAAGCATCTTTCGAAGTCAGGACTCTGCAGTACCGGAGACGAGCACAGTTTTTTCTTCAACTCTTGGAAAGCCCTTTCACACTCTTCATTCCATTCCACAGGATTCCGAGCAGCCTTGCACGTGAGGTTGGTCAACGGAACTGCTAGAGTGGCAAACTGAGGAATGAAACGTCGATACCATCCAACCAGGCCAAGAAAGGACCGTACCCGTTTCTTGGTACGAGGTCTCGGACTGTTCAGGACGGCCTCAACCTTGTCCACCTGCGGCCTGACTTCACCGTTCTCCAGCTGATACCCAAGGTAACGAGTCTCCTGCTTAGCCCACTCACATTTCTGTAGGTTGAGTGTGAGTCCTGCGGCATGGATTGCACCTAGGAACCGACGAAGATGATAGAGATGTTCCTCCCAGGTCCTGCTGTAAATGACCACGTCATCCAGGTAGGCAGCACTGCAGTCCTCGCACCCCAGAAGAACTTTGTCCATTAACCTCTGGAAGGTTGCTGGGGCACCATGTAGACCAAACGGCATCACAGTAAACTGGAAGAGGCCGAGTGGGCTTCTGAACGCGGTGAGGTGCCGGGACTGGCTTTCCAAGGGGACCTGTCAATACCCCTTGCAGAGGTCCAAGGTAGTGATGTAGTTGGCTCGACCAATCCTCTCCAGCAGGTCCTCAATCCGGGGCATTGGGTAGGCATCAAAGAAGGAGATGGCATTCAGCTTCCTAAAGTCAATGCAAATGCGGAGAGAGCCATCCTTCTTGGGTACAATGACAATAGGGCTACTACACTCACTGGTTGATGGTTCGATTACTCCCAGCTCGAGCATCAAGCGGATTTCTTCCTTCAACGCCTCCACTAAACGTTCCGGTACTCTGTAGCATGCCTGCCGAACTGAGTTCTGCCCCGGTTTGACTCGGATTACATGCTGCAACACACCTGTCCGGCCTGGTTTCTGTGTGAACAAGTGGGGAAGGGTATCGAAAATAACTTGCAAGTCAACTGGCTTCTTACCATCCAGGTGGGAGAGATCGACCTTCGCTGGCTGCTGATTCCAGGCACCCACTACCCCTTCGGAGTCATCCTCTTCAACCACCCTGCGGGCCAGTAGTGAGGTGATGGGAGGAGGGCTGCTTCTTTCCTCCCATGCTTTAAGGAGATTGACATGATAAATCTGCTTTTTTTTTTCTCCGGGAGCAAGATCTCATAAGTCGTAGGCCCCATCTTCCTTAACACTTCAAACGGTCCCTGCCATTTGGCCAGTAGCTTGCTAGAGGAAGAAGGCAAGAGTAACAAGACCTTTTGACCTGGTTTGAACTCACGGTTGCGTGCTTGCTGGTCGTACCATCGTTTCTGAGTCTTCTGGGCATCCATTAGATTGAGCCTGGCCTCCTCTCGGTACTGCTCCAACCGGTCCCTTATCTGGAGGACATACTGCAAAATACCCTGCCCTTCTGCCTTTTTGTCTGTTACCTTTTCCTCCCAGTTACATTTCAACAGATCCAAGGGCCCTTGGACTGGCCAGCCGTAGAGTAGCTCGAACGGGGAAAATCCGGTGGACGCTTGAGGCACTTCCCTGTAGGCAAAGAGTAGAAAGGGTAACCACTTATCCCAGTCTTTTCCAGTATCAGATACGAACTTCTTTAGCATCCTCTTGAGGGTTTGGTTAAACCTTTCAACAAGTCCGTCAGTCTCTGGGTGGTAAGGAGTCGTCTTGATAGCTTTTATCCCCAACTCCTTATGCAGTTGACCCATCAGGCGTGATGTGAAGTTGGTTCCCTGGTCCGTCAGAATTTCCTCAGGGATTCCTACACGAGAAAACAGCTGAACAAGAGCACTGATCAACTTTGGGGTGGTTATAGACCGGAGAGGAAAAGCTTCAGGAAACCGAGTAGCATAGTCACATACCACAAGAATGTACTGGTATCCTGTTGAGCTCTTTTCCAGGGGCCCCACAATGTCCATGGCAATCCGCCTGAACGGGGTTGTTATCACCGGCATGGTTTGGAGGGGTGCTCGGTTTGATTTGCGGAGAGGACAAGTTTTCTGACACTCTGGGCATGTTTTACAATATTTCTGCACATCAGTGTACATTGAAGGCCAAAAGAACCTAGAGGCAAGTCTGAGATACGTCTTATAGTGACCTAGATCTCCTGCCCATGGAAGTGTGTGTGCAAGGTGTAGTACTAGGGATCTACAGCTACCTGGCACAACTAATCTCCTGCCGTCTTGCTCTTCCCACTCATAAAGCAGGTAATTGTGGAGAAAGTATGCTGTGCCACCTACTAGAGCGGTTTGATTGGCTGAGTTTAACACCTTGGTTAGCACAGACTTTAACAAGGGATCAGACTGTTGTAATATGGTCATATTATCTGGTATTTCCCACTTTACATTTGACAAAGCATTGCCAGGCATTTCACCAGGTACAGGTGACCAAGCGTGTTTCTCTAACCGCTGTTGCCGACGTGTTTTCCTTGGCCCTTTTGTTCCAGCACTGCACAGACTACCACATAAGTCTGGTAGAGGCTGGACACCAGGATCTGCTTGGGCTTTTGCCTGTGACCGTGTCACTACGAAACAAGAAACATGCATTTTTTGTCCTGACAAGGGTTTACAGACATCTTTAGTACTGCTAATGAGGTCATATAGAATAGGCAAATCCCTCCCCAACAGCATCTCCACAGGTAAACTTTCAATTACCCCCACGTTTAACAGATACCTTTGGCCTTCTACATCAACTGTAAGCTCTACCTGTGGTTCTGGCTTGCAATCACCATGTACACATAACACATCTGTCTGCTGGTTGTAGTCAATAGCACAAGGCACACAACTTTTCCTAATGAATGACATGGAGCTTCCAGAGTCAAGGAGAGCAGTTATCGTTTTACCATTAACTTTTACCGGGATCACTTTACACCCTCCTTCCCTGTCTTGACAGTCAATCTCCTCACCCTTTCTGGGCACATAAGACAGTCCTGTCAGTTTTGGCTTCTTCAGAGGGCAATCTGACGCTTTGTGTCCCTGCTGCTGACAATGATAACATACAAAAGATTTAGTCCCTGACTGAGCAGAGGGTCCCCTGTCATATGCCCCCCGGTTACCTTGACCAGTCTTTGGAAAGTTGTCCCTTTGGTGGTTCCAGTCCCTGGTTTCATCCCGCATTGGTCGTGGTGTCGCCCCCTTTCTGGCGTTCAGGAACTGCAAGGCCAACTTGGATGCTATAAGACCATCCTCAGGTTCATGTTCTTTTACCCACGTACGAGTATCTGGAGGAAGCACCTGCAGCTTCTGCTCCGGTCGCATCCAGCGACGATAGAGCCCTTTCAACCGGTGGTATGATTCTGTCGGTGTCTCCCCCGGTGGCGATGAGGTGGCCCGGAACCGCTGACGATAGGTCTCTGGAGAGATGTCAAATTTGACCAACAGTGCCTCCCTCAGATCTGGGTAGCAGTTGGACATGTCTTCATCCATCGCTGTGTAGGCCTCCAGGGCTTTGCCAGTTAGCAAAGGGACAAGTCGACAGGCCCATTCCTCCCTTGGCCACTGCCATGTCTTTGCCATGCGTTCGAAGCGTAGAAGGTCATTTTCAATGTCTTCACCATTTTGATACACTGGCATCTTTGGCTCCTTACGATGAACTGCCGCTACACCCCCAGAAGGATTACCAAATCTGTCAGGAGAAGACATCAATGAAGGCCCAACGTCAACGTGTGGACCCCCCCGGTAGCGATGTAAAGGCTGCTGGGAGGCCTCAACTGAGACCCGCAGGTCCATCAGCTCCTCCTGTAGGATATCATCTCTCCTCTGCAGAACCGCTATGAAGTCCCTGAAAATATTTACCATGTCAGCGATTGAGGGACCCACTCCTGGAGATGGCCCAGGTTGCCGCTGCTGGATTTTCGGTTTTGCCGCTTGGGTTTCAAAACCAATTGATATTCCTTCTTCCTCTGACGTCACAGCTGTGTCCCATTCCTCATCCTTCTTCATAAACTGTTTTCGCTCAGAGCGTAGTCCAGCGGCCATCTCACTCCTGACACCATATGTTACAAAAAGGTTCGATGAAAAAACTAGGAATTAAATAAGATGGCTAGAGTCACCAACAATGTATCCTTAGGTGCTTTTATTGACAGCCAACATGCTGAAAAAACACAAAGTAACAAGGATTTTACAGGAAGAAAACAAAAACCTCATATATACATACAGTTCGAGGACATACAGTGGGGCAAAAAAGTATTTAGTCAGCCACCAATTGTGCAAGTTCTCCCACTTAAAAAGATGAGAGAGGCCTGTAATTTTCATCCTAGGTACACTTCAACTATGAGAGACAGAATGGGGGGAAAGAATCCAGGAAATCACATTGTAGGATTTTTAATGAATTAATTGGTATATTCCTCGGTAAAATAAGTATTTGGTCACCGACAAACAAACAAGATTTCTGGCTCTCACAGACCTGTAACTTCTTCTTTAAGAGCCTCCTCTGTCCTCCACTTGTTAACTGTATTAATGGCACCTGTTTGAACTCGTTATCAGTATAAAAGACACCTGTCCACAACCTCAAACAGTCACACTCCAAACTCCACTATGGCCAAGACCAAAGAGCTGTCAAAGGACACCAGAAACAAAATTGTAGACCTGCACCAGGCTGGGAAGACTGAATCTGCAATAGATAAGCAGCTTGGTGTGAAGAACTGTGGGAGAAATTATTAGAAAATGTAAGACATACAAGACCACTGATAATCTCCCTCGATCTGGGGCTCCACACAAGATCTCACCCCGTGGGGTCAAAATGATCACAAGAAAAAAATCCCAGAACCACACGGGGGGACCTAGTCAATGACCTGCAGAGAGCTGGGACCAAAGTAACAAAGACTACCATCAGTAACACACTACGCCGCCAGGGACTCACATCCTGCAGTGCCAGACGTGTCCCCCTGCTTAAGCCAGTACATGTCCAGGCCCGTCTGAAGTTTGCTAGAGAGCATTTAGATGATCCAGAAGAGGATTGGGAGAATGTCATATGGTCAGATGAAACCAAAATAGAACTTTTTGGTAAAAACTCAACTCGACGTGTTTGGAGGAGAAAGAATGCTGAGTTGCATCCAAAGAACACCATACCTACTGTGAAACATGGGGGTGGAAACATCATGCTTTGGGGCTGTTTTTCTGCAAAGGGACCAGGACGACTGATCCGTGTAAAGGAAAGAATGAATGGGGTCATGTATCGTGAGATTTTGAGTGACAACCTCCTTCCATCAGCAAGGGCATTGAAGATGAAACGTGGCTGGGTCTTTCAGCATGACAATGATCCCAAACACACCGCCCGGGCAACGAAGGAGTGGCTTCGTAAGCATTTCAAGGTCCTGGAGTGGCCTAGCCAGTCTCCAGATCTCAACCCCATAGAAAATCTTTGGAGGGAGTTGAAAGTCCGTGTTGCCCAGCGACATCCCCAAAACATCACTGCTCTAGAGCAGTGCTTCTCAAAGTGTGGTCCGCGGACCACTGGTGGTCCGTGAGCGCCCCCTAGTGGTCCGTGAGTATATTGGTAAAATTTCACATTTGAAATAAATAAATTTATTTAAGTTTTTCGCACTCTCGCGGGAATATCTCCGCAATGGAACGAGCTTAAGTTTCACTTTCGATTGCATGATATAGCCCAGATAAACACCTTCATCACACATGTTGCCACTTGTTTGTACCATTTTCAGGCGATTTATAAAAAACGATATGTTTTTGGACAGTCCATCGGTTTCCACTCCAAGTAGGGAATGAGTCCTTACCCCAAGTGAAGGAGTTCAAGTATCTCGGGGTCTTGTTCTCGAGTGAGGGAACAATGGAGCGTGAGATGGGCCGGAGAATCGGAGCAGCGGGAGCGGTACTGCAGTCGCTTTACCGCACCGTTGTGACGAAAAGGGAGCTGAGCCGGAAGGCAAAGCTCTCTGTCTACCGGGCCATTTTCGTTCCTACCCTCACCTATGGTCATGAAGGATGGGTCATGACCGAAAGAACGAGATCGCGGATACAAGCGGCCGAGATGGGTTTTCTCCGCAGGGTGGCTGGTGTCTCCCTTAGGGATAAGGTGAGAAGTTCGGTCATCAGGGAGGGACTCGGAGTTGAGCCGCTCCTCCTTCGCGTCGAAAGGAGCCAGTTGAGGTGGTTCGGGCACCTAGTTAGGATGCCACCTGGGCGCCTCCCTAGGGAGGTGTTCCAGGCACGTCCAGCTGGGAAGAGACCAAGGGGTAGACCTAGGACCAGGTGGAGGGATTATATCTCTTCGCTGGCCTGGGAGCGCCTTGGGATCCCCCAGTCAGAGCTGGTTGATGTCGCCAGGGAAAAGGAAGTTTGGGGCTCTCTGCTGGAACTGCTACCCCCGCGACCCGACCACGGATAAGCGGAAGAAGATGGATGGATGGATATGTTTTTGGATATTTGTGGAGTTAGGTGGTCCGCGAGTGTTTTTTTATTGGTTAAGTGGTCCTTGGAATGAAAAAGTTTGAGAAACACTGCTCTAGAGGAGATCTGCATGGAGGAATGGGACAAAAATACCAGCAACAGTGTGTGAAAACCTTGTGAAGACTTACAGAAAACGTTTGACCTCTGTCATTGCCAACAAAGGGTATATAACAAAGTATTGAGATGAACTTTTGTTATTGACCAAATACTTATTTTCCACCATCATTTGCAAATAAATTCTTTAAAAATCAGACAATGTGATTGTCTGGATTTTTTTTTCTCATTTTGTCTCTCATAGTTGAGGTATACCTAGGATGAAAGTTATAGGCCTTTCTCATCTTTTTAAGTGGGAGAATTTGCACAATTGGTGGCTGACTAAATACTTTTTTGCCCCACTGTATAACTGGTACCTCTCTGCTCTACAGCCACAGTCAGACCCTCCAAAACACTTGTGGCCAGGGTTTTATACATGTTAAGCCCCTCCCCATAGGACAATCCACTATTTATACCCCTAACCAATGTCATTCTAATCTACAAACACATTCACAATGCAAGACAAATTACCCAAACACAACAAATCAAAATAGGTCAACATATTATATCTTTCTGACCACAGAAGCCCCAAACAATAACATTTTTACACTCGCAGGAAAAGTGCCACCCGTGCCCATGCACTACATGGTATGCTCCAATTGAGCACAGGTGTTCCCACTGATTGAGCCTCTACTTAAGGCTGCTTCTTTCTGTTGCTCTGTTTGGCCTTCACAACCTTGAAGGAGAGGGTAAGCAGGTTACTTGTAAAAAGACTTCCAATAAATCTGTTTTGAACAAACAATGACTTGGGTTTTATTTTATCAATGTCCAGGTAAGTTATTAATGTGTTTTCCTCAGTGTGCCTTTTACCATGCCCCTATGCCAACTGTGATGAAGGCTTCTTCTTCACACATTACAAGACCAAAATATATGACCACGGTTGGCCCTCCACTCCTCGCATTATCTGCAGCATTTCTAAATGAGATTTTGTTTATACTGACTTTGAATTTGGGGTGTCTTGAAGTAACAGACGAAAATCTTCCATGTGTATTCTTTCCAGTAGTTTGAGTTGTTTGTTAGAAATGTTTTGGCACATTTGTTCCTATTCTGCTAATGGTATATTGCAGGATATTTAAGTTTCCCATGTACTTTTTAAATTAATAATAGTATGTTCATCTTGATGTTTAACTTGTAATATTGTAATCATCTAATTAGAAATGCTGTTTCCACCCCAACCTCTTGTAGTTTGTAATGTTCAGAGGTTGTTGTGTTGAAAATATTCATGTGAATATTTGTCATTGTTCAAATGATAAACAAACATTTGCATAAAGCATATTTGTCCACTCATATGATGATAAGAGTATTTAAAACTTGAAAAATATCCCTCTAAGGTACATTTAGAACAGATTAAAAATGTGGGATTAATTTGTGATTAATCGCGATTAACTATGGACAATCATGCGATTAATCGCGATTAAATATTTTAATCAACTGACACCCCTAATATATACACATGGTTGGTATTTAACAAAAAGGGGTGTTGTAGTGTGTGATATTGGTATTTATGGGAACATTTTACACCTTTCCTTCAAGTATTATACGTTTTAGTTACTTGTGGGGTACTTAACATGAATAATCAGTTACTATCCTTTTACTCCATCACATTTCAAAGAGAAATAGGATATTGTTATTTTAACTCCACCACAGCAATCCATCATCAGCTTTACTTTTTAGATAAAGATTTAACTCACAATTGATCATAACAGGCTTCAAAATACATATTACCAAGTGGTTTCATGTACAACCCACACAAGTATCATGCTAAATGAATCTCTGTTGCTCGGATATCACTAGATCCTGTTATCAGCGTAATATAAAAGTACATAACGATTGATGTGTAACTTAGCATAATTTACTAGCTAGCTGCTAACTGCCGCCTCGTTAATATCAAATCCATCATAATAATCCAGTACCATGCTGTCATGAACGTGCGATGCTGTTACGTGTATGCAAATTGACCTGCTTGATGTAAACGAGCCTTTTGGGGGGCGTGGTTAAAGTTGCGCATGTTCTATGAGCGCACATACAGGTACTTCTCAGGCATGCTGGGTAATCTGTGACGTTTCGCTCTCTCAAAAGTGGGGCCATTTTGTCTTCATGCGCCAATTAGCAGCTCTCATAGGAATGAATGAGGCCCCGCTTCCCACGCTGTATCCAGTTCGTATTATACATCCATGCATAGAACAGCTCACTTTCACAGCAAGGTAACGAACGAAAACAAAGTAATGTTAGCTAACATTACTTTGTTTTCGTTCGTTAATCAAAATGTATACCATAGCTAGGACTTTGACGTTTGCAATGTTTTAAGTCTTGAGTGTTTTGAATCCGTTGATAAATAGTTTGTACCGTTACCTCTCAAAGTGTTGCTTCCTCTCCGTCTGGATGATGGAGTGTTGTATACAGGGTGCGCCACGTGCCGCGTTCTTAACCTCCTGCGTGCTAACTGCGTGGTCTCTGTAGTCTCTGTACCTTTGCGCATGCGCTCTGTCTGCCTCAGCGCATGATCTATGCGTGCCTGGGTGCATGCAGCAGCAGTCTCGTCTCTGATTGGCTGCAAATCGATTGCCCTGAAAATCCTTTGGTGAACCTCCAATCCTTGTATTATTTTAAGAATTGGTAACACCACACCATAAAGATTTATTTAAAAGTAAAAAAATGGGGTGCAAACTATTTACATTGCAATTATAATTGTTTTATTCTTTGGATCTGATTTTCTTAATTTACAAAATGACAATGTAACTAGTTGATAAATAATAAAAACACCGAAGGCCTTCCAAAGACACAAGCAAAATATGTTATAAGACTTCTTTATTGTCAGTTTATTCTTTTTAAATTGAGAATAGAGAACACTGATAACTAATGTTGGTGCACATTTATATAAATGTGATTATGATCAGGAATATCCCATATGTACTTTGCAGTCCTGCCCCAAGTACACGTTAAGTAAGTATTAATCAATGTGTACATATAGTTTACTACCATTTTTAGTCATGCATAGTACTGCCTTCCTGATTGCTTTATTTTTGAGAAACCTATTCTGCACCTACCTGGGTTTTAAGAGAGTCCAATACCCTATGAGTAGTATTCGTTTATTTGTCCCGAGGGGAAAATGGGTTGCAGCACATCACAAAGGCATTTAAAAAGATAATATATACGTCACTGACAACAACATAGACACAGATTAAAACAAACAGACATAAAAAAAAACAGATATCGGCAGACATGACAATCTCATTTGCAAAAGGGGGTGGGGGAGGGACAGTGCCAGACCTGCTGGGTAAACAGTGCGTCCTAGCCATCATTGATTCAGGAGTTTGATGGCTTGTGGGACGAAAGACATCAGCCTAGATCTCTTCTTTTGAACAGAGGGGCATGATATCTCCGCCCGGATGGCAACAGTTCAAAGTAAGAGGCAAGTGGGTGCCTCAGGTCACTCACAATACTGTGTGCTAATTTGAAAACTCTGTCCTTGTATAAGTATTCTTTTTAATTTAATGGACAATGTTATTGAAGATTGAAGATTCAACTTATTGTCATTACGTAGTACAGGACTGACTTTTTCTGTGCCTCAGTGGCGTTGCCGAACCAGCATATGATGCCAAAGGAGAGCACACTTTCAATAAAAGCATGATAAAACATCTTAACCATTCTGTTGCCGACATTAAAAGACAATAATTTATGTAAAAAAAATATTCTTTGTTGAGACTTGGCATATATTTTCTCAGACCAAACATCCCATCTGAGTTTGTGGTCAAGCACGACACCAAGATATTTGTACTCAGTGACACATTGAATGGGCTCGCAATTTAAAAGAGTAGGGTTGGGCGATTGTGCTATTCTAAAATCAATTTCCATCTCCTTTGTTTTTGAGGTGTTTAGAAGCAGGTTTGACATCTCACACCAGTTAATAAAGAAGTCAAGGACAGGCCCATGCTCCTCTTCCTCATCAAATAGGAGGCTGACCAGGGCCGTATCATCTGCATACTTAATAAAGTGCCTGTTGGGAAAAGTGCTAATGCAGGAGGTGGTGTATAAAATAAATAAAAGAGAGGATAAGACACATCCATGGGGTGAGCCTATCCAGGTAGTTATTGTATCAGAAAATGCCATGTGTCAAGGAGTGAACTCTGAGGCATGAACTCAAATGCACGACTAAACTCAGACTCAGGTAGTGTTCAAAATAAAGACTTTACTGGTTTAGACACAGTAACAAAACAGGGAAAACAATAACACTCTTTCGAGAAAAAACAAGGACTATGATCAGGAGCTTAGCGGTACGTAATATGTCCGTGGAGTAGGCTTGTACGTTTGTCCTAAATGAGGAAACAAACTGGCAATGGACAGGAGGGAACTAGCACAATATATACACAGGGTAAGGGGACAGGTGGAAACATTCAGGGCGGGGAAAACAATCACGGACGCAGAAGACAGATAGGGGCGGGGAGCGTGGAGGCCTGAAATGAGAGGGAGAATTACTTAATTATACATAAATAAACATAAAGCACAGGACAAAGGGACATGACAAAACTAACATAAAGAATAAACTTTCACAATAAGTTTCTTAGACATGATAGTACCCCCCCTTCTTAGGGACGGCTCCTGACGGCTAAGGCTCCTCCGAGTTGAGGCGGTCAAAATCCTCAATGAGGCTCTTATCAATAATGAAGTGGGAAGGAATCCATGACCGCTCCTCAGGGCCGTAACCCTTCCAGTCAACAAGGAGCTGGCGCCCTCTAACCCTTTTCCGTGTAGCCAAGAGTGTTTTGACTGTATAGACCGGACCTCCATCGATCGATGACCTTGGTGATGGGAAAGGGACCCACAAACCGGGGAGCCAACTTGCGGGAGAGTACGTGGAGGGGAAGGTCCCGCGTAGAAAGCCAGACTTTTTGGCCTGGCTGGTATACAGGGGCTGGTCGGCGTCTTCGGTCTGCTGCTCGTTTTACCAGCTGCGAATTTCTGCAGAGGACTTTCCTAGCCGCAGCCCACACGCGATGACAACGCCTGACCAGAGCGTGGGCAGACGGGACCATGACCTCTCTCTCCGTCGCTGGGAACAGTGGCGGCTGGTACCCATAAACACAATGAAACGGGGACAGGCCCGTGGCAGAGGTGGGAAGGATGTTGTGCGCATACTCAACCCAGGTGAGGTGCTCGCTCCAGGAGGATGGATTCTGGGACACCAGGCAGCGCAAGCCGGTTTCCAGTTCCTGGTTCAGGCGCTCTGTCTGGCCGTGAGACTCCGGATGGTATCCAGACGAGAGACGGACCGTGGCACTGATGAGGCTGCAGAACTCAGAACGCTAATGGTTACACAAGCCAAAAAAACATTGTGTAAAAGATCTGATCAGCTCATTTGCTGACATGTTTTTATATAGATGGATCAGGACAAAAAGAGAGAGAATCTCTTTACACAGGGGGGACGCATATTTACGTTACTTGAGGGAGGTGGCAGAGACAGTGGGTGAAACTGGTAGGTTTTCACCTGTTTGGGGAGTTTATATATATATATATATTTATAATTATCATTCCGCTGTCATTGGAGGCAGTCGCAATTTCTACAGGCTCGCACTACCTGTTAGCATCTGGCATCTGTTAGCATCTAGCTCTCCTGCTTACAAACTTTTAGCCATCCCTGCTTATACAAGTAGTAGTTTTAGTTGTCTGCGATCTGCCGAGGCCTACTCCCACCTGTCGAGTACGGCTGTACTGAGGTGTTTTTCCCCCGGAGACGTCGCGAAGAGACGGAGCGGCTC
Organism: Pogonophryne albipinna; assembly: GCA_028583405.1. NCBI lineage: Eukaryota > Metazoa > Chordata > Actinopteri > Perciformes > Artedidraconidae > Pogonophryne > Pogonophryne albipinna. The sequence goes on along the minus strand of CM053248.1, from coordinate 13,116,722 downwards.
CACCTGTTGCTGCCTGCGATCTGCGATCTGCGATCTACGGAGGCCTGCTCCCACCTGTAGAATACGGCTGTACTGGAGAGGTTTTTACCCCGGAGTCGTCGCGGAGAGACGGACTGGATCCACGCTTCGGGCTTGGCCTGCTTCCACCGGGCGTGTGCTGCGGTACGGAGGAGGATTTTACCACCGCTGGGGCCTGCTTTCCACCTGTCCTGGTTCTGCTGTTGCAGAGGCCTGCTTCACCCCGGGGATACCACGGAGGGACCGGAGCGCTTTCACGCTGCTGTTTTCGCCTGTCCTTTGCTGCTGTGCTGATTTTGCTCCAGGAACATCGCGGATACTGTGTGCTGGTCTGGGAAAATGGCCCATATCGGGATTCTGCTGTGCCTGTTAACTGTTTTGGACTTTGAGAAGATCTCTAGTCATTCTGAGGAGTCTACTGGATTCAGGTCTGTTCTGCCACCCGCAGTGGGCATCCCCTGCAAAGGTTCGGATGTGTTGCTCAAACAATTACCGGTTGCCTTGTCACAGACAATCTGCTCGACAAAATATGTTTGTCTTTTTTGTTTTCCTGCGATGATGGTTCTTCAGGACTGCTTCTTAAGCTCAAATCACACTCTCGCAGACTTTTCCGGTGTTTCTAAATTAGATGACAATGTATGTGTGTCGTTTAAGAGGAAAAGAAGCCTGGTTTTGTTGTTGTTATTACTGTCAGGAAATGTACAACCTAACCCTGGTCCGCCCAGTAGTAGTAGTCAGATCGCTACTCCTGCTGATTTTAAAGCTAGGTCTGGGTTGGGTTTCATCCACTTGAATGTGCGCAGTCTGTTAGGTAAACTAGATTGTGTCCGTATCTGGGCGAGCTCAACTGACGCTGATGTCATTGTTTTATCAGAAACCTGGCTAAAGAAATCTATTTTGGCCTCTGACATTGCCTTAAATGGTTTTAATGTGTATCGTACCGACCGGCCTAATGAAGGTGGTGGCGTTGCCATTTATGTTAAGAATAAGTTCAGTGTAACCACATTAGTTTCCAAATCGATCAGTAAGCAATTTAAATTTTTAGCCATAAATATAGAAGTGGCAAAGGGTCAACAGGTCATGGTAGTGAGTTGTTACAGACCCCCCTCAGCTGTCAAAGACTCCTTGTCTTCACTAGCAAATCTTTTATCACAACTAGACTACAATGAAATAGTGCTACTTGGAGATTTTAACTGGGACTGGTTAACTGCAGTGTCAGAGGATTTTAAAAACATTTGTATCTCTTTAAATGTTACTCAGATTGTGGACAGTCCTACTCGCCCTAATATTAAGTCCCCTATTAAATCCTCCCTAATTGATCTCATTTTAACTAATGTTCCCCATAAATATTCATCGGTGGGAGTATTTGCAAATGATCTGAGTGATCACTGTGTTGTAGCCACAATTAGGGACACTAAGGTCCAAAAGGTTAAACCTCGGATTATTATTAAGAGAGACAAAAAACATTTTGTGGAGCAGGGTTTTGTGCATGATCTGTTTGATTTTGATTGGGGTAAAATCGATCTGTGTGCTGATGTAGAAACCGCATGGTCTTATTTTTATCTTGGTTTTATGGAGATCATTGATAGACATGCACCCCTGCGTAAATTTAGAGTAAAGGGACGAGACAATCCTTGGTTTTCTGCTAATCTGTCCAGTCTCCTTCATGAGAGAAACAAGGCCTGGGCAAAGGCTAGGCAATCAGGCTCAGAGGTAGAATGGCTGCGTTTTAGGCAGCTAAGGAATAGCTTCACATCGCAAATCAAGAGTGCAAAATCAAAGTACTATCTGTCAGTAACCACAAAGAATCTGAATAATCCTGGAAAATTTTGGAAAGCCATTAAATCGTTACGGCGATATCCGTAATGAGCTACCTCCGTGCATTACCACAGCATCTGGCTCTATATCGGACAGGGCTACTATGCTAAATTGCTTTAATGAGCATTTTGTGTCCTGTGGTTCTCTATTTGATTCTGTCACTAACTCTGCTTCTGTGAACACTACAGTATGTGACTCTGAAAAACATGTGTTGGAAAACCCTTTTAGTTTTACCCCTTTTACTGTTGATGTTGTTCGTGAAGCTTTAACCAAGTTAGATCCTAAGAAACCGGCTGGCCCGGACAACGTAGAACCTTTCTTTTTAAAGATAGCTGCAAATGTTATTGCTCCACCTCTCACTACTCTTTTTAACCTCTCCCTCAGCACTAACACAATTCCAAAATTGTGGAAGTCAGCGTATGTCCTGCCTTTGCTAAAAGGAGGGGAGGCCACCTTATTAAATAACTATAGGCCAATCTCTAAGTTGTCAGTTCTGGCTAAGGTTCTTGAACGCTTAGTGAGTGAACAGGTAAAGGTGTTTTTATGTACAAATGACATCCTGTCTAAACATCAGTCAGGCTTCAGAAAGCAATATAGCACCATCACTGCCACAATGAAAGTGTGAATGATGTGGCGAGTATTTTAGATAATAAGCAGAGTTGTGCAGCTCTATTTATTGACCTTTCCAAAGCGTTTGACACCGTTGATCATCGCATCTTAAAGCAGAGGCTAGCCAGTATAGGCATGTCCAGCCATGCAGTGGGGTGGTTTGTAAACTACCTCTCTGAAAGGTCCCAATGTGTTCATTTTGATGGGCTGTCTTCTGAGTGGTTGAACATTGCAAATGGTTGTTCCCCAAGGTTCTGTTTTAGGTCCACTTTTATTCTCCATCTACATCAACAGTTTAGGTGAAAATGTGGATGAAGCTATTTTACATTTTTATGCGGATGATACCGTGATGTACTGTGCAGGTCCCTCCATTCAGGAGGCTGGTGTTAAATTACAGGCTGTTTTTAACATTATTCAGACTCAGCTCTCTGAACTAAAGCTTCTTTTAAATGTTGAGAAAACCAAGGTAAGGCTCTTTTCTAAAGCTAAAAAGACACCAGAGCCTGTTGTAGATATTGTAACTACGCAAGGAATAAAACTTGAAGTGGTTACCTGTTACAAATACCTTGGTATCTGGCTTGATGATTGTCTCACTTTTAAACTTCATGTCAATAACCTGCTTAAAAAGCTGAGGGTTAGGCTAGGTTTCTTCTACAGGAACAAGTCCTGTTTCTCGCTTGAGGCCAGGAAAAGGCTAGTCACTGTGACCTTTTTACCTGTGCTGGACTATGGTGATTTGATGTATATGAATGCACCTGCCAATTGCCTGAACAAGTTGGATGCCGCGTATCACAGCGCACTAAGATTTGTGACAAACTGTAAAGCATTAACCCATCACTGTACCCTGTATGCAAGTGCTGGTTTGCTTTCACTAACTGTACGGAGGCTCAGTCACTGGTACATTTTTATATACAAAGCCATGTTAGGGAAACTTCCATCTTATATCTGCTCCCTGATCTCACGGAAAATTGTAAGTGGCTACTGCCTGAGATCGCATGCTGTGGTTTTATTAAATGTGCCAACTGCTAGGACTGTCTTAGGGAAGACAGCTTTTAGATGCGCAGCTCCTCTGTCTTGGAATAGTCTGCAAATTAAATGGAAACTGAACAATCTGGTGCCACTAAATGTTTTTAAAGCTCGGTTGGATGCTAGTCAATCGGAAGCTATTGGTACCTGTTTATGTGGATAATTATGTAAATGATGCTGTATGATGTCCTTTTGTTGTTCTATTTATGTTTCATGTGGAATTACTTGAGCAGGTCTCCCTTGAAAAAGAGATCAATGATCTCAATGGGATTTATCTGTATAAATAAAGGTTTGAAATGAAATGAACTCCTGCCAGAAACGAGACACAAACTGGGGACCCCGATCGGAGACAATATCCTTTGGGAAACCATGCAGACGAAACACATTATGCATCATGACCTCAGCCGTGTCCTTAGCTGAGGGCAATTTGGGCAGAGCAATAAAATGTGTCATCTTAGAAAAAAGGTCCACTACCGTGTTGGAGATGCGAGTGGTCTGAATCCCACCTCGGCTCCGCGTGTCCTTTTGATGAGTTGGTTTTAAATCATAAAAGGAAGGAATTTAAAAGCACCAGGATACAATTTTCAACAATAATCTGTTTTAATGGTAGAAAATAACAATACACCATACAGAGCACTCTGCAACAGTACTCCGGGCTCAATTCCTACCACCGTGTGATATACGTACCACGACAGCCAGTCAGGAAGAGAGCACAGAGCATAAGAATGTTACAGTATTTATACACATAAGCGGGAAAGAGTTGTGTTGGTTCATCCTCCCTAGCTGTTTGTTATTGGCGAGTTCACTTCTGGGCGAGCCCAAGACAGTGAGCTGGTAGTTCTCCATTGGCCAGTTTCAATTCTGGGCGAACCCTAGGCAATGAGTCAGCAGTTTGTTGATTCCATCTCCTTACTGTGTGTGTGTGTGTGTGTGTGTGTGTGTGTGTGTGTGTGTGTGTGTGTGTGTGTGTGTGTGTGTGTGTGTGTGTGTGTGTGTGTGTGTGTGTGTGTGTGTGTGTGTGTGTGTGTGTGTGTTTACCCTCAGGCAGTCCCCCTTGTCATGCTTTGGAGTCATATAATTTCACAGACAGAGGACTCTTTAACAGAACGCACACACATTCCCCCTAAACATCTTCAACACACACATCTGTTTAAACCAACTATTCCAAAATGTGGTGGCAATTTAGTACTTATAACATGAAAAAACAGATAGAAATCAATAAAACACAAACACCGGTATAGTTGAGCAGTAATCGTACATAGCTACTACAATAAACACACACATCCTCCCTATGCATGTTTGACAGACACACATCTTATCCTCCAGCTCCCCACACAAATGTCACATGTTTTTCTTTATGAAAGCTATACTTGTTGGGGTTTAACAGTCATCATCTCATGACCTCCCCAGGACCAGCTAACCAACAAAGATTAACTGTCCTCATACCCTCAGGCCATCTCTGAACTTCCTTCCACCCGATGTCAGCTCACCCAGAATCAGAAGGACCATTGTCTCTCTAATTGTGTGTGACCCAATCGTCTCATGCTCTTTAGGAGTCTTGCAGGAAATGAACGCACATAAATGTCTCTCATTAACTAACACTTAACATCCGGTGGCATATCAGGTGACATACAAATGAATATACCAGAATTACACTGTATTAAACTTCCTGCTATAACACGTTATTTTAATTCTTCAATTCCCCCTTTTGATCTCAACCTCAAGAGATCAACATACACAAGGCATTTTGAAACATATCCACTGTCATTCTTTTCTACTGTGTCCGTCCCCCAACATTGTATAAATCCATCAGAAGCTGGGATTTAGAGTACTTGAAACCTTCATGGAGACAGAACACCACTTTCCATGGCAGTGAAGGAACCATTAGAGGGGTAACCTGAGTGCCAGAAAGCAGTATCCTTGTGTGGTGAATCATCAGGTCCTCCTCCCCCTCAGAGGAATACGCCAACAAGGTCATTTGATAGGGAGGGGGAGACGCAGCTTTTCCTTCCTGATGAATCTGATCAGAGAGAAGTAGACTCCTCTGCTTCCTTGTGATGTCCCCCAGCCCGCTGACGGCAGCTTCTGGGTCGTCCGGTAAAGTGATGTCCTCGGGATCCTCCTCCTCCAGTCCGCTGATAGCTTCCGGGTCGATCTCCTCGCCGAGAGCCAAGTCCGTCCTGACTCCTGATGTCGTCCACGGTCCTAGCAGGTGGTTTCCCCGCCGCACACTGGCTCCAGTGCTACCAGTTGTCCCCCTTTCCTCCTAGGCGGACGGCATGAGATGTCCTCTGAGTCACTCTGTAGAGGCCGGAGAACCTGGGGTTGAGTCACTTAGGCCTGATGACTTTCAGACAGACGAACTCCGCTGTGTTGGCCTCATGCTCCTCGGGTCCCCCCTTTGGCGTCAGCAACCTGTGTGGAGAAGTCTGATACCTACCCCTTAAGTTGCTGGAAATATGGCTTTGAACTCATGACCTCTACCTCCTTTCCTACACTCAGGACTCCTGGTCCCGGGAACTGATGGCCATGGGTCAGCTCAAATGGGGAGAAACCTGTCCCTCGGTTAATAGAGCTCCTGATTGACATACGGGCTAGAGGCAAGGCGTCTAACCATTTCATGCCTGTCTCCTCACATGCTTTGCTGAGTTTCTGTTTGATGTTCTGGTTCATCCTTTCTACCTTTCCCTGAGATTGGGGGTGATAGACGGCTCCGAAACTGTGTCTTAGTCCTAAAGACTGTTCTACTGTGCGTAGGTCATGGTTCTTAAAATGAAACTACTAAATTGAACAATAAACCCATTATACCCCTCCTGGAAACATTGTCCCCCATACTATAGAGACCATGTTTCCCAAATATGATACTTCAGATTACTCATCTTCACATACAAAGTTATTTCAAAGTCCTATGACTCATCATCAGGAAAACTTTCACCTGTCAAAAAGAATCAGCAATGTTAGAAATCAAGCTACATAGTCATCAAGCCATGCAGGGATCATGCAGAGTCAGACAAAGTTCATGCGTCATGTCTCACAATGGTTCAACTAACATGGCATAGTCAGAAATCCATTGCCAAAATAAAATCACCTTGTCGGTGGGTCAGTGTTACTGCAACAGTCAGAAATTGACAAATCAATTCACATTCATTCAGTCTTTGCAAAGTCTAAGTCAGTCTCGAGATCTCATGTCCTATAGTGCACTTTGATATTCTACCAGCTGGAGTTTTTACTAGTGACATCATTGTGTTGATGTCAAACAATGCAACAAAGTTTTTCCTGTGTTCGCAGCACAATTTTCTGCAGATGTTTAAACAAACAAATTATCAATCAACTTTATTAACGTACTGCCCCTAGGAAACACAAAGCCTTACAAATGTCCTAACCTGCGGATAACGGCCTTTTTAATTAATATTCCAAATTAATCAATAATAATAACTGTTAGGGATTAATTTTGTCTTTACTTAAGATATTTGACCTTTCGGCCTGTTGACGTTTTACGACCGAACCCTAAGTTTGTTATCTGTCTTAGGGAATGGGAAATCTTTGCTATTGCTGACATTACCAGTTTTATGACCGGTCAACGCTCGGTCACAGAGCCATTAGAGTCAGATGAGTGATTCAGTGCCTCCAGGTGTTCACGTACACCTTCCCCCAATATGTGGGTTGACTCTCTGTAAACTAGTTAAAGGTCTATGGGAGAGATAGGCTGATCAGAATTGACATGACAACCCACCAGTGCAGTCAGAACTTTTTGCTGCTGTGACTTGTGATATGAATTCTCCGGCCGATGCTTGTAATAAACTACCAATGTTTGACATCAAAGCTCCGACTCTCCTCGTGTCTCTCTGAGTCCTGACTCTCCATTGCAGCAGAAGTTTCCCTTACAATAACAATAATCAATGTTATCAATTTGTTCACCCTTCGAAGTGAAAATATCTCATGTTACATCAGGATGTTAAACTAAGTTTTAGCCAAACAATCATACCAAACCATTTTACAGTACCAGGCACTGAAGTAGAGTTCATGACAACAATGGTATAACAACCACACGTTTTACCCATAGCTAGTTTCTATGTCAAGATTATCCTGTGCGACATAATAATCAGATGTCTTGTTTGCTAAACAAGGATATTAAACTTTAATCTTTTCAATATTCCAAACCATATTTTAAACAATCAGCCTCCCTTCTCAAACACTAAACCTAATGTTGTACACCACCCTCTGGAAAACTCTTGCACAGTTATGCTGTAAAATCATTGCATAATTTCTTCAGAGTCTGAACAGTCTGAGACAAGCCTGTCTCAAAATCTTGTCATAATGAGAACAGTCAGTGATTTGTTGTCCTCTGCAGCTGTAGTCAGTTGGATCAAGGAAACTCTTGTTTGGCACTGGGATGTCCTGAGGGGGAAGGAACCTCTGGATCAATGTGATACAATCAGCAGACACATGTTGTCCTCTGCACAGTAGAAATCCCCAAAAACTTGCATTTCCTCTTCACACCACTGTTGCCTTGACAACGAGGCACAAGCAAAATGTCAAAACCTCCTCAGAGATGCGTTCTTTGCACAGTTCTTCTGTTTCTGTAGTGAGCAACTTTTCACCAACACACTGATTCAGAGTACAACCCAAAGGTGGCGCACAACTATCCAGTGCTGCTGTAATCACAGCAAATCAGCTACTGGAGAAAAACTCAATTTAAATCTCTCCCCCAAAGGGTTACAAAATGAAACGGCTGAGTGTCTATATGGTCAGGAATGCTGAAACATGTGAATGTTAAAACAAACTAATGGTAGTAGTTTACCCAGATTATTTACTTCATTAAAAGTAATAAAACTACATTGTAAAATCTCTTTTGTGTAGTGGGTGTCCTGCTTCTAAAATTCTAGTCAGGAAAATAAAATAAACTTCATCTTTAAAATCTTCTTCTATTTGAAACCAAAAAGGTATTCCTTCCCCACCATGATCCTATTTCTACATCAAAGTCCATATGAACTGATGATTTATCTTTAAAAACCATGAGGAATGACAGTTCTCATAAAACACTATTCTTCCTTACTTTAGTTCTAAGTCAAATGAGCAAAACAGGGAAACCCCCCTTAACCTCTTAAGCCCTGAGCCTGTTTTTCAGATTTCAGGCTCGAAAATGCCACTAACACAACAAAGACTATATCTTCACTTCTAAAAGGGGTAAATTAATAATCTTTTCTCTCAAAGCAAGGTTACATCTGTGAGTTGGATGTAGAAGTGTCAGAATCAATATAGATGTTTTTATTTTAAAGTAAATTCAGATGGAACATAGTAAAAACATGTAAATTCTAATGTCCGCCTAAAAAAAACCCATTACTTATAGTAAAAACCACCCTTGAATGATGGTTTAGAAGACTAAAAGCTTTAGGAATCCAAACTATAACATATAATAAGTACCCTGTATCAAGATTGATGCAAAACAAGTGAAATTTGACCTTTTTAGAGAGGTTTAGAAAAATAAAGTCCAGGCGGACTCACCTCTGGGTAATTTGGGAACCATCAGTTCCATTTGAACTTTTTCACTGTAAAAATCATTTTATTACTTTGAATTTTCACTATAGGTATTCATTCCATCCAAATACAACTGTTGTGAAAAAAATAAAAAATAAAAATAAAATATAAGAACATACTCTGTTATCCTCTTAGGCAAGGCAAGTTTATTTATATAGCACTTATAGGCCCCACGGACCGAAATCGCGTCATTTGCAGGAAACAACGTCTAAGGAACCTTACTATTTAATAAACTATGAATATTTTATATCCATATAACGGGAAAAAAACTCATTTAACTGATCTTTTTCATTTATTTTTTCAAAAAAAAACACAATGCTAACAGTGAGCATCTGAATTAGCCCCGAGCGAAAAATGCTAACCTATTACTGCACCGAAAATCACTCCTAGCTCCCTTATTACTTATCCTAGCTCCCTTATTACTTATCCTAGCTGCACATCCAACACATCGTTTTTGATCGTAAAGACACAGAATCTAACGGTGCCCACCTCAACACTGAAAGATACAAACTTGCGACGTTATCAACAAAAACGTACATCAAAACAAGTGGCGCTAGGTACTAGCATGCGCTAGGCTAATGGCTTACCTTCCTCTTTGCCTGGTCTAAACTGGTCTTCAGTGGCATTAAAACGATAAAAACGATGATGTAGTTAATCCATAGGTTAATATCCAATGGGGCTGTGTCCCCTTTGAAATGTTCTGATAATCTATAAGCAATAAAACTGCAATTCCGTTATCTGCTGTCCGCTCTGTCCTCCGTGTGTTCTGGGTTCTGCTGTAATGCCTGCTGTTACCTAGTAAACAATAAATGAAGCCGCCTGCGTAAAGTACTTAAACTGGCTGGCATTCTTTATACTTTACGCAGGACCATATCTCTGGAACCCATTGGTCGATTCGTGTGATTTACACCTTTTTCTTGACCATCAGAACCAATAGAATCGATGGGCAGTTCCCAAATCAACGTAAACATTACCATAGCGGACGTAATAGAGAAGCGAACAAAGCATATCTGAAAGTGCACGTCTGGACGGCAACATTTTAAACCCAGTATATTGCCATAAATATGATGAAGGATTATCAGTCAAAATTTCTACGTGACACAAAGACATTGGATTAACCTTGAGCGGCGTTTTTATTCCGGTGAACACAACTTTTGATCACAAATCAAAAAAGGTAAGACGAAATTATTGTAATATTTTTTAAACCGGATGTTGTTTACTTTCTCTTTTCTGGCTGATAGCTCCGCAATTCGGGGTCCTACAGTGATGATATTATATGTCTGGAATCTGTGGAGTCTCAGCTTTAAATGGTATATCTTGTTTGTGCAGTTACGATAAGTAATAAGGGCATTTCTACCGTGAGTGCTGTGCAAAATCCGTTAGCATTAGTTAGCATTTTTTCGCTCCATGCTAATTCAAAGGCTTGGTATTACTCTTGTGTTTCTTTTAGCTAAAAATGGTTCACATTGTCAGTTAGCGGAGTTTCTTAGCGTTAAAAGGGTATGGAACATTAATAGTTTCATAAATGTTAAGAAGCCCTGAGACATAGTCTCGTAAAAAAACTGTGGGGGGGGTCCACTGGGGGGACCCTCGGGCTTAAGAGGTTAACCACTATAGATTCATCTTGTATCTACTTGCTTATTCTATTCTTTTTCAAATTGTTTATCTCAGTTGTGTTACAAGCATGGTTAGATTTGTAACAGAATACAAAACTAACTGTATTTAGCGCTATATTTGAAAAACAAGTAATCTGATTACAGTTAATGAATATATTTTTTGAACACTTAAAGGAAGTATTGGTGGAAAGGTTTCCTCACAAAATGTAATCTTCATTACTAAAGCTAAAACCTAAAGAAATCATCACGGAACAGTTTTCTGTCCTTATCACTTAATTGTTTCAATAAAAACTAAAAAGCATTGTGAAAACTCCCACTCTTGAGAACATTTCAACACTTTATTCCATCTGAGCACTAATGTTTGACAGACACGCCCTATTAATCCAAAACGGTCTTTAATGGTATCAATTGTGAACTTTCTTAATATGAATTGTAAATGCAACGTATGTTCTCTTTAGAACAAAGATAGGACAGTAGCTGCTGAAACTGGTTAATAGCAGTTTTCTGTCAACCTAGATAAGCATGTTGTTCTTATATCTAGTAAATATATTTGTATTTCATGTTTACTCAAATTTGACATTTTCCAGACTAGTGGATAACTTTTTATAAGTTTCTCTCTCTCTCTCTCTCTGTCTCTCTCTGTCTGTCTCTGTCTCTGTCTCTGTCTCTCTGTCTCTGTCTCTGTGCCCTGCAGCTGCCTGCTCCTGCACAAACTTCTCTCATCAATCACCTCTTTGTGTGAGATGGCTGGAGCAAACCTCGTTCGTGCAGCACCTCTGTCATGCTTAACCATGAACAGATTCCTTCTGACTGACAAACTTATAAAAACCTCCTGTTTACTTTCTACTCTTTCTTCATAAACTTAAAAACACAATTGTGGTGATTTGTTTACGTTTTCAGTTAATTTTATTTTTAGGCATCAGAGAAAAGAGCAAGCAAACACACTGCTGCTCTCCCGGCTGATTGAAACAAAGGGTCTCCTCTTCTACAGAATCAGAAAGAGGGGGGAGATTCTTTCACAGACAAATACTGACACCCCGGCTCCGGCTGGAGCTCTCAGCCTTTTCAAGAGAAGGGGGCTTCTTTCAACAACTAACATTTAAACTATGGTATACCAAAACATTTATCAACATAAAACAAGACCTTTACGAATCAACAATGACAACCAACAGACAGAACAATCAACAAACAGATTTCCGAATGTCTCGTCGCCCCCTACTCTGTCTTCTGCTATCATTTTATTGCATAGGAAACGGAGATCTGTGGAGGACTTTTTACGATCTGCCGTTTTAATCCCACTGCTAATCAATTGTTCTGCTTGAGCCCATTGGTCCCTAAGGGTCCCTAAGGGTCCCTGGTACTGGGGCTCCTAACTCACCCTCTTCTCGTTCAAATTCTCCTCCCATTATGACTTCGTATTTCTTTATCTGACTAAGGTTGATTTATGTTCACCTTTTATACTTTTTATTCACAGAAAATTATTCCCCGTACAGTCTATCCAGCTTTTATAGTGCAATGTTTATTTCAACAGATTTGAGAGACCCTCAAAAGCGCTTCAACACCACCTTGCGGCGATGTGGCCCTTGCATGGAGTCGAAACCCAGGTCTACAGAATCTCTTTATCGTCACGTTTAGCCTTCTAGATTTAACCCAACAGAACAAGAGACAGTGAGATACTATCATTCCAAATGGCTTTTGAGGGTCGCGTTTTCTCCTCTTGGATTTTTACATATAACGCACCTCCAGCTCCTATGAGCCTTGGATTTGTTATTCTGATTAGTCATGGATAGAGACTCTTATACTCTACTTGACTTCCCCAGGAAGTATACCCTGTTGGAGACTTGTTACCTCCACTCAGGCGCAGGGACTCTTATACCCTTCCAGCCGTCAGAGACTCAATACCCTACGCTGAAATACTTCGCTGCTTCACTTTTATATTTATATAACTTTCCTACCTATACTAAAATATGTATAGTATTTTCTACCGTCAATGACTATGACACTGGAAAATGTCCCTGACAACTCTAAAATGTGGTTAAAGCCAATCACAGATTTTGATAATAACAGGTATCTGCTCACCTTTCAGTTGTAGGGCCCTGGTTTTAGTTGTCAGAGATTATTCCAGGTGTCTTCCCTGGACCATTCGTCCGCTGGCTGCTGGTGTCCCTTCCTATGAAGCCCCACTCATCACGTCGGGGTCACCACTTTGTTGGAGATGCGAGTGGTCTGAATCCCACCTCGGCTCTGCGTGTCCTTTTGATGAGTTGGTTTTAAATCATAAAAGGAAGGAATTTAAAAGCACCAGGATACAATTTTCAACAATAATCTGTTTTAATGGTAGAAAATAACAATACACCATACAGAGCACTCTGCAACAGTACTCCGGGCTCAATTCCTACCACTGTGTGATATACGTACCACGACAGCCAGTCAGGAAGAGAGCACAGAGCATAAGAATGTTACAGTATTTATACACATAAGCGGGGAGGAATTGTGTCGGTTCATCCTCCCTAGCTGTTTGTTATTGGTGAGTTCACTTCTGGGCGAGCTAGCCAGTGAGTTGGCAGTTCTCCATTGGCCTGTTTCACTTCTGGGCGAGCCCAAGACAGTGAGCTGGTAGTTCTCCATTGGCCAGTTTCACTTCTGGGCGAACCCTAGGCAATGAGTCAGCAGTTTGTTGATTCCATCTCCTTACAGTGTGTGTGTGTGTGTGTGTGTGTGTGTGTGTGTGTGTGTGTGTGTTTACCCTCAGGCAGTCGCCCTTGTCATGCTTTGGAGTCATATCATTTCACAGACAGAGGACTCTTTAACAGAACGCACACACATTCCCCCTAAACATCTTCAACACACACATCTGTTTAAACCAACTATTCCAAAATGTGGTGGCAATGTAGTACTTATAACATGAAAAAACAGATAGAAATCAATAAAACACAAACACCGGTATAGTTGAGCAGTAATCATACATAGCTACTACAATAAACACACACATCCTCCCTATGCATGTTTGCCGCACACACATCTTATCCTACAGCTCCCCACACAAATGTAACATGTTTTTCTTTATGAAAGCTATACTTGTTGGGGTTTAACAGTCATCATCTCATGACCTCCCCAGGACCAGCTAACCAACAAAGATTAACTGTCCTCATACCCTCAGGCCATCTCTGAACTTCCTTCCACCCGAAGTCAGCTCACCCAGAATCAGAAGGACCATTGTCTCTCTAATTGTGTGTGACACAATCGTCTCATGCTCTTTAGGAGTCTTGCAGGAAATGAACGCACATACATTTCTCTCATTAACTAACACTTAACATCTTATATATCAGGTGACATAAAAATGAATATACCAGAATTACACTGTATTAAACGTCCTGCTATAACACGTTATTTTAATTCTTCAACCGTGAGAACTGTGGTGTTTCCTCTAGAGAGGGGCAGGCCCGTGACGAAGTCCATGGAAATCTCCAGAGGTGGGACCAAGTCATTGTTTTGCAAGTCCGAGTCAAGTCTCAAGTCTTTGCGCTCAAGTCCAAGTCGAGTCTCAAGTCTTTGCGCTCAAGTCCAAGTCGAGTCTCAAGTCAGGATGGGCAAGTTCAAGTCAAGTCCAAGTCCTAAACTTTGACAAAACGAGTCATAAACAAGTCATTATGTGTTTTTCACCAAATGTAATGACATCGATCAACAGAATAATACTTAATAATCAAACTGCTCTTTATTAGTCACATTAATAATTTAATAATCAATTTTCTCTCTGCTGGTAAAGTAACGTGTGTTTTTCTAATTTAAGAGGGATCAGTAAGGTAAGGCTACCGTGACGGTTTGATTCAGAAGGAGTTTAATGGATAAGATCCCTGATGTTGAGGTGACCAGAATGTTTATTTCCACTGTGTACAACATGTTGTAAGGGACCCACAATCTATCTCTATGCCAGGGATAATGTGCAGCCAGGCATCTCTATGGGGAAGAGAACACCTGCATCTAGATCCCTCTGCAGGTGGTACTTTAACTATATTTTGATGCTAATACTTTTGTTCTTTTACTTGTAACATTTTGAATGCAGGACTTTTTATTGTAACCGAGTATTCCTACACTCTGGTACTTTTACTCAAGTACAAGATCTGAACTTCTCCCACCTCTGACAGTAAATAAAATAAAGGTAACCAAAAAAGGTTATTTTCATTTTACAAATCCTGCACTCAGCTTTGCTTTCTCCAATATCACTGAAAAGCAGCCAGACGCTGCTTCTTTTTTCGGTTTTCGCTCATTTCTTGACTTTTCCCGACGCACTTGCATTTATATCCGTCTCCCCGTCGCTCTGTGCAGCTGGCCTGTACCACTACACCTGCTGTGCCCCCCACCCTTCTTTCACATAATGGTATGATCCTAGTGTGTCCTCGCATATGATTGGCCGCATGGTGGCTCAGCAAAATAAAGCCCCGCCCCTGCCTGCATGGATTCACAGCAAGAGTAGGAGCGGCTGCAGATTCTGCTCTCCCCGACGGGAGTCTGCTCTTCTAGCGGCATCTCGCGATCGGCGTGTTGGAGACCTCTGAATTAAAGTATCAAGTCACCTCAAGTCAGAAGGCTCAAGTCCAAGTCAAGTCCCGAGTCATTGGTGTTCAAGTCCAAGTCGAGTCGCAAGTGTTTTGTGATTTTGTCAAGTCGAGTCTCAAGTCATCAAATTGGTGACTCGAGTCGGACTCGAGTCCAAGTCATGTGACTCGAGTCCACACCTCTGGAAATCTCTGACCAGAATCTTTTGGGAATAGGAAGTGGTTGTAACAATCCCATCCGCGCCCTGGAAGAGGTCTTCCTCCACATACTCCTTCACCTCCTTCTCCATGGATGTCCACCAGAAACGTTGTTTGACAATGAACATGGTTCTCTTGACTCCAGGGTGACAGGTGAGCAGCGAAGTGTGAGCCCAGTGGATCACCTGTGGTCGCTCGGCTTCCTGAACGAATAGCCGGTTAGGCGGGCAACACCTGGGTGCAGGAGCTCCACCGTTGGCTCTTATCACCTCCTTCTCTACTTGCCAAGTCAGCGCTCCTACCACACGGTTTAATGGAATGATGGGTTTCCGGCTCCTTGACTGTAGGCACAGGGTCAAACAGATGGGACAGAGCGTCAGGTTTGACATTCTGAGACCCCGGCCTGTAAGAAAGAACAAAGTCAAACCGGTTAAAAAACAAGGTCCACCTTGCCTGGTGGGAGTTCAGTATTTTGGCTTTTTTAATCTACTCAAGGTTTTTGTGATCGGTCCAGACCACAAAAGGATGCTCGGCTCCCTCCAACCAATGCCTCTACTCTTCCAACACCAGCTTCACGGCCAGCAACTCACGGTTTCCCACATCGTAATTTCTTTCCGCCGAGGAGAGCTTCCTGGACAGGAAAGCGCAGGGGTGAAGCTTGTTGTCCTTCTGTTGGCACTGAGAGAGGACCGCTCCCACCCCCTCGTTGGAGGCATCCACTTCCACCACAAACTGGGGAGTGGGATCCGGCAGGGTAAGTATGGGGGCAGAGGTGAACATCTTCTTAAGCCGAGAAAAAGCCTCCTCAGCCTGAGGAGACCACACAAAAGGCACCTGAGGACGTGAGGACATGAAGAGGGGCTGCAATAGCACTGAAGCTCCGCACAAACTGCCTGTAAAAATTAGCAAAGCCTAAAAACTGCTGCACTTTCTTACGAGAGTCAGGAGTAGGCCAACAGGCTACTGCGCTAACCTTCGCTGGGTCCATCCTAACCTGACCTGGGGAAATGATGAAGCCCAAAAAAGTGACTGTCTTGGCATGAAATTCGCACTTTTCGGCATTGACAAACAACATATTTTGGAGCAGTTTTTGTACGACCTGGCGGACATGTTGTTTGCGGATGTCAAGGTCAGGGGAGTAGATCAGAATGTCGTCAATATAGGCAAAAACGAAACGGTTATGAAGTTTCAACCAGGGAAACCGTCACAGTAACCTTCGTTCCCTCTCCCCCTCTACCTTTGCCTCATCGGTTCTCTCAGCCCTCCCTTCCTCTGACTCGTTCCAACTCCTGCCTCCAAACTCTGCTGCAGAAACTCTCCTCTGTACTCTCTCATCCTCTCTGGACTCTCTCTGTCCTCTCACATCTCGGCAGGCTCGTCAGTCCCCTCCTGCTCCCTGGCTAAATGACGCACTGCGTGCTAATAGAACCGTCCTTAGGGCAGCAGAGCGGAAACGGTGGAAATCCAAACACCGTGACAACATCCTATCCTATCAGGCTCTCCTCTCCTCTTTCTCTGCTTCGATCTCTCAGGCAAAAAGCACTTTCTTTCAAGATAAGATCCAATCTTCCTATTCCAAACGCAAAATACTATTTTCCATCTTCTCCATCCCTCCTGGACCCCCCCAAAGCCCCTTCCCCCTCCTCTCTTCTGTCAAGCGACTTTGTTAACCACTTTGAAAAAAAGGTTGATGATATTCGCTCTTCTTTTTCTGACTCACCTCTACTCACCGCTGGGTCACCAGACCCACCTTTCACCCACACACTAACCTCCTTTTCCCCTCTCTCTCCAAGTGAGGTTCTTACCCTCATTACCTCTGCCCGTCCTACCACCTGTCCTCTGGACCCTATCCCTTCAAACCTCCTTCAGACTATCGCTCCTGATATTCTACCGTTTCTCACCCATTTCATCAACACTTCTCTAACTTCTGGTCACTTTCCAAATAGTCTTAAGGAGGCAAGAGTAAACCCTCTCCTAAAGAAACCCACTCTCAACCCGTCTGATGTTATAAACTACAGGCCTGTCTCTCTCCACCCGTTCCTGTCTAAAACACTTGAACGCGCTGTCTTTAAACAACTCTCCTGTTATCTCCATCAGAATAACCTTCTGGATCCGCACCAGTCTGGTTTCAAGGCAGGTCACTCCACAGAAACTGCTCCTCATTGCTGTCACTGAGGAACTGCACACTGCCTAAAGCAGCCTCCCTCTCCTCTGTCATCATCCTGTTGGACCTGTCTGCTGCATTCGACACGGTGAATCATCAGATCCTCCTTCGCACTCTCCAAGAACTTGGAGTTTCAGGCTCTGCACTTTCCCTCCTCACCTCATACCTCAAAGACCGCTACCTACAGGGTAACTTGGAGAGGGTCCGAGTCCGACCCTTGTCAATTAACTACAGGGGTCCCTCAGGGCTCTGTTCTTGGTCCCCTCCTCTTCTCCTTGTACACAAACTCGCTCGGATCAGTCATTAGCCCGCATGGTTTTTCATACCACTGCTACGCTGACGACACCCAATTAATTCTGTCCTTTCCCCGCTCAGAGACCCAGGTCGTCGCACGCATCTCTGCTTGTCTAGCTGACATCTCTCAGTGGATGTCTGCTCATCACCTCAAGCTCAACCTTGACAAGACTGAACTGCTTTTCCTTCCGGGAAAAGATTGTCCCACTCTTGACCTGACAATCAACATCGGCACCTCTGTTGTTTCCCCGACTCAGACTGCAAGGAATCTGGGTGTGATCCCTAGATAACAACCTGTCCTTCACTGCAAACATCGCTGCTACAACCCGCTTGCTGCAGATACACGCTTTACAACATCAGGAAGATACGTCCCCAGCTGACCCAGAAGAGACGCAGGTTCTGGTCCAGGCTCTCGTCATCTCACGCCTAGACTACTGCAACTCCCTCCTGGCTGGTCTACCTGCATGTGCCATCCGACCTCTGCAGCTCATCCAGAATGCAGCTGCTCGTCTGGTCTTCAACCTTCCTAAATTTCTCCCACACCACGCCGCTCCTCCGCTCCCTTCACTGGCTTCCGGTAACTGCTAGAATCCACTTCAAGACAATGGTACTTGCGTACCATGCTGCGAATGGATCTGGCCCTTCCTACATCCAGGACATGGTTAAACTGTACACCCCAGCACGTGCACTACGCTCTGCATCAGCCAAACGACTCGCTGCACCCTCGCTGCGAGGGGGAACCAAGTTCCCATCAGCAAAAACACGTGGGTTTGCTATCCTGGCTCCAAAATGGTGGAATGAGCTCCCCATTGACATCAGGACAGCAGAAAGCTTACACACCTTCCGGCGCAGACTGAAAACTCATCTCTTTCGACTCCACTTCGAGCGATAGAATTACTAACAATGAATTGCTAACAGAGCACTTATATACTAATAAAGGACTGGCTTATCTATAGCCAGTTGAGTAGCACTTGAAATGTTTGGCTCTATGAAACCTGATGTACTTATATGATTCTGTTTTCTTCAAGGTTGTGTCTTCCTGGTCGATTGTACTTATTGTAAGTCGCTTTGGATAAAAGCGTCAGCTAAATGCAATGTAATGGAATGGAATGGAATGGAAACCCCAAAATGAGAGGATGTTGGGCTGAGTTGAATAAGTGAAATGACATTGTCTCGTGATGGTTATCATTACATCTTATTTCTAAAGGCTCTGTTTGGTGAGTCACTTTGAACAACAGCCGCCCATCAAGAGCACTCGCTTCAAGGGGCTGGGGTAGAGGTTTAGTTTTTATGTTCATTATATTTACTAAACCCCAATCATGTTACGTTTGTTTAAGCTAGTAACGTTAGCAAGTTGAATAGCGAACTAGATGAGGGATAATTGCTTATGCGGGTGACAATATTTTCAGAGGAGCGTACCTATGTCAGTACACAGGGCCGCCCCTCCCTACACGCAGATCACGCAGACTGCGTGGGGCCTCACCTCGCGGAGGGGGCCTCATCTTGCGGAGGAAGCAAAGATGTGGATATATGCGCTTATTTTGCCGCTGCGAGCTCCACTCAGCACCTATTTTTATGCAGCTCTGCGTGATTTTGTGGCTACATTTCAGGCTAATATGCTACCAGAGGTGGAATAAGTACTCCGATATTGTATTTAAGTAAAAGTTGAAGTACCAGAGTGTAGGAATACTCTGGTACAAGAATAAGTCCCTCAATCAAAATGTCAAAAAAAGTCCATTGACCTTTGAAGAGCTGCTAAGTAAAAGGAAAGAGATCTGGAGACTTTTAGAGAGACAGCTAACTGACAAACTCAAGGAACTGAAAGACATTCCCTAATAGGCCGTATGCTGTTTAGCCTGACCTTGAATGATTCAGTGTAGTGTTCTGGGCAGGTTTTTGGTTTGCTTTTTCAACTCGAGGAGCTAAAAGACTCAAGTTGATTTGATTTGCACAATTTCTGATTGCTGATTCAATGTGAAGGAAAATTCACATTTTAGTTTATACAGTATATATGTGCATATAATGCACCCTTTGGCCTAACCTGGGAGAGCCTTATGTTTACTGCCAACCTAAAAGTACCTCAAAAATCTTAATCAAGAATGTATTGAACAGTTATGTGGCTGATTGTTTTATATTGGCTCAGCCAGGTTATATGGGATGCCCTGTCTACTTACACATGGGATACTCATTTTGAAATATTAAACTTAGTTTTATTTTCTTTAATTTTTCATCCTCATGTAGAATGCTATTACGAAACACACATTTGGTTGTCTATAGCAAGAACATCTGATTTAATGTGAGGTAGGGAAATAATAATTTGATTATAAGTATGTGTATATAAATATGTAATTTACAACAGCTGTAAGATGCTTGAAAAGCTTGAAAATGCACCTTGAAAATGCTTGAAAAGTGCTTGAATTTGATTTGGGAAAAGGTGTAAGAACCCTGCATAAAACATGTTCAATTTACTTTTTGAAAACACAAGCTCACAATAAAGTCAGATGGGAGATCTACAGAAGCAAAGTGTGATAGACAAAGATGCATTCCGATATTAAACAAACAGAAAGGAAAACTTTGTTGTTCCACGAGGCAGTTGTAGCCATAGCAAATGGATTAACAAGTGAATTTAGGTACTTAACCTTCAACTACCTTCTGCCTGAAATCCCTGTGACACCACTGTAGATTGTTGTAACCAACTAGCTGTGAGGGACATTATCACAATACATATTTAAGTTAATTGACTTAAAATATCTTTCGCTGTAGTTACTAGCGTTGTCAACATGCTTTGGTGAAGGCCTATTCTTTCAATATGATGGATATTATTAGACGTCTAAAAGGACAACATAGGTTTTTTTTGTTACTGTAATTGCAATGCTAATACCAATTTAGCATAGTGGTAGCACTAACTGCTAACAAGGTTTTGATATTCAGAGTCTGGCTGTTAGTGCTTGCAAGCATGTTCAATGTTATGGGCTATATTGTACATGCTAGTGTGATAAGGCCTATGGGAAGATGCTAATGTTATTTAACTTCTAGATCCTTTCATTTTTCACTTAAAGTGAAAGTTAATATGTTTTTTGCATACTGTGTCAATCACTTAAATATTGAGTTAAAGTCACACATTTTAGTCCATTGATCCATTTGCTACGGATCACATATCTGATCATCTGTGAAAAGCTAAATGATGTCAGAAATTGACACAGCTTTTTCTTGTGTTGAAAGACATCAGCAGGTCAACGTTACTTGGGTTGTGAATGCACCGAACTCTGTCTGTTAGTGCTTGTATATCCTACCTGTGTGTTTAAACACAAAATAGTGGGGGAAGACATTTCACTCTGAGGGATTAATAAAGTATATATTTTTCTTCTTCTACACTGAACAAAAATATAAATGCAACACTTTTGTTTTTGCTCCCATTGTTCATGAGATGAACTCAAAGATCTAAATTTTCTATATACACAAAATAACCATTTCTCTCAAATATTGCTCACAAATCTGAAACAATCTGTGATAGTGAGCACTTCTCCTTTGCCGAGATAATCCATCCCACCTCACAGGTGTGGCATATCAAGATGCTGATTAGACAGCATGATTATTGCACAGGTGTGCCTTAGGCTGCCACAATAAAAGGCCACTCTAAAATGTTCAGTTTTATCACACAGCACAATGCCACAGATGCCGCAAGTTTTGAGGGAGCGTGCAATTGGCATGCTGACAGCAGGAATGTCCACCAGAGCTGTTGCCCGTGAATTGAATGTTCATTTCTCTACCATAAGCCGTCTCCAAAGGCGTTTCAGAGAATTTGGCAGTACATCCAACCAGCCTCACAACCGCAGACCACGTGTAACCACACCAGCCCAGGACCTCCACATCCAGCATTTTCACCTCCAAGATCGTCTGAGACCAACCACTCGGACAGCTGCTGCAACAATCGCTTTGCATAACCAAAGAATTTCTGCTGTCAGAAACCGTCTCAGGGAAGCTCATCTGCATGCTCGTCGTCCTCATCGGGGTCTCGACCTGACTCTGGTTCGTCGTAACCGACTTGAGTGGGCAAATGCTCACATTCGACGGCGTCAGGCACGTTGGAGAGGTGTTCTCTTCACGGATGAATCCCGGTTTTCACTGTTCAGGGCAGATGGCAGACAGCGTGTGTGGCGTCGTGTGGGTGAGCGGTTTTCTGATGTCAATGTTGTGAATCGAGTGGCCCATGGTGGTGGTGGGGTTATGGTATGGGCAGGCGTATGTTATGGACGACGAACACAGGTGCATTTTATTGATGGCATTGTGAATGCACAGAGATACCGTGACGAGATCCTGAGGCCCATTGTTGTGCCATTCATCCACGACCATCACCTCATGTTGCAGCATGATAATGCACGGCCCCATGTTGCAAGGATCTGTACACAATTCCTGGAAGCTGAAAACATCCCAGTTCTTGCATGGCCAGCATACTCACCGGACATGTCACCCATTGAGCATGTTTGGGATGCTCTGGATCGGCGTATACGACAGCGTGTTCCAGTTCCTGCCAATATCCAGCAACTTCGCACAGCCATTGAAGAGGAGTGGACCAACATTCCACAGGCCACAATCAACAACCTGATCAACTCTATGCGAAGGAGATGTGTTGCACTGCGTGAGGCAAATGGTGGTCACACCGATACTGACTTTTCGGACCCCCCCAGACCCCCCAATAAAGCAAAACTGCACGTTTCAGAGTGGCCTTTTATTGTGGCCAGCCTAAGGCACACCTGTGCAATAATCATGCTGTCTAATCAGGATGGATTATCTCGGCAAAGGAGTGCTCACTATCACAGATTTTTTCAGATTTGTGAACAATATTTGAGAGAAATGGTTATTTTGTGTATATAGAAAATGTTTTAGATCTTTGAGTTCATCTCATGAAAAATGGGAGCAAAAACAAAAGTGTTGCATTTATATTTTTGTTCAGTGTACTTAGAAATCACAAGTGAATGGTGACATTAGGTTTGCCTGCAGTGAATGCTGACAGCTATGAGCTAGTTTATAGATTTATGATAGACAAATGTCTCCTATAACCCACAGTCTATGGCTGTTACTTGTGGGTTATAGCATAATTTTTAGGGCTGTCAGTCGATTAAAATATTTAATCGCGATTAATCGCACATTTTTTATCTGTTCTAAATGTACCTTAGAGGGATATTTTTCAACATATGAGTGGACAAATATGCTTTATGCATATGTTTGTTTATTATCATTTGAACAATGACAACCTCTGAACATTACAAATATTCAACCTGGAACCTCTCTCATACAATAATACAATACAATACAAAGTGTGTGTGTGTGTGTGTGTGTGTGTGTGTGTGTGTGTGTGTGTGTGTGTGTGTGTGTGTGTGTGTGTGTGTGTGTGTGTGTGTGTGTGTGTGTGTGTGTGTGTGTGTGTGTGTGTGTGTGTGTGTGTGTGTGTGTGTGTGTGTGTGTGTGTGGCCTAGTAGTAGTAGTAGTAGTAGTAGAACCTTTATTTATCCAGGAAAATCAATAGGCCTAGCATTATTATACTTGTGGGGACCTAAATCTGTTTACACAGTCACGTGTGGGGACTCGCCTCCCTTATGGGGACAAATTGGAGGTCCCCATGAGGGGAATCATTCATTTTAGGGTGAAGACTTGGTTAGGTTTAGGATTAGGGTAAGGGTTAGGGTTAGGCATGTGTTGGTTATGGTTAAGGTTAGGATAAGTCTCCAGGAAATGCATGTAAGTCAATGTAATGTCCCCTGAAGTGATGTATACATGGTATGTGTGTGTGGAGAGACACTGGCCTTTTCTCATTTCTCTAACTTCCCTCCTCGACTCCTATCCTTCGAGACTTAGTCCCGCCCACAGGAGATGCGAGCGGAGAACTGAGGAGGGGAACCGAGGAGAGAGGAGGGGAAGCAGCAGGCGGTTAGAGAAATGAGAACTCCTCTCCTCTGAGCGGTCATTTTAAAGAGACGTCCATTAATGATGACAGGAGGCACAGCAGCCCTCTGTCTGATGGACAGATGTGTTCATGACGACTTATATATTTACTTTGATTCATTCACAGTGCGGTATAATGAGACAATAACAGGCTACAGATGCGGACAGACACACATATATGTATGTATATATTTATATAAATATATACAATTTCAGAATCAAACAGAGCACTCTCATAATAACGTAACAGTATCAGAGACTGGATATATCCACCCCCCTCTCTGGTCGCTACAATGAGGACATTAAATTACGGGTCAAAAGTTGTATTTACAAGTATTGAAAGTAAGCAGAGGACACCAAACCAACTGAGACCTGTCTGTCCGCTGCATCTACGCACACATTGTACCACACACACGCACCTACAGCTAACAGCCTAACAGCCGTTGTGTATTTTATTATGTGAAGCACTAAATGGTTTTAGAAAAATATCGACTCTTTGTTTGTAGATATCAGTAGTATTAATCATACCCCTTTCGTCTCATTAGTATGCATAAAAAGTGACAGGTGACACGCCCCCAATTATGCAAATGAGCTAAGTCCCATTCCCATTGTTCGAGACCCTTTGATGTGAGGGGTGAGGTGTTATAACAGGTAGGTGTGAAAAGCCCCCCTGTGTAGTGCCTTTGTTGTCTAAGTCTTTGATGTATTGATTAAGGCAGTCTCTTTGAAGTTATGTTGTCTGGCCCCTCACACCCCTTTGTAGTCTAATTCTTTGATGTGTTGATTAAGGCAGTCTCTTTTGAAGTTATGTTGTCTGGCCCCTGTCCCCCCTTGTAGTCTAAGCCTTTGATGTGTTGATTAAGGCAGTCTCTTTGAAGTTATGTTGTCTGGCCCCTGTCCCCCCTTGTAGTCTAAGCCTTTGATGTGAGATAACAGGTAGGTGTGAAAAGCCCCCCTGTGGAGTGCCTTTGTTGTCTAATTCTTTGATGTGTTGATTAATGCAGTCTCTTTGAAGTTATGCTGTCTGGTCCCCTCAGGGTTGTCTAATCTAATTAGCCTTTGATGTTTTGCCCTTTGATGTGGTGTGTTATAAGCCTTTGATGTTAATCTAGGTGTCTCTTTGAAGTTATGCGTGAGACTGTCTAACCCCCTCCCCGCCCAGGCCTCTCCCCCCTTTCTCCACCCCCTTCCTTTTGGGCTCTGAGCCCCGCAGATAGTGGGGGAGGGAATTAGGTGAAAATAGAAATAAGCGCAAAACTAATTAAAAAGACAGTAATTTCCACTTACCAAGTCACCTTGCAAAAAAGAAAATTGGCCAAGAGACGCCTGTGACAACTTACCGCCATCCGTCCGGAGCGCCAGTCAAGAAACGAATGCCACAGCTGTGCGGGAGTCAGACGCCTACAGCCAGAGATCTTTGCATAAACTTATCTCGTGCCCTCTTTTGGTTGTGGAGCGCGTTCATGTGTGCTGGAGGAGGGGCTCTGTGAGGAAGTGGCAGATTTTCGGTTGTGTACTTTCAAATTCTAGCTCACTCGAGATGGTTTCTCCAAAATGACCTACCCCTACCTTTAAGAACAATTAACACACACACACACACACACACACAAACACACACACACAAACACACACACACACACACACACACACACACACACACACACACACACACACACACACGTTGGAGTTGGCCTTTGATGTGAGGGTTAGAGATAAGCCTGGGATGTTAATCTATATGTTGATTAAGACACTCTCTGTGAGGTGAGAAGCGAGGGGATGGAGTTCGTCTTTAAAAAAGAAATACGCTCAAACTAAATAAAACAGCCATTAATTTTTCACTCACTAAGACACCTAAAAACGTTATTGTCCTCTCTAGATTTGATTCTGGGTTTTGCTTTAAATGATTAGTGCTTGCTAAGGATGTTTATTTTCAAGTTTTTGTGAAACTGTTAACTACAAGGATGTATCTGTTTGCAAAGAAGGTATTCATATTAATTTAAAAAAGGATCTTATTTAGGTTTTAATAGTGATAACTAAGTTTCACTCTGTGGGGGGACAAAAGAAGCATCGTTAATCACCTGGATAAAGGACTCTTTAAAGCAGAGATACCATATGCAGACACACACCTGAATATCAGCAGGAGAGGACTCTCTAAAGTAAATACATTATGGGGTTAAAATAAGATATATATGTGATGGAATTAGTTTAAAACAGTCACCTTACACTTTTTTAGTTGTCCTCTCTAAATTAGATGTAAGTTTTTTTTTTTTTTAAATGATTAGTGTTAATTAAGGGCTATTGTTATTTTGGTTTATAAGGGGATAAGAGTTCAACTTTTAAAAATTGCACAGGATCATTCTAAGAAGAGTGAGAGGGCTAATGAGCCAGCACCATACCTCCTCTATGCATTTTCTTGACCTGTATCTGATCTTGAAAAACTCTGGTAAGTACTTTTTTATTTGTATCTTATAATATCATGTAATTATTAAATGTTGTTTGTTTTTTTGATAGGGGTTAAACTAGTATATTATGTGGATAGTATATTATTAGATACTTACAAATGTTATGTTTTTTCTGTTTACAGTAGAGACCCTGTGTGCTGAAATCTCCTGACACAGAGTACTTCATGATAGTGGTCAGCTTTTTTAAATACAAAAGTGTATCTTTCAGTAACTTTCTGAGAGAATTAAGCATAAATCTGTCAAATGTTCAAAACAGCCTTCACTGAAATAGCCTCAAAATGACAAACTGCCATTAAGAGTCAGAATCCTAACGAAATCTACTGACACAGAGTACTTCATTATCTACTTTTTCAGCTTTTTATACACAAAAGTGTATATTTTCAGTAACTTTTCTCAGAGAATTTAAGCATAAATCTGTCAAATGTTCAAAACAGCCTTGTTTCACTGAAATTGCATCAAAATCACAAACTGCCATTAAGAGTCAGAATCCTAACGAAATCTACTCAGAGTACTTCATGGTAGTGGTCAGCTTTTAAATACAAAAGTGTATCTTTCAGTAACTTTTTGAGAGAATTAAGCATAAATCTGTCAAATGTTCAAAACAGCCTTGTTTCACTGAAATAACCTCAAAATCACAAACTGCCATTAAGAGTCAGATGCTTGACGAAATCTAATAAAACAGAGTACTTCATTAACTACTTTTCAGCTTTTATACACAAAAGTGTATCTCTCAGTAACTTTCTCAGAGAATTTAAGCATAAATCTGTCAAATGTTCAAAACAGCCTTTGTTTCACTGAAATAGTCTCAAAGTCACAAACTGTCATTAAGAGTCACATTCTTCACGAAATCTACTGACACAAAGTACTTCATGGTAGTGGTTAGCATTTAAACACAAAAGTGTATCTTTCAGTAACTTTCTGAGAGAATTTAAGCATAAATCTGTCAAATGTTCAAAACAGCCTTGTTTCACTGAAATAGCGTCAAAATCACAAACTGGCTGAAACTGTACAGTGAATTGGAGAAATTACAGCACAGAGTTTTCTACTACGACACAGATAGTATAATCTATGTGACAAGACAGGGGCAGTCTCCAGTACTTTCAGGGTAGTGGACAGCTTTTAAAAAAGAAAAGTGTATCTCTCGGTAACCTTTTGAGAGAATTAAGCATAAATCTGTCAAATGTTCAAAACTGCCTTGTTTCACTGAAATGGATAAATGTATCCGAAAATAGTGTCTCTTAAGGCGGATATAGTCCCCTGATAACCCCCGTTACATTCCTCCAGAGTCAGAAATAGTGTAAGTTAACTTTTGGAAGAACCAGAGAAAAGGGTGAAAATTGATAAAATATATTCGAAAATAGTGTCTCTTAAGGCAGGTAGAGTCCCCTGACAACTCCCCTTACATTCATCCAGAGTCAGAAAAAGTCTCTACGTTATCTTTTTTGGGAGAACCAGAGGAAAGGGGTGAAAATGGAGAAATTGTATTCGAAAATAGTGTCTCTTAAGGCGGGTAGAGTATGGGAATTGAACTATAAACCGATCACTGTAAATGAAACGCGGAGAGAAGCAGCAGTGCAAATCATTAAGTCTATTACCTTGTATGCACTACGACACTAACTTGGTAAAATGTAATGTGTTTTTTATGAAAATGTGTTGAATGTTGTGTTTTCAATTAAACAACCATTACAAAATGAAAATGTGTTTTATTTATTTTTTGCTTTCATATATAGTAATAGTATTGTAAACAAAACACTTAAAATGTATCATGTGCTCTCATTGTATGCTCTGTTTTTTTTTCCAGTAACTTTCTCAGAGAATTTAAGCATAAATCTGTCAAATGTTCACAACAGCCTTGTTTCACTGAAATGGCGTCAAAATCACAAACTGGCTGAAACTGTACCGTGAATTGGAGAAATTACAACACAGAGTTTTCTACTACGACACAGACAGTATAATCTATGTGACAAGACAGGGGCAGTCTCCAGTACTTTCATGGTAGTGGTCAGTTTTTTTAAATACAAAAGTGTATCTTTCAGTAACTTTCTCAGAGAATTAAGCATAAATCTGTCAAATGTTCAAAACAGCCTTCACTGAAATAGCCTCAAAATCACAAACTGCCATTAAGAGTCAGATTCTTAACGAGATCTACTGACACAAAGTACTTCATTATGCTCTGTTTTTGGACACAAAAGATGCATTACATCTAAAAAAAAAACAGAGCATACAATGAGAGCACATGATACACTTTAAATGTTTTGTTTACAATACTATTACTATATATGAAAGCAAAAAATAAATAACACACATTTTCATTTTGTAATGGTTGTTTAATTGAAAACACAACATTCCACACATTTTCATAAAAAACACATTACATTTTACCAAGTTAGTGTCGTAGTGCATACAAGGTAATAGACTTAACGATTTGCACTGCTGCTTCTCTCCGCGTTTCATTTACAGTGATCGGTTTATCGTTCAATTCCCATACTCTACCCGCCTTAAGAGACACTATTTTCGGATACAATTTCTCCATTTTCACCCCTTTCCTCTGGTTCTCCCAAAAAAGATAACGTAGAGACTTTTTCTGACTCTGGATGAATGTAAGGGGAGTTGTCAGGGGACTCTACCTGCCTTAAGAGACACTATTTTCGGATATATTTTATCCATTTTCACCCTTTTCTCTGGTTCTTCCAAAAGTTAACTTACACTATTTCTGACTCTGGAGGAATGTAACGGGGGTTATCAGGGGACTATATCCGCCTTAAGAGACACTATTTTCGGATACATTTATCCATTTCAGTGAAACAAGGCAGTTTTGAACATTTTACAGATTTATGCTTAATTCTCTCAAAAAGTTACCGAAAGATACACTTTTATGTTTAAAGGCTGACCACTACCATGAGATTTCGTCAAGCATCTGACTCTTAATGGCAGTTTGTCATTTTGAGGCTATTTCAGTGAAGGCCGTTTTGAACATTTGACAGATTTATGCTTAATTCTCTCAAAAGGTTACCGAGAGATACACTTTTATTTTTAAAAAGCTGTCCACTACCATGAAAGTACTGGAGACTGCCCCTGTCTTGTCACATAGATTATACTATCTGTGTCGTAGTAGAAAACTCTGTGCTGTAATTTCTCCAGTTCACTGTACAGTTTCAGCCAGTTTGTGATTTTGACGCTATTTCAGTGAAGGCTGTTTTGAACATTTGACTGATTTATGCTTAATTTTCTCAGAAAGTTACTGAAAGATACACTTTGTGTAGAAAAAGCTGACCACTACCATGAAGTACTCTGAGTAGATTTCGTTAAGAATCTGACTCTTAATGACAGTTTGTGATTTTGAGGCTATTTCAGTGAAGGCTGTTTTGAACATTTGACTGATTTATGCTTAATTTTCTCAGAAAGTTACTGAAAGATACACTTTTGCGTTTAAAAGCTGACCACTACCATCAAGTACTCTGAGTAGATTTCGTCAAGCATCTGACTCTTAATGGCAGTTTGTGATTTTGAGGCTATGTCAGTGAAGGCTGTTTTGAACATTTGACAGATTTATGTTTAAATTCTCTGAGAAAGTTACTGAAAGATACACTTTTGTGTATAAAAGCTGAAAAAGTAGATAATGAAGTACTTTGTGTCAGTAGATTTCGTTAAGAATCTGCCTCTTAATGGCAGTTTGTGATTTTGAGGCTATTTCAGTGAAGGCTGTTTTGAACATTTGACAGATTTATGCTTAAATTCTCTGAGAAAGTTACTGAAAGATACACTTTTGTGTATGAAAGCTGAAAAGTAGACAATGAAGTACTTTGTGTCAGTAGATTTCGTTAAGAATCTGACTCTTAATGGCAGTTTGTGATTTTGAGGCTATTTCAGTGAAGGCTGTTTTGAACATTTGACAGATTTATGCTTAAATTCTCTGAGAAAGTTACTGAAAGATACACTTTTGTGTTAAAAAGCTGACCACTATCATGAAGTACTCTGTGTCAGGAGATTTCAGCACACAGAGTCTCTACTGTAAACAGAAAAAACATAACATTTGTAAGTATCTAATAATATACTATCCACATAATATACTAGTTTAACCCCTACCAAAAAAAAAAAAAACATTTAATAATTACATGATATTATAAGATAAAAATAAAAAAGTACTTACCAGAGTTTTTCAAGATCAGATACAGGTCAAGAAAATGCATAGAGGAGGTATGGTGCTGGCTCATTAGCCATCTCACTCTTCTTAGAATGATCCTGTGCAATTTTTAAAAGTTGAACTCTTATCCCCTTATAAACCAAAATAACAATAGCCCTTAATTAACACTAATCATTTAAAAAAACAAAAACCTTACATCTAATTTAGAGAGGACAACTAATAAAGTGTAAGGTGACTGTTTTAAACTAATTCCATCACATATATATCTTATTTTAACCCCATAATGTATTTACTTTAGAGAGTCCTCTCCTGCTGATATTCAGGTGTGTGTCTGCATATGGTATCTCTGCTTTAAAGAGTCCTTTATACAGGTGATTAACGATGCTTCTTTTGTCCCCCCACAGAGTGAAACTTAGTTATCACTATTAAAAACCTAAATAAGATCTTTTTTAAATTAATATGAATACCTTCTTTGCAAACAGATACTTCCTTGTAGTTAACAGTTTCACAAAAACTTGAAAATAAACATCCTTAGCAAGCACTAATCATTTAAAGCAAAACCCTGAATCAAATCTAGAGAGGACAATAACGTTTTTAGGTGTCTTAGTGAGTGAAAAATTAATGGCTGTTTTATTTAGTTTGAGCGTATTTCTTTTTTAAAGACGAACTCCATCCCCTCGCTTCTCACCTCACAGAGAGTGTCTTAATCAACATATAGATTAACATCCCAGGCTTATCTCTAACCCTCACATCAAAGGCCAACTCCAATGTGTGTGTGTGTGTGTGTGTGTGTGTGTGTGTGTGTGTGTGTGTGTGTGTGTGTGTGTGTGTGTGTGTGTGTGTGTGTGTTAATTGTTCTTAAAGGTAGGGGTAGGTCATTTTGGAGAAACCATCTCGAGTGAGCTAGAATTTGAAAGTACACAACCGAAAATCTGCCACTTCCTCACAGAGCCCCTCCTCCAGCACACATGAACGCGCTCCACAACCAAAAGAGGGCACGAGATAAGTTTATGCAAAGATCTCTGGCTGTAGGCGTCTGACTCCCGCACAGCTGTGCCATTCGTTTCTTGACTGGCGCTCCGGACGGATGGCGGTAAGTTGTCACAGGCGTCTCTTGGCCAATTTTCTTTTTTGCAAGGTGACTTGGTAAGTGGAAATTACTGTATTTTTAAATAGTTTTGAGCTTATTTCTATTTTCACCTAATTCCCTCCCCCACTATCTGCGGGGCTCAGAGCCCAAAAGGAAGGGGGGGGAGAAAGGGGGGAGAGGCCTGGGCGGGGAGGGGGTTAGACAGTCTCACGCATAACTTCAAAGAGACACCTAGATTAACATCAAAGGCTTATAACACACCACATCAAAGGGCAAAACATCAAAGGCTAATTAGATTAGACAACCCTGAGGGGACCAGACAGCATAACTTCAAAGAGACTGCATTAATCAACACATCAAAGAATTAGACAACAAAGGCACTACACAGGGGGGCTTTTCACACCTACCTGTTATCTCACATCAAAGGCTTAGACTATAAGGGGGGACAGGGGCCAGACAACATAACTTCAAAGAGACTGCCTTAATCCACACATCAAAGGCTTAGACTACAAGGGGGGACAGGGGCCAGACAACATAACTTCAAAAGAGACTGCCTTAATCAAGACATCAAAGAATTAGACTACAAAGGGGTGTGAGGGGCCAGACAACATAACTTCAAAGAGACTGCCTTAATCAATACATCAAAGACTTAGACAACAAAGGCACTACACAGGGGGGCTTTTCACACCTACCTGTTATAACACCTCACCCCTCACATCAAAGGGTCTCGAACAATGGGAGGCGGGACTTAGCTCATTTGCATAATTGGGGGCGTGTCACCTGTCACTGTTATGCATACTAATGAGACGAAAGGGGTATGATTAATACTACTGATATCTACTAAACTAAAGCAAATAAAGAGAGTAGGCCTGTTATACTGAGTGATATATATTATACACACTGCTCTGCTTTCTGCACGGACCTCACAGCTGTTCTCACTGTAAACATCGCGTCGAGAGCAGTTAATAAAATAATATCCAGGGGATGCATGCAGTGCTGTCATTGGCTGAGATAAGTCCGGCCGTGCGTCACGACTCTTTGAAACATCTCTGTTCCCGGAAATGCATCCACGAAGGAGCCGTGGAGGACCCATCAGTGTATCCTCGGTTAGAGCTCCTCCAGAGAGCCTCCTTGACGCTCGATCCTCGGTCCTCAAAGTGCATTTAGAGAAATGAGATGTCCTTCAACATGGCGCGCTGAAATTCATTTCCGGGTCACTACCGGAGGACCGAGGAGTCGAGGAGGGGGATTTGATGAAATGAGAAAGGGCCATGGTGATGGATCGTTGGAGCTATGTGCAACTCAAGGCATGTGCTCGTACGGGAGCTGCCTGGACACTGCAATCATATTGAGTGTGCTGACTTCTCGTACAATGTCCCACTGTCTGGCTACCTGCATAAAGTCAAGTGCTCGGCGCAGTTGTCGGCGAAATGTCGCTCCTCTGTTTTCATTGAAACAGCTCCTTATATCCGTTAGCGCAGCTAGCTAGCACCAGATGCTAACAACAACAATACACGTAAGGTGTGCGCGCTCTCTCTCGCGCCACACATACACACACCCTCCCAGTCCTCCCGATGGCCAGTCCGGGTCTGCCGGTGAGCGTGGAAGTGTGGTCCTTTCAATCCTCAAAGTAATACAAGTCAAAATGTGTTAACATTTAGTTTTGTACTATAATAGGATACCTGTGTTTTTTCAGTTTATCAATGTAAAGTAGTGGTTAAATTAAGCAAAATTACAAAATATTTCTTTCTTTACTCATATATTTTCTTGCAATTATAAATTTTTTAAATGAGTATTAACAGTATTTTTTATGTATTTGACAGTGATATATAGCCATAACAAAAGTATTTTTTTATAAAATTACAGAAAATCATTTATTTTTACGGTTAGTTTTGTTAAATTCGCATTTAAAAACTGCTAAAAAACAGATAAATAATCTATTCCATTTCTACAGTTTTCTTTTGTTAAAATACATGACACATTTCAATTAACCGTTTATTCTTGTAATTATGAAATACAATAAAAACGTTTACATTTTTTGGGGAAAAACTGTAAAAAAACATTTTTGTCTTACAGTGTGGGAGTTGGATTGGAAGGGGAAAAAAAGATTTCAATTACAAAACCAATAAAATAGCTGTGTGGAGGAGAGGAATTACATCTCTTTAGTGTTGAATGGCCTGAAACTCTTCCTGCCTCGGCTATCATTGTCTCCTCCTCCCACAGGTCTCCTGCTTTTAATTGCATAAACTCATGCATATTCACAACAGGTGTCAAGCCCTTTGCTGGTGATAGATTCAGGTATGTTGCCAATTTGCGTAGAAATTATGCATTTGTTTTGGTAGGAGCTAGACACACATGTTGTGTGTGTGGGGGTGAGACAGGCAGTCCACACCTCTTTGTCAATGTCATGTTGCATGTGTTTAAGTAGCAATAACATTTCCAGATTTTAACATAAAACAATGTCTAAACCGAACACAATGTTTATTATCTAGAAGGTTATTATATCACTTTGTATTTGAACAGTTTAAACATACATTATTAAAGCCCCATCCCATGAGCTGTGTGTGTTCTGCTGTGTTCTCATATCCAGTCTCTTATCACTCTGGGAAGCTGAAACGTGATACTTCTATCCATATTCTAAACTAAGACTATTGTTAACGTGAAATTATATGTCTGAACAGCCATTGACTTCTCAGACAATTTAACACAACAATAATTTCTCACCTATTATGCTATATTTGAACAATATATTATAGGGCCATATCTATACAAAACATGTCTCGGAAGTGTTTTGCTCAAACAGATCACCCATTGTAGCATGCCTCCTACCCCTCTATTTCAGCCCTGTTCCTAAAGTGCTGATTCTGGGTCTGGCCCTTTAAATGTAATCAAGCTGCTGCTGGCCACGCCCCTTTGGAGCCGCTGCTGGCCACGCCTCTTTGGAGCGTCCACATGCAAGCAGTGAGCTCTGTGAAGAGAAGGCTGTCTACAAGCAGAAACTCAGCTAAAAACTGCAGTGATTAAACGCCATATTATGTTCCAAACCACATCAAGGATTATTTCTGAACCAGTATGAAGCTCAAACGCTTTTTCTCTCGTGGGTTTACCACAAGGTGAATAGCTTTTATGTCCTGCTTTTTTATACATACTCTCTCCAGTACAGGTTAGCTATGAGTGTTAGCAATGCTTGCTAATGTAAACACAGACCATATTACTTCCAAAACACGTCGGGCATTGTTTTTGATAGCAACGTTTCTGATAGGGTCGTGGGTCTAAAGCCAGCCAACATTTCCGATATTATGTCATGACCACAGTACCGTAGTGGGTATGGAGGAAAACAGAGAGGGAAACAGAGAGGGTTGTATTTTCCCTTACCCACCGGGGACACATATTTATGTGTAAAAGGCGCATTACGTCCGGGGAGGGGGTCAGATGCCTACTGACCCACAGCCCCCCCCCCCCTCCTCACCAGTCCTGTGTTGCCCCAGCAAGCACAGATGAGGAGAAAGAGCCAGACATATCCAAGAGATAAAACTTTTATTTGTTTCTAGCACAAACGGTGCAGGCTGCCACATACTCTGCCACCTGTTTCTCCATAGCCGGCCACCAGAAACGTTGCTTTATCATAAAGATTGTGCGTCTTACCCCCGGAGACGTGTGAGCCCAGTGAATTACCTGTGAGCGAACTGAAACAGGTACAAACAACCTATTTTGCGGGCAACCACTTTGCACCGTTTGTGCTAGAAACAAGACCTCCAAACAAGCTCAGATGGGTCTGCTGCAGCCTCTTCCTGTTCCACACCGTCCATGGTCACACCTCTCCATGGACTTCGTCACTGGATTACCCGTGTCCAAAGGAAACACCACCGTCCTGACGGTGGTGGACAGATTCAGTAAGATGGCATATTTCATTGCATTACCCAAGCTCTCCTCTGCCAAATAAATGGCAGAGGTAATGTTACGTGAAGTTTTCCGCATTCATGGTTTTCCCAGGGACATCGTATCGGACCGAGGCCCCCAGTTCATCTCAGGTTTTTGGAAGGAGTTCTGCCATCTCCTTGGTGCCACCGTTAGCCTGTCTTCGGGTTACCACCCGCAGTCCAATGGCCAATCAGAGCGCATCAACCAGGAGCTGGAGACCTGTTTGCGGTGCCTCGTTTCCCAGAACCAGGCATCGTGGAGCAAGCACCTGGTGTGGGTCGAGTATGCTCACAACACACTGCCCACCACCGCTACTAGACTTACTCCTTTCCAGTGTGTTTATGATTACCAGCCACCCTTGTTCCCTGCCAATGAAGGTGAGCTCACGGTCCCGTCGGCACACCCATGCCCCTAATTCAAGGGAGACATGTAATGGTCAGGAGCGACAACTGCACTACAGTGGCTTATATCAACAGGCAGGGCGGAGTCTGCTCTGCCGCATTGACCACAGCGGAGAAACTGTGGTTATATGCTTCATATGGTGTTATCTCTGAGAGCCCTCCACATCCGGGGACTGGAGAACAGAGTGGCCGACCTCATGTCGAGGGGCGGCCCCTGCCAGGCTGCTTTACTCAGAGGTGGTGAAGCAGATCTGGGCCCAGTTCGGGAGAGCGGAAGTGGACCTGTGGTTCTCCATGGCCCTGAGCGACGACCCGCCCTTGGGGGTGGACGCGTTTGCACACAAGCCATGGCCAAGGAAGCTGCTATACGACTTTCCACCGCTGCGTCTCATTTTCCCTCTCCTGGGGAGAGTGAGGCGAGAACGTCTGTCAGTCATCCTAGTGGCTCCGGACCGCGCCGGGGCACCGTGGTATTCAGAGATGACACAGATGAAGGTGGGCCAGCCCTGGGCGGTTCCCCAGTTCTGGGGGGACGATGTCCCAAGAGGCAGGTGCAATCGGGGCGTTACCCACTCTCGGCCAACCTCTCCAGGCTTGGCTCTTGAGAGGGACAGGCTGGGACAGGGTGGATTGTCTGACAGTGTTATTCAGTCTATCCAGGCAGCTAGAGCTGGATCCACCACAGCCTGTTACAGGCCAAAGTGGCTAGGATTCCAGCGATGGTGTGAGGAGCCGAGAATAGAGCCCCTATCTTGTGAGTTAGGCTCTATTTTATCCTTCATAAAGTTTTATCTCTTGGATATGTCTGGCTCTTTCTCCTCATCTGTGCTTGCTGGGGCAACACAGGACATCCCACACACCCGCCGCCATGATCATCATCCAGGGAGAGTACAGCCCTGGGCGGTGGACTTCCATGGACGCCGGACCCGGAAGGAATGGCGAACGTGAATGGCACCGCCTCGGCCATATCCTGGTCCCCCAAACACTCTAAGCAGAGGTGGTGGGGATCGGCGCCCACTATTTAAGCCAGGGCACGAAGGACAGGCAGTCTCTAGCAGTTGCGACTCCCTGGAGGTATGAGAACTCTTTCTTCTTCTTTCAAACGTCTTATCTCTGCTTCAGTTGTTGCCCGCTCGCTGAAGAGAAAGGGATGATAGTCAGGAGGCGAGGTCTCCTTTTATACGGTGAGATGCTCACGCATTCAGGTAGGCCCGCCCCAAGGCCGGCTACATCTATAGAAATCTCAGTAGGTGAATGCTTGCATAGAGGGTAGTACCCATAGACTCCAGTAGAGGGCAGAGCCTGTGAGAGATATAACTGTTTTAGGTTCACCAACTGACTCGCATGCAGTCCCCATTGTCATCCATACTGAAAAAACAAGCAAGTTCTTTCATATAAATACTTAATTTACTATCATGGAAAGACCAAATTGAACATGTCTGCAAAAGGACAAAACATATTTAATTTTTTCCGCCGCCTTTGGTCTTTTGGGGCGAGTAGACAAATTCTTCTTTTGTTTTCTGACTGTTGTACAGTACTGCAATACTACATGGTACAAGTGTTTGTCTACTGCTTTAAAATTCAAACTGCTCCACCAGTTGAAAATGTGCTCAAAGATTGTAGGTCAACCTTGTGAGAGTCAGCATACCATAATAACATTGAGGCTGACCAACAACATAATCTCTGATTACAACCATGCCCTGAACAGCTAATATGAATTGTTGTTGTCTAATCGGAGATACAGGGTCCCATGATTTAATAAAGTCAGACTGAAGTGCTCCTTCTCCTGGGGGTGAACATCACCGAGGACCTCTCCTGGAGCAACAACATTGTGTCAATTGCCAAGAA
Source organism: Pogonophryne albipinna (assembly GCA_028583405.1). Lineage (NCBI taxonomy): Eukaryota > Metazoa > Chordata > Actinopteri > Perciformes > Artedidraconidae > Pogonophryne > Pogonophryne albipinna. The sequence goes on along the minus strand of CM053248.1, from coordinate 13,079,076 downwards.
ATCGTCAAAAAGTGCATTTTGCATAATAGGTGACCTTTACAAGTTGTCCTTGTTGATGTTGTAAATGCAGCTGCTGTGATGCAAGATTTTTTTTTTTCTTATGTATCGTGTCGTATCTGCTCCTCACTGTCTGGCTGGAGGACGCCCTGCCACATGTCTGTCTCAGTCTGTCACAGGTTAATACACCACAGTCAGCCAGTCAGATTCACAGTCAGACAGTCAGCCCACTGTCATGGTGCTGTGCACAAGCACAGGTGTGTGAACCATAGACTGTATATATAAATGGACGTAGGGTCCGTGACGTCACCCATAGGATTCTGCAGAGTTGCCGAGAATCCCTTAGTAGGCGGAGTCGGCCACTAACGGCTCGACAGTGACGTCAGAGTTCAACTCCCGCCTACTCCAAATAAGGGCAAAGAGGCGGAGCTGAGGCGGGACCTGCTGCCTCCGAGCTGGAAGTTCCAGAGCTAGCTGAAGCTACCAAGCTAAGCTAACATGCTCCCCATCTGCACACTGCCGTGGCATTTTATGTTTCTAAGGTAAGCGGACATGAAACTATTCAGCAAAACTATAAATAATAATCTAAGTTATTGAGTTTTTAGCATAATACTTCAGAATCTTAAAACACCTTAACGTTTGTATGCAATTGTGCTAAATTCAACACTGGAATCAAGCAAATATTAATATGTTTGCATGACATTAGTTATTTATATTTTGATATCACTTAATTACACGTTTAATACATTTAAGTCAAGCTAAGGTACATGTGATGGTAGCTAGTTAGTGGTCTTACCTGTGAGGCCTCCTCCAAACAGCATAATAACCAGACTGTATCATTAAAACTAAGTACCAGTTCTAGATCCTTGACTTTAGACAAACAATTCAAAAGACAAAATGTATTTAAAGACCAATCTTTATTTGAATGTGCCTCTTAATCTGAGATATTAGTTATACAGTAATAGTATTGACAATCTAAAAAAACTGAGCAACTCAACTTTATGTTTCTTATTGTCTGAAGCATTTATTATTTTCATTTTTCCCCTCTCATATTCAGTGTGGACGGATTGAGACAGCATGGTGTCCAGAGAGCTGCAGAGACTTCAGGGAGAAACCTCCGTGTGATGGACGTCCTGTCTGTTGGTTTGGAGAGGACTGAGGGTCTTTCCTCAGCGAGGAGGACCAGGCCTGATGGAGGAGCCCATGCTGGGCATAGCTGATACCAACTACACAGGCCTAGTCTGTCACTTTATTTGACTAAATGTGTTTATTTATACATTTAATAGGTTTACACCTTCTCTCCATATGTGCTTTTTATTTAAAACATGTTTGATTAAGTTTTGGTTCACATTTCAATAAATTGTATTTGTATTTGCACTCCTTTTGTCCATTATTCTTACTGAAAATGTTAGATTACACATTCACATCTGACTGAAGATTGGCCCCATTTATTTGTGACATTGCAAACTCTGCGGTTCAAGGCACAGGTGATGTGAAGCTCATAAAGTGAAGCTCATAAAGTGAGGCAAATAGAAATAATCAGCTGATGGAGTGTAGATGTGGAAATAGGTGCATTCGATCAGCTGACTGTGTTTTCACAATAAAAGTAGTTTCTTAGTGAATGTCCTGTACTGGTCTTAAAATCTCATAACATCAGCTTTTAATATTCCTCTTGGATGTTCTTCTTGACCCTCAGAGAAGGAGAAAATGTTTAGTCTTTCAGGCATGTCCTTTCCTAACAAAAATGACAGGAAACATAAAACATATTATTGCAGAACAAGTGTGTTATTTATGAAAGTGGATGTGTTTGTGTGTTTATGGGCTGTAGATATAATTATTTTGTAATTGTAATGATTTTTTTTTTTATTTCAACAGTGAGCTACAAAGACGATCAGATTATGAATGAACAGTATGAAGCTCATCAACATTGAAATATATGTTATTATCAAAATAATATTTAACTGTTATCAAAACGTAGTGCAACTGAAGAAGCTTGCTCTGTTGTCTCACTGAAATAATCACTTTTACCACGTTTTTTTCAGACAATATTGAGAGATAAATAGTAGCAGTTCTCACTATGTGTTAAATATCTTTGCCTTCAATACATTAAATTAGAAAGCTGACAAAACCATATTTCTTTAGCCTTTATTTATACAGGTGTAGATCTCATTGAGACACAAGGTCTCATTTTCACACAATCATATTGCTTGTTAACATCTAAATGTAACCTTTTGCATGGAAAAAACCCTCAACTTAACTGATGTGTAGGTGATCTAGTATTTAGTATTGTTTAATGGAATGTATATCAGTGTATTAAAGTCAATACTTCATTTATTTAAACAAATATCTTTCTTGATTATTTGTACAGTATGAAAAAAAGAGTCTTTGTACCTGTGCTGAAGTTCACTGCTGTGAGGAGTCCAGTTCTGTCTCTCACTCTCTGGTCCAGCCTGTCTGCATCACCTGGACACCTTAAACAAACAGATGTATATATATGTAAAGTACCATGTGTACAAACAATATAACTGATTCTCTTCTGTTGAACATGTTGGATTGTGTATTGTCCGAGCCAGGGTCCTTTTTATTTTACTGTAACTTTGGAAGTTGTGTTACCAATGCTTACTGTTTATTTGATACCCATTTGGTAATGCAATTAATAAAAACAACAAGGTTTGGGTTCGTTCTTCAGATGACTGTGACGTTAACGTGTAAGCTCAATAATGAACTCCAGCTCAACCAACCATATTGTAATATCTCACCTAATCATCTTGAAATATTACATTATTATTTGTAATATACACACATCTTATTGTGAGGTTGATTTCACATATACACTACTTCGACATGAGCTTGTCTACATACTTGAGCATAGCCAATTTAAATTAACCTTAGCGATGCATACAGTTCCTACGTATAATAAAATATCTCTCTAAGTTACAAGGATGACCTTATTTTATAACCTCAAACAGAAGCCGTTTGTTCTACAGTATTATCCCACTTAACACTTAACACTTGTCTATTTCGTTTTAACCTTTATATATACAGTCTATGGTTTTAACTTGGAGACTACGATTAGCATCGTTAGCACCGATGTAGCTACCACTCGCTTACACGCTAACCCAAGCCTTAACATTCATTACGTAGCTGATTCAAATCATAAACACATCAATAAGTACTCGAATTTCACTTACCGCAAAAACCGCATTCATGCACCGTCTGTTTCAACCGCAGAGCGAGTCACAATAGTCCGATATATAAGCATGAAGAACAAACAACCACGGCCGGCTTCAAGTTGTGTTCCCTGGATGAACTGAGCAGGCAGAGTCCCTGTAGCTAGCTTCATGGAGCAGGTAGCAGAGAGACAAGAAGCTAGCAGCAGCAGTCACTTGACAGAGCTGTCACTCAATGTGACCACGCCCTAATATATGCATAACTTTAAGGCTTAATATTAATTAAACAGATGAGTTGAGAAAAAATTGACCCCCACACAGTAGTCATGAAGGGGGAATCTAACTATACAGAGAATATGATTTTTTGAACCACGATGTAAACATGTTTATTTCTGCTGTAAAGTTGGGCATTTTAACATGGGGGTCTATGGAAATTGCTCCCTTCTACAGCCTGCTCCTACTGGCCACTAGATGAACTGCAGTGTGTGGCACTTCCGTATTGGCGTCCCGGCTCTTCCCCAGAGTTTGCCGCTTGGTGTGAACTTCAGCATCACAGCAGGTCACCCACAAGCTGAATGATTCTCCCTGTCAAGGTGTTCCTCAGAGCTGACCAGACCAGTTCTCTCTCATCCTGACTGGTGTGTGTATCATCATGATGCTGGTTCTTAGTATCTGAAACTACACTTCCACCCGACAGGAGTATAAAGCTTTTTATTTTAAATTAATTTAATTTAATTATTTCCATGTATACACATGTGATCCTACAAAGCTTGAATTTGTGTTGCTATATTTAAAACACAGTCTACTCAGGATAGGTAGTTGTGCTATTAAGACGTGCGGCTACATGTACCTTGTTTGTGAACACTAACACTAAAGCAGCTCTTTCCAGCGGGGCTTTTACCTTTCGATCTCCTCTCACTCCTGTTCTCTCTTTCACCTGCTCACTCGGGCTGTTTCCTCAGTGCTCAGTGATATGAACTCTGCAGACTGAGTTAATATTGTGTTGATACACAGCAACCAGCAATCATTGATCATAGGCCTGTCCCTTTAACTGAATCTTTAAGGTTGGAATTCAGTTCCACTCCTGAATTCCTGCTCATACTCTCAGATAGCAACCTAATTAATGTGTACTGATGTAATCACTGCCAGAGCTGTGTTAGGTTTTTTCTATTGCAAACTGAACATTTCCTCCTGCTGCTGCTTCACATTAAAATGTTCCACTGGAAAACAAGTGCACAGTACACTAACTGGGTCATAAATAATATGTATGTACATAGCAGCTTACGGACATGTTGTGGTATTTGCTCAGGAAGGAATAGTGCACGAGAAAGCAGCCTCGCACCTCATCCAGCTAAACAATGCCATGGCATCCTGTTAACCTTGGATAGAATTCTGGCCTTGGACCTTTGCTTTATGTTCCCCCCCCCCCCCCCCCCCCTCTCAGCTCCCTGACCACCCCCTCACTTTCTCCACATGTTCGAAGTCTGTTCATACACTGTCACCTATATGAAAGCACTGAACACCTGCAAAAAAACCTTTCTGCATGCCCTGGAGTCTAAGGGTATTTTCTCGATTTTTAGATGTTTTCTTAAATCACCTTTTAAATGTATTTCTTCTAACATGGCACCCCATGTGTTCAAATCAAAATGTTCAGGACAATTTCTGGTATTGCTATATATGCAAATTACTCACCTTAGAGCACTGTTTGATGAGATAAGTAGCTCAAAAGCTTAAAATTTGACATCCGATTTTCGGAAAATCTTCAAAACCTTTGTGAAAACACAAATTTACTCATGTGATCGAATTGTTTTGGTGTTTTAGATTTGGTTACCAAAGTCTTAGGATCACAAAAGCAGTGAAATATTTGAATTACACTGTATATAAATGTGTTATTCATGTCTAAAATGAAAAGATTTAAATTCGAATTTTGAGTAAAACAGGTGTTTATCACTCTACTTTCACCACAGCAGGGACTGAGATACATTAGGACTGAATAATGACTTCATATTACATACCAAGGTTCATGTGATGTGTACAAATACAAATTGAGCATTCAACCTTTTTTTTCAACCAACAATTTATTATAAATATGTTTTTTTCAACCAACTATTTATATAAATATAAGAAACTGGAAAATCTAACTATTTACAATATTGAACATCAGAACTTTCAACCAACTATTCATTATAAATGTCAAGACAGTGTCAAGGTATTTGTATGTCTTCCAAGACAGTGGGTCTGGCTGCTGTGAAGATGGGGGTGATGGTGCATGGGCTGCTGTGTAGGTGGGGTGTACAAGTGCTATACGAGACCTCCACGAGACCTCCTTGCTGGCTGCAGTGATGGCTGTGGTGGAGCCTTTGTGCTGAGGTGTATCTTGACCTGGTGGCAGCCGCAGATGGAGGTGGAGGCAGCTGTAGTGATGCTGGTCTGCTGGTCCTTGGTGGTGATGGCTCTGGTGAAGGCCCTTGAGCCACAGTAGATCTTGACCTGGGGGCCGGCACAGATGGATGTTCTGGCTGCTGGATAAACGCCGTCTGTGGGCCACTAGGCCCAGGCAGCTGTGAAACATCTCTGTAAAACAAATTAAAATGTAGGACAATAATTACAACTACTTTCATTGAAATAAAGTTCAAGTAAAATGTTGCTCAAGCACAAATAACAATGCACACATAAAAAGAAAGATTGGGAGGTTGGAGAAGGAATCTCTCTCGATCTCTCTCTCTCACACACACACACACACACACACACACACACACACACACACACACACACACACACACACACACACACACACACACACACACACACACACACACACAGGTATTTCCAGTTACTTTACATTCAGTATAAAATCACAGACACACATATACATAGGCTACATCTGATTACAAAGTCTCATCTGTACAGGACAGTAAAATAATAACAGGCACACATATAAATAAATCTATGACAAAGTCTCATCTGTACAGAACAGTATGATAAAATAATCGATGGCAAAAACATGTCACTGTAAATGTCTCCGTTGTGGGACGAATAAATGATTCATTTAATCATCTACACATGTAATCTCACTTTTACACACCAAAAATAACGTTAACACAGAGTAAACGTTTGCTAATGGAGAGTCTATTTTTCCAATAAAAAGTTCATGACTATCGATAAAAAATAGATATCAATAAACCTATTGTTCATTTTCGCGGTATTCCCCACACATTGCCAGTACACTATTACTGTAATATTTACACTTACCCATGTCCAAATGGATCCTTGTTGTTGTCTTTGTATTCTTCTTCTTCAGAAGAATCGAAGACTTCAGGTTCTGAGGCTCTATCTTCACTGCTGCTAGCGAAAAAAATCTCTTGCGAAGTCGGCAACCTTAAAGTTTTTTTTAGCCATTTTCTCTGTCTCTCTCTCTCCTCACAGACGTAAACTGATGGGAGACACGTGGTTTATGTTTTGTTTACTTGGTGGGTAGGTCCTTAGTGATTTCTCGATGTCCATTGGTCATTTCAGACCATGATGGCTGCTAAAGCAAACAGTATTGTTCTAAACTGTATTAAAGTAAACAGGTATTATCTTGAACTGTATTGAAGTGAACATGTATTATTTGGGACTGTTTTAAAGTAATCCTATATATATAAACCTTCTTACTTACACTCAACGATCCAGATACCCTGCCACACACACTTACACCTCCTCTCATCAGCACACACACACACACACACACACACACACACACACACACACACACACACACACACACACACACACACACACACACACACACACACACACACACACACACACACACACACACACACACACACACACACACACACACACACACACACTTCCTCTCACCAGCACACACACATACACTCACTGATCCAGATATCAGCACACACACACACATACACTTCCCCCCACCAGCACACACATGTTCTGTTTCAAGGTTCTTTCTGGGGCCAATATAATCTCAAGCACCAATATATCTGTGTACAATGTTTGATACTAATATATCTGTGTACAATGTTTGATTGTTTTGGGAAAGAATAGTTTGTGTGAAATCTTCCTTGAGAAATTAAAGGAGTGAAGTTAGGTGGAAGATAAAAAGTGATTCTGACCTTGACTAGTTCCGAGGCTCTCACGCTTCACTTAGGAGTAAAATGGGACGGAAGAGCCGACCCACATCTCCGCCCCAAATATGTCAATATATACTGTTGTTTATTCATGCAAAATGTCCCCTGTTTCTGACTGGCTGGTCCCGATACCTGTATCGCACGGCAGTGGAACGGGGAGCCCGGAGTGCTCTGTTACAGGGCACTCTGTATTGTGTTTTTTACCATTAAAATCAGATTATTGTTATAACTTTTATGCCGGTGTTTTGAACTTCTTTTATTAAATCTGTGATTTGGCTTTGCTACACATTTTTAGAGTTGTCAGTTGCGTTCTCAGTGTTCTTAGTCACGGTAAAAAATACAATACTGTAGAAAGTGTGTGTAAGAGTCTGGTATTGCATTCCAGTACCTTAGCTCACTAAAGCAAAGTCGGTGCTCAGAGTCAGGTAGGACATTCCAGACCTGAGGCATCGAGTTATATTTAAGAAAGTGTTTGGAGAGTCAGGTAGAGCATTCCGGACCTAACAAAGTGAACCAGCGAGGTCTCCGTGAGGTAGTCTAGTCCTGCACGGCTGACTCGCTGGGGAAATTCTGTAATAAACTCTGTGTGATTTTTTACGTCAAATCTGTGTAATAATTGAGAGGAAAGGGCAGAAGTATAGTTTAGTGCAGAACAGGAGACAAGGTTTGCAGAAGCTGGGAGCTTCATCAGACAGAGGAAGTTCATTCGTGGTCAGCTGCTGCCCTCTGGAGGCGAACAGGGTGTATAACCATATGCTGTGTGCACGTCTGAATTAAGAACATTCAAATAAATAGAATAAGGACATTAAGTAACGACAAGATTTGTCCAGTGTATTAATAAATACAAGTGAACACATATCAACCTAGTCAGATAATAGATACGAAGTCAATCATGGAAGAAGTGAAAGATCGAGTGATCTGAAGTTGGAGTGAATACATTGAAAATTAATAGATCAGTGTGTGATTTGATGTAGTAGATATATTGAAATAAATAAGAAACTATAATTTGTTGTTTTTAACATAAGTTTTTGTGGATACAGTTACGTCACTTTGTGGTTTTATGAGAGGTTTTGAGAACTGATTGGTACCATTGCATTACATTGTGAATTTCATGGTATTTGTCATGAACTAAGCATTGTACTTAATTATATTTCAAGAAATAATTATATTACATACAGTAACGTTAAGGGAAAGTAAAAAGTGGTTATGTATGACAGGGGTGCTTAGGTTTTCAATGTCCGCCATCACGTTAAAACCATGGTTAAAACGGAGGATTGGTGGCATTTTCAGTTCATTGCTTACTTCCACACGCCTTTTCCACTCCTTGTCTCTTTCATGACTTTATTTAATGCATTAGAACGATTGTTATTGTAACTTTCCGTGTTTCTAGAAGTCAAGCTCACTGTTCACATTACGGAGTATATTTCCGGAACGGCCTTTCAAAATAAAAGCCACAGGCCGCTGTTCACCAGAGATGCCTTCACAATAAAACAGTAATTAGCTTAACAATATATTTAACTTATATTACGTCGTTAAACATTGATTTTAATTCATTACAGTTTTCAAATACGGCGCGGATTGAATACAGTTATTTGTGTATTCTGTTACAACCTCACCATGCTTGTAACACAACTTAGATAAACAATTTGAAAATGAATAGAATAACCAAGTAGATAAAAGATTAATCTGTGGTTAGGGAGAGTTTCCTTGTTTTGCCTATTAACTTAGAACTGAAGTAATAAAGAATAGGCAGACTACTATCATTAGTTTGTTTTAACATTCACATGTTTCAGCATTCCTGACCTCAGCCGTTTTATTTTGTAACCCGTTGGGAGAGAGATTTAAATTGAGTTTTTCTCAGTAGCTGAATGGCTGTGATTACAGCAGCATTGGATAGTTCTGCACCACCTTTTGGGTTCTCTGAATCAGTGTGTTGGTGAAGAGTTGCTCACTGCAAACAGAAGAAGTGTGCAAAGAACGCATCTCTGAGGAGGATATTGACATTATGCTTGTGCCTCGTTGTCAAGGCAACAGTGGTGTGAAGAGGTACTGCGGTTTTGGGGGGATTTCTGCTGTACAGAGGACAACGTGTGTCTGCCAAGTGATTCCTTCCCTCATCCCAATGCCAGGGAGAGTTTCCTTGGAGCCCACTGACCAGGGCCGGTCCTAGCTTTTTTGGGGACCCTGCCACTGACTACAGCTGCATCACTGACTGTGCTCATTATGACAAGATCTTGAGACATGCTTGTCTCAGATTGTTCAGACTCTGAAGGAATGATGCAATGATTTTACAGCATAATTGTGCAAGAGTTTCCCAGGGGGTGGTGTAGAAACCTTAATGCTTAGTGTTTAGATAAGAGGCTGCTTGTTTAAATGATGGTCTGGAATACTGAAAAGATTAAAGTTTATTATTCTTGTTTAGCAAACAAGACATCTGATTATTATGTCACACATAATAATCTTGACATAGAAACTAGCTATGGGTAAAACGTGTGGTTGTTATACCATTGTTATCATGAACAAAAGATAAATAAGGAAATAGTATCTGCTTAAAGATGAACGGATTTCATATCCTAGAGAGGATTAGTTATTGTGAATACTCCACAAGGTATCTACTAATGTATTTTAAAGAACCACATTTAAAGAACTTGAATTGACTTGATAAATAAGTGAAGATAAGAAGATGTATTAACCATGAATTAATCAATTGGTAAATTAAAAATAGCAGTAAAGAGGAAACTATTAAAGTGAAGTGAAAAATCATCCTAAAACACACTGATGGAAAAGGGGGGAGGCGTGATGGAAGTATGCACTAGACTTTAAGTAGTGGGTGTTTGGGAGTTAGGAGTACAGTGTAGAACCATATTCTTCAATCTTTTCATCATGTTTACAAATTATTCTTTTAGAGTTTTTATTCATGTGTGAATTTGGTAGTGTTTTAATTTGTTACAGTATTGATCAGTTCAAAGGGAGAGTTTTAGTAACATCTCTATAAGATCAGACAAATATTTATTTATATAGGCCATGTTGAAGGGAAAGCTAGTTCTAAACAAAATATAGTATTTCAATTGAGGTATTGGCTTTCACCATTGTAGCATATATTACTACAGGAGAACTTTTTATGGGGAAATAACTGTTGTTTGTCGTCCAAAATGTAGAGTTTAAAATAAATTAAAATTAAAAACAGCTAATTTAATTTTGAAAAAGCAATATAATTGGGAGTAAACAAATATGGGGCCTTGGATCACCCATTGTAATGGTGCATATTATTGACGACCAATAGGGAGAATGGGTCACTTGACCCACCCTGCAGTGGTTTTTAAAATCTTACGTTGCAGCTTCACAGGGAGCGCACGGCACCAGATTATGAGTTTAAAAGACAAGCGTCACCACCTCCTAATGGACATCTATTTAATTAGTAATTGGCTGACATTTAGAGATGTTAAAAAGTAAAAACATACCTAGCATAAGTGATCATTCCTAAATTCAACTACAAACCATTGATGAAATTACTTCTGTTTTTAAATCCTTAATAAAGGAAGGAGTGATTGTTACATGTTCGTACACCCAAGGTTCCACTCACTGTTAAAGAGGTTAACATTGTTCTTTAAGTGGACCAGAATTGAAGATAAATTAATATAATGAGTTATGAAATACATGGCAGAACTTTACAGATCCTAATAATGTTTTGACTCAAGATAATAATTATATGCACAAGTTTCTGAAATAGATCTATTAGACATTTTAATATAGATTAGGTGTTAATAAACTGCAGTAGTAGTACTATAAGGAAGTGACATTTTTGGCGAACACATTTCAGGAAATGTGGGAAACAGCTGTCCCAATGAAAAGTTAGAGATATCTTGAAAAGTATAGTTGTAATTGTGAATTAATAAATGATGGCGCTCCATATATGACAGATTTTTGTAGACAAAGGATACTGGCCTATGCTGACATATCAAAGTCTCTGCAGAGCACGACACATGGCCAAAAGGACTGAGACCAAATGACCTTTGACCCTGACCGACAGTGTAACTTGAGAAGGCACTGTCAATGACTGACTCTGGGGTGAACCTGACCAAACTTGACTTTACAACCTGACAGTGTGAGTGTATGTCTGCATGTGATCAGTGCAACTGCATGATTTAAAACAATGACTAATCAAGCATGCTTTTGGACTAACACATTATTCTGGGGCTCTGTGGGAGAGTAACTCAGTCAATGGTTACCTGAAGGTTTTCTTCCCATACAGGATTTTGGTTACACATGAGGTTCATGTGTAAAAAGGGGGAGTGTAAACTTCACAATGTACATTTTTCATTTAGGGACTGAAAGGAACCTGCTGCCCCAACTCGATTGTTCAATCTGACCATTGATTGACAGTTTTAGAATTGACCTGCTCCATATCTGGGGATAAGATACTGTTTGATGAATGTTGACATGTTTCTAATATTGATTGAGTTATAACAGGTAACACAGATGCAGAATCAGTGGCCAAGGGGCTACTGTGAGAGATGTAATTGCAGAATGGAATACTGAAGAAGTTGACCTGTGATAATGAAGCAATTTTGTAATATTTCAACAAGTATTGAAGTAACTGAGGTTTGAAATGTAGAAAGAACATATTACAGTTAAAGCTAAAACATAGTAATGTAATGAGACAGAATTTAATTTAGACAACATCATGTAACTAGCCGGGTAAAGAAGTAAAAGCCATAGACTTTATTGTTTAGGTCATTATGGGGATATACATTTCATCTAAATTCATAATAGAAAGACATTTGATGACAGTTTGTTGGAATTCTGTATTCATTTTTTCAGCTTGATAATATCTCAGCACTGACAGGTAGAAGCAGTATCACCAGGAAATCATTCATTTAGTTAGTATCATGATTTTGTTTGTTTTTGAATCCATAACATTAGTGTGTTTCTTTACCAGAAACATTAGCAGTTCATATTATATTTAGATTTTAAATGGGATCTCAAGGATTTGATTTAAGAATAACACAGATGCTTGTCAGAAATTCAGAGCTATTGAAATATGTTATTTAGTTCACCTAAAGATGTTGGGGTTTTATTTAGTTGGCACAGTCCAAGTATTAGGATTCTGAAGCTGCACTGGCAGACAGGAGGTCTACAATTAATTTAGAAAACCTGTTCACAGACGGCTGTTGTTTTAAGACACCCCACCAACAGGCTCCAAGCGGCTGAGGGCCCAGGAGCCCTGAGAGTAGGCTTGAGGGATTTGTATCAGATTTCTCCACACAGGTTGGTGACGCCAAAGAGGGACCCAGGAGGCCGACACAGCGGAGTTCGTCTGGCTGAAGTTCATCAGGACAAAGTGGCTCAACCCCAGGCTCTCCGGCCCCGACCGAGTGACCCAGCGGATCTCTCATGCCGTCCGTCTAGGAGGAAAGGGGGACAGCTGGAGCCAGTGTGCGGCGGGGAAACCACCTGCTAGGACCGTGGACGACATCAGGACGGACGTGGCCCTCGACGAGGAGGTCAACTCGGAAGCAGCCATCAGCGGACTGGAGAAGCAGGATCGGGAGGACATCCCTCCAGCAGTCGACCCAGAAGGCGCCATCAGCGGACCGGAGGAGGAGGATCGGGAGGACATCTCTCCAGCAGTCGACCCGGGAGGCGCCATCAGCGGGCCGGAGACGGAGGATCGGGAAGACATCTCTCCAGCATCGACCCGGAAGCCGCCATCAGCGGGCCGGAGGAGGAGGATCCAGAAGACATCTCTCTAGCAGGCAGCCCAGAAACCGCTGTCAGCGGATCGGGGGGACAAAGACACGGCAAGCCAAGACGGCACAGGGGACTCCACTTTCCGCTGAAACAGGTTGATATAGCCGGTGTGGAGTTTGTTTTAATATCCCATTTTTGAGGAACTTTGTTTTAATAACCCATTTTTTGAGGAACTTTGTTTTAATATCCCATTTTTTGAGGAACTTTGTTTTAATAACCCATTTTTTGAGGGAGAAGCTGCCCCTTCCCCTTCGTACCAAATGCCCTTGTTGGCTTACGCATAGGAGGAGGACGAGCACGATGACTCAGCCGACAAGGACAATTTTTTTAACATATTTTGGTCTCCCTCCACTGTCATAAGAAGTTGTTATGGTGGACTGTTCCTAAAGGTTTAAAGTGCTCTAAATCCCAGCGTCTGATGGATTTATATAAATGTTGGGGAACAGACAGTAGAAAAGAATGACAGTGGTTATGTTTCAAATGCTGTGTATAAGTTGATCTCTGAAGGTGAGATCAAAAGAGGGGTTAAAGCAAACAGATATTGTTCTAAACTGTATTAAAGTAAACAGGTATTATCTTGAACTGTATTGAAGTGAACATGTATTATTTGGGACTGTTTTAAAGTAATCCTATATATATAAACCTTCTTACTTACACTCAATGACCCAGATACCCTGCCACACACACTTACACCTCCTCTCATCAGCACACACACACATACACTTCCCCCCACCAGCACACACATGTTCTGTTTCAAGGTTCTTTCTGGGGCCAATATAATCTCAAGCACCAATATATCTGTGTACAATGTTTGATACTAATATATCTGTGTACAATGTTTGATTGTTTTGGGAAAGAATAGTTTGTGTGAAATCTTCCTTGAGAAATTAACCTCTTAAGCCCGAGGGTCCCCCCAGGGGACCCCTCCCACCGTTTTTTTATGAGACTATGTCTCAGGGCTTCTTAACATTTATGAAACTATTAATGTTCCATACCCTTTTAACGCTAAGAAACTCCGCTAACTGACAATGTGAACCATTTTTAGCTAAAAGAAACACAAGAGTAATACCAAGCCTTTGAATTAGCATGGAGCGAAAAAATTCTAAGTAATGCTAACGGAATTTGCACAGCACTCACGGTAGAAATGCCCTTATTACTTATCGTAACTGCACAAACAAGATATACGATTTAAAGCAAAGACTCCACAGATTCCACACATGTAAATATCATCACTGTAGGACCCCGAATTGCGGAGCTATCAGCCAGAAAAGAGAAAGTAAACAACATCCGGTTTAAAAAATATTACAATAATTTCGTCTTACCTTTTTTGATTTGTGATCAAAAGTTGTGTTCACCGGAATAAAAATGCCGCTCAAGGTTAATCCAATGTCTTTGTGTCACGTAGAAATTTTGACTGATAATCCTTCATCATATTTATGGCAATATACTGGGTATAAAGTTTCGCCGTCCAGGCGTGCACTTTTAGATATGCTTTGTCCGTTTCTCTATTACGTCCGCAATGGTAATGTTTACGTTGATTTGGGAACTGCCCATCGATTCTATTGGTTCTGATGGTTAAGAAAAAGGTGTAAATCACACGAATCGACCAATGGGTTCCAGAGATATGGTCCTGCGTAAAGTATAAAGAATGCCAGCCAGTTTACGTACATTACGCAGCTGACTTCATTTATTGTTTACTACCTAACAGCAGGCATTACAACAGGACCCAGATCGCACGGAGGACAGAGCGGACAGCAGATAACGGAATTGCAGTTTTATTGCTTATAGATTATCAGAACATTTCAAAGGGGACACAGCCACATTGGATATTAACCTATGGATTAACTACATCATCGTTTTTATCGTTTTAATGCCATTGAAGACCAGTTTAGACCAGGCAAAGACGAAGGTAAGCCATTAGCCTAGCGCATGCTAGTACCTAGCGCCACTTGTTTTGATGTACGTGTTTGTTGATAACGTCGCAAGTTTGTATCTTTCAGTGTTGAGGTGGGCACCGTTAGATTCTGTGTCTTTACGATCAAAAACGATGTGTTGGATGTGCAGCTAGGATAAGTAATAAGGGAGCTAGGATAAGTAATAAGGGAGCTAGCTAGTGCTATATAAATAAACTTGCCTTGCCTAAGAGGATAACAGAGTATGTTCTTATATTTTATTTTTATTTTTTATTTTTTTCACAACAGTTGTATTTGGATGGAATGAATACCTATAGTGAAAATTCAAAGTAATAAAATGATTTTTACAGTGAAAAAGTTCAAATGGAACCGATGGTTCCCAAATTACCCAGAGGTGAGTCCGCCTGGACTTTATTTTTCTAAACCTCTCTAAAAAGGTCAAATTTCACTTGTTTTGCATCAATCTTGATACAGGGTACTTATTATATGTTATAGTTTGGATTCCTAAAGCTTTTAGTCTACTAACCCATCATTCAAGGGTGGTTTTTACTATAAGTAATGGGTATTTTTTAGGCGGACATTAGAATTTACATGTTTTTACTATGTTCCATCTGAATTTACTTTAAAATAAAAACATCTATATTGATTCTGACACTTCTACATCCAACTCACAGATGTAACCTTGCTTTGAGAGAAAAGATTATTAATTTACCCCTTTTAGAAGTGAAGATATAGTCTTTGTTGTGTTAGTGGCATTTTCGAGCCTGAAACCTGAAAAACAGGCTCAGGGCTTAAGAGGTTAAAGGAGTGAAGTTAGGTGGAAGATAAAAAGTGATTCTGACCTTGATTATTATCGAGGCTCTCACGCTTCACTTAGGAGTAAAATGGGATGGAAGAGCCGACCCACATCTCCGCCCCAAATATGTCCATATATACTGTTGTTTATTCATGCAAAATGCCCCCTGTTTCTGACTGGCTGGTCCCGATACCTGTATCGCACGGCAGTGGAGCGGGGAGCCCGGAGTGCTCTGTTACAGGACACTCTGTATTTCGTATTGTGTTTTTTACCATTAAAATCTGATTATTGTTATAACTTTTATGCCGGTGTTTTGAACTTCTTTTATTAAATCTGACCAGGCTCATCTAACGGACGGCGCGGAGCGGAGGTGGGCTTTAAGCCACCACTACTGTGTTTGCTCCTACACTGCCGGCCGAGATTTCCTTGACGGACACACAAATCCACCAATCCCACACAGTGTAAAGTCAAGCTGCTTTGAGCGGCCATATTGGCTGCTGTGCCCTGGTTACAGTCTCACAGGAGATACTGCTGGAAAGCTACACTTCCAGCGATTCCTCGGATATCTGAATCATATTTCTACTCCTTATAATCGAAAATATATGATTAATTACGTAAAATTATGCGCACCTGGACGCGCCGGCGCGTCCACCGACTCCAGAGGGTTTTAAGGCTGCTAACAGTTGCTTACCCATGTGACGGTGTTCTCAAACAGAACATGAGGTGCATTTTCTCATATAGATTTTGACTCCTGAACAGAGAGTGAAAGAGCTGTGTATTAGCTGTGTGTGTTTACTGTTCTTCTACACTGAAATCCGATTCATTATTTTTATTTGTGCCATTAATGGGCAAGAGTTCCATAACAACCTTTTAGCATAGTTTAATTCAAGTGGTATTTGTTAGATGTATTCGTTGTTCTCGCGTCCAGGAGAGAAGCTTAAAATAAGGAGACTAATGGAGTCTCTGAAAAGGTTCAAATTGGTTACTTTAATTAAGTAGCGCGGTAATGAAACAAACAGAAGGTGTAGTGGGACAAAACAGCTGTGAGTCCCGATGGTGCAGGGAAGAAGAGAGCGTATGACCCTCCTCCGCCAGAAATATATCTCCTCCGTGTCTCCTCCTTTTCAATGCCGGCTGTGACGCAGGGGGACCTCCCACCTCGGTCTTCTATGTCCGATATCACGCATAACAGAGGATTTAGACGTTGTGTATTTATTGCATAACTCCACACGCCTTTTCTCCTCATATTCTCTTCCATGACTTTTTATTTAATGCATTATAACGGCTGTAATCGTTATATACGTAAAACCGGAAGTGGTCATTATTTAACGGCTGTAATCGTTGTTTACTGTAGAACCGGAAGTGGTAATTTTCGTCAACGTCTTTAGATCATAGACTGTATATATAAATGGACGTAGTGTCCGTGACGTCACCCATAGGATTCTGCAGAGTTGCAGAGAAGCCCTTAGTAGGCGGAGTCGGCCACTAATGGCTCGACTGTGACGTCAGAGTCTAATCCCGCCTGCTCCAAATAAGGGCAAAGAGGCGGAGCCGAGGCGGGACCTGCTGCCTCCGAACTGGAAGTAAACAGAGCTAGCTCAGGCTAAGAAGCTAAGCTAACATGAAATACATGCATAGCAAGTTACTGCTAACAGTGAAGTTCCCCTATATAAACGTTACATTCATAATCAAATGAGACAATCTGCAAGAGAATTAGCTATATTTTGTTATTCTTAATGCTTGTCATTCACACGTTGAGAAAAGACGGACTCCACCGCCCGGACCAAACGGAGCCGCAGTGGGCTAGCTCCGGGACGCCGGTTGGAGCTAGCCCCCTGTGGCTCCATTAGCTCCGGCGGCCACCACTGGGATAATTGGGCCCCCAATTAACATTTGCTCCCGTTTAGCATTATGGGCGTCATAACCATAAACTATAAAAGTCTTACCCAAGGCTGAATCATAAACTAAAATGTATATGTATGTATAAAGGGTTACGTCCTTAGCTGGCTAATAAGTAGCAAGCTAAGCAACCAAGCACACAAACACCTGCGAACGGGGTTAACATGTATAATATTATAATTTTAGACTTCTTGGAAGTTCTGTTAGTACATTCAAGCACACAGCACAACATTTTAATTGTCTGGTATTTGTAACAATATTCCCTAAAAGGCACAATCACCACGAACACAGCTAAAGGGTCAAGTACAGTAACTACAACTAACTAACGTTGTAGCCTCTATGGTTGTAGCCTAGCAGAGTGGACAAGTTGCTGTTAGCTGACAGTGAGGCATGTACATGTCCATCAAAGTGACCACGCCCTAATTTATGCAAAAGCTTTAAGGCTTAATATTAATTAAACAGATGAGTTGAGAACAAATTCACCCCCCACACAGTAGTCATGAAGGGGGAATCTAACTATACAGAGAATATGGTTTTTTGAACCACGATGTAAACATGTTTATTTCTGCTGTAAAGTTGGGCATTTTAACATGGGGGTCTATGGAAATTGCTCCCTTCTGCAGCCTGCTCCTACTGGCCACTAGATGAACTGCAGTGTGTGGCACTTCCGTATTGGCGTCCCGGCTCTTCCCCAGAGTTTGCCGCTTGCTTTAGATACAGCTTTTAAAAATAAACTTTACCCAGAACTGTTTTCAGACTAAAACAGCTTTAACCTGTTAAGCCCGAGAGACCCCGGTACCGGGGCCCTCCCGCAACATCTTGCAGGAAACAGTGTCTGAGGGCATGTTCATTTAATAAACTATGAATGTTTTATATCCATGTAACGGGAAGAAACTCATCTAACTGATCATTTTTATTTATTTTTTCAAAAAAACAAACACAATGCTAACGCTGAGCCTCTGAACTAGCAACGAGCGAAAAATGCTAACAGATGACTGCACCGAAATTCACTCACAAAACCTTATTATTTATCTTTGCTGCACATCCAACACATCGTTCCACATCGTGAGGTGTCATTTTCGAGCCTGAGACCTGAAAAACAGGCTCAGGGGTAAACTGGTTAATTAATGATGTGAAATATAATCAACTCTTAAATCACTCTTTAATTAATACGTCAATAATTATAATCAAAACATGATATATATTATTCTGAAATGGACCAATCTGCACAATGACTACTTTTACTTTTGGTACTTTAAGTATATTTTGATGCAATTTCTTTTACTTTTACTTGAGTAACATTTTGAATGCAGGACTTTTACTGTAACAGAGTATTCCTACACACTGGTACTTCTGAAGCACTTTATGTTGGGTTTTGCTTTCATATGCCAACCCCCTGCTAACATACATTTTTATTCCACCGTTTGATGGTCCTCATCGATAGTTGCCATATGTGAGCAGTAGAGTGTTCAATATGAAGCCTGCAGACCGCAAAAATGAGGGTGTGTGTGTAATGCTGCTGTGTACAGGGAGCGCACTTTCATCCAGCTTTATAAAGTGTTTGATGACAGATCCATGAATAAGTAACCGGCAGCCTTGGGTTGTTTTGTCTTGTACCTATTGATGGCATTCAGCGACCTGATATGACTTCCCAACTCCAACCACATCAAAGAATTCTGGATAATCAATGCTTTTGACGCTTCCAGCTAAAATATGTATGACTGATGTCAATATCAAAGCTGAGTATGCGTATCTGTTCATTCTCTTTCTGTGAACTATTTTGAAATGTGTTAATTAGTTTCAGTTTGTTAACTGCATATTGCTGTGAACGTCATTTCACACTAGCAATTTACTGATTTCCTTTAGACAAAACATAAATCAAATAAAAGCACAACGCTCAATATCAAATCCCTCATTTGGTTTATGATGTGGAATATTGGTCCTTGTGATGGATTTTATTTGATTATATTTGCGTATGCTCTGCACCGACATGTACAACAGTTTAATTAAAGGAGGGTAAAGCTTGAATGCAAATGTAATTGAAGAGTAAATTGAATTATTGTATTTGTTCAGTCGTGTTGCCCTCCGGGTGTTCTGTGGATTTCATTTTACACAGTTAAAACTTCTGAGAAGCCAGCTCCCAAACAAGACACACACACACACACACACACACACACACACACACACACACACACACACACACACACACACACACACACACACACACACACACACACACACACACACACACACACACACACACACACAGTTAATTTGACTGCATCAGTGACAAGCATTTAAGAAGCCCCCTAGGCATAGAAAATTAAAGCCTTTCACTTATTCATTTGATGCACTGCAGTTTAATAAGTTTACTTTCAGGGGCTGTGGTTGGGGAAAAAATTAAAAATAGAAAAAAAGCATTTGAGGGAAAGAAATCTAAATTAATTGGCAATTGTGTATGCAGATATGAGCAGATGCTGAGAGACGTGTGTGGCTCTGTATCTCTCCCTGGTTTGTCCTTTGTTAACACATTCTACTCATCCACTTTTAGCCACTCCATCAGGCCTAGTGACTCAGGGGCAAAGCTACAAATTAACATCTGGGCTGCGAAACATTGCACTCCCATTAGGGGTGTAACGGTATCCGTATTCATTCGGTGCATGCAGTCACATGACAAATACGCCTTTTTTTTACCAGTGGGAAAAAAGTCTGTCATTCAGGGCAGTATCCACTATACACTATATAATCCAGGGGGCGGTATTGCGCCTAAAAGCTGTTTGCCAGCCGCCCTTAAACAACAAATGAAGAAGAAGAAGAAAACACAACAAAACGAACAAAATACAAGAAGAAGAAAAGTTGTAGCTGGATGCAACTGGGGCGCAGATAAACAAGCATTAGTAGACATTTACAGATCAATTATGAGGTCCACAATAGACTATGGTTGTATAGTGTATGGAGCAGCAGCAAAAACATTGCTTTTAAAAATAGATAGAATACAATATAAAGCATTACGGCTATGTATTGGAGCGATAAAGTCATCCCCTATCAATGCAGTTCTGATAGAAGCAGGATAGACACCGCTGGAGATCAGAAGAGAGAAACTTGCTATGTCATACTGGGTCAGACTACAAGGAAGTGGAGAAGAAAATATTTCAAACAGAATATTACAGGATTGCTGGGAATATGCAAAATTCCAGGGACGTGGGTTTGGCTGGACAAGTAAGGAAAGAACGTGGAGAATATCACGTTTGCCAAAGCAATCCCATTTCAAACCGGAGAGACGGGATGTAAGAATTACATATTTATTGTTACACGTTGTATGAATGAAATGATTGCCATGATAATACAACAGGAGAATGAAATGGTGTTTGGCGATTAGGCCCCGGTTTGCAGGATAATCATTCAGGGGGGAAAGAACCGCTCCGATGAAATCCCCGGGGTCTAGACACTGGTGGTGGTGATAAGTAGGTGGGACCGGTCTGAAGAAGGAAGGTTTAGCTTTGTCCTGGAGGAGACGGGAGGTGAGAGGGGTGGAGGCGGGTTGCGTGTGGTCACCTGAAATGATAACTGACAGGGAGGAAGAGCAGGCATTTAAGGAATTTAGCATGTGCAGCAATTGGCTGCTGAGGGGTGACGCCCACACGTTTAATGAGGGGGGAGAGAGCAATAGAGTGACGTGTAAGTGACTCATTGTTAGGTCTTCCTTATTGAACTTGCGCTAAAGCTTTCATTTAGCAGTGTTCCCCCATGGTTGTTCCCAGAAGCTAAAATAGATATGAGTATTGTTGAAAGGAAAAAAGAGTGGCAAATAAATGAAGTGGGAATTCAAACAAACAAAAAAAACATGGCCGAACTTCGTTTTATTCTCGGTGGAAAATGCCTATTTTAAAGTTAGTTTGGCCATTAAAATGCGTTTTGATGTCATTTGATGCAAGAAATATGAGTTGTCATTTCAGATTATGTGTGCAGTGGATGTACATGATCTTTAGTTTGCTAGTTATTACGAAGATTACTTCAGGAATTACTTACTTTCATTGTTACCAAGGTGGTTGCTAGGGACGCTGCTATCGATATTATTTCTGTTATGTTGTGTAACTGTTTAATGGTGTTATCTTTATTGCTACCCCCTTCCCCGTCAATGTATAGTGTTGGTCCACAGCGCAAACGTATTAGTTTAACAAAATTCGCATCTAAAATTAGATACGTTATTTTCCCCTGTGCAATTCCAGTCTCACATCTCACAGCACATCGTCATTAACAAATACCGGAAACAGACCGAAAACATTTAAAAAATAAATAAATAATACTTTATTCCGAGTGTGCTTGCTTTTCTCTTTGAAAGTCATCACATAACGGCATTGTAATACACGGTTCGGCTGCATTAAATATTACATATCTGCCGTAGTTCTTTATTTATAGAGCCCAGGTGAGAAGACTTCTAGACAAACATGAGGAACTGAAAACGTGACGTGGATCATAAATATATCAGCAATTAAACAACATCTTACATTTCTTTTCACACAATACGTCTCCTTGCAGTATCAACACTAATTCGGCTGACTTTTAAATTTGACCCAATTGGTAGATAGGCTGTATTTACACCATAAAGGTGCACAGCTGATATAAAGGGACACCTAGTGGTTAAAGCATGTTATTGAATTTCATTATTTTTATTATTATATATTAATAGGATCCCTATAAAGTATATTCATTACTCGTTATTCTCTACTAATAGTTAATTAAATACTGTATATAATGACTATTTTGCACATCCCTTTCAAGATTTCCAGATTTTCTAAGGTTTATTGACTTATCATATTCACAAACGGTGTAGTTATGCAATGAATGAAAAACTTCGGTCGCAGGTTCCTCAATAGTGCATTACAAGACATCTATCAATATTTGTGCATACCTCCAGCTGAATAAGTGCTTCACTATGTTGAAGCACTTATTTTAACTGATATTATATGTATTATACTCTTATAAGATGTATGTAGATATTTCATCTCCGGCCTTCTCAGGTATTGAACAATCAATAAATAAAGAACACAGAATTATTCAATATAAAACACAGAATTTGTGTGATTATACTAAATGATTTACAAATAAACACCACTGCATATTTACAACTGTTACACATTGTTACGGTTGCTGTTTGTCTGTTCCTTAATCTGTCTGGGATTGTTTGCAGCTGTGTGCGTGATTATGCAAATGAGCTGTGTGGTAGCCCCAACATCATTGGCTGCCCATCTCCTGGTCCGCCTCTGAAGATTGTGATTGGATCGACGTCGTCCAATCGCAGCGCACAGTCGGCGCACACCTGCTGGGGAGGAGTACAAAGGCTGCGGACTATCACCACTCTGGAGGCTCTGACATGTGGACAGACGCCTCTCGCTCGTATAGAATTCTGTTAACTGTGGTTAAACTTGTGTGATTAGTAGTGTCTGGAGTAGCTTAGTTAGAGTGTAGAGTAGTTTAGTTAGTGTTTAGAGTAGTTTAGGATTTTGTGACTGTTGCCTTTTAGTTTAGCTGTGTGTTTTGTATATATTTCCTGTGTTAGTCTGTACCACTTTTAAAGTGAGGTTTTGTTTCGTTCTTTATTTAGTCTATTAGTATTTATTTTCCCTGTATGCCTTTAGACTCCTTTTGAGTCCTCCCTTAGTTTGGTTATCTGTCAACCTGTGCCCTTTTGGCTCTTTTGTTTGTTCAGGCTGCGTGCCTTCCAATTTGTTTACCGCTGCTATATAAAATAAACCACTTATAATTATACCAATTCTACTCTGGTCGTGTCGTTTCCCTTTTATCCCCCTAGCCAATTGGGAACGTAACACACATGCTGCTGTAACGCAAATGTTTCCAACTTGGGATCAATAAAGTATATCTTATCTTAAGATGATCGATGGCTACTGCCATATTTGCAAAATGTGCCTCTGAACCTTGACAAGTGCATGTTTCAGGCTCATCCATTAACAACAGGAGGGGTCACAGACATAAGACCAGCTGTTAAATAAAGCTCTTCTGACCTTAGCTGGCATGTGGGTATATATATTAATGCTGCCCAATATGGGCACAAGCAATTTTCACCCATTTATTAATTATATGTTTTAAATTTGAGTGTTTCCTATCCCCTAAACCTCCAGGGATGTACACAGTTTAATACTGGCAACTTCTTACATGGGAAATACGAAAAACGTCTTTTAAAACTACAATTCCCAGTAGAGACGTGCCATAGATAGAGAACATGTTGCGAAACACAATGGGCTAGTTGCACAAGATGGCGTCTATCAACTTCCGCTGGCTGGGTGTGCGGTTGTAAACTTCCGGTCTACAGTAGAGCGGTAGAGGGAAGAGCGATAGATGGCGTATAGATATTATATAGGCACTATTTTACACTCGATGTCTCCAAGACCTACCGAAGGTTAACATCAGTGATGTACATCGGCTGGTACAAGCGGCAGGCTCAGCCCCGAGGAGCAAAAGAGAAAAGGGGTTCAAGATGTAGCTACATATCCAGCTACGTCGACAATTATGAAGGTAAGTGACAAACAAAGCTGTAGTTACTGGCTAACTTTGACAAATTGACAGTTTTGATACAGTGTTAAGCGTTTTAATGATGTACTATTAGGTTTTTTTAATAACATGAATGATATCCAATTCCCCACAGTTTCAAACAAAGATCTACCTTCAGGGAGAGTGAGCATCAGGGCTAGCTGTTACAGGTCCATGAGAAAGCATGAAAAGCCTCACGATGTCAGAGTAGGGAGGAAAATAAAAAGTGTTCATCGGTTCAAAGCCTCAATCAGGTTCATGTTCTGGGGTTTTGATGTGGCTAGAGTAGGTAACCTGTGATTTAGGATTCAAATAAGCCCAGCTAGCTGACGTGTTGCAACAGATTACATGGGTCATTCCAGAATTGGAGGACATTTCATGTCCCCCATATAAAAAATCTAATAATCCATGCCCAAAATGCTAAAACATGCACTTGTTTGTCTTGAGACAAAATGTATATAAAGTTGTAGAAAAAGTGGTTTCAAAATATTATTTAAATTATCAAATAGCTCTCGAACATCCCCTAAAATGGCATTTTTCTCTTGTCCCCGCTTCTTGGTGACCAACTTGCATGTCAAATATAACATTTAAAATAGGGATTGTATTTACTTTTTTTGGTATTATTCTATTGACATATGTCTCTTGTAATGGTAAAATCAATTTGTTCAATCATAAACATATTTTAAATAACAGTAATTTTGCACAGAAGGTGTGTCCCTCAACATGCAAGGCAAGGCAAGTTTATTTATATAGCACCTTTCAGCACCAGGCAATTCAAGGTGCTTTACAAAAATGAAAGACATTCAGACAAAGGCATTTAAAAACAGTAAAAGATAATAAAAGAAACATTAAAAGAAAAATGAAAAATGAAAGACATTAAGAAAATGGCATTTAAAATCAGTCATTAAAAAGAAAAGCTAATAAAATAAACATTAAAAGTTACAGTGCAGTCTAAGATATGAATAGTTCAATTCTTTAGGTTCTTGATTTTTAATTTACTCAAAGAACCTCCCTTTGGAAATCTGAACATTTCCGTCCAGATTTATAATTTTGACAGACTGTTTTCACCATGTTTTGCTCGCATGACATCCACAATCGGACCCTCAGGAGGGTGTACTAGCCCCCTACTCTGCTTTGCGTTCCATAACAAAGTCTTTAAGTGTTACCTGAACACCCTGTGTTACCAAAACACTATTTTTCACCCGTCGGTGATGTGATATTTGTTCCTCTGTACAAATCACACAAAGACTGATCGTAAACCCTGGCTACGACGGATATCCCAAATATCCTACTTTCGAGCAGTCCCTCTCATAAATGTCATGGAGTTTAATTACGTTTAACTTTAAACAATTTAGACACTGTACATCTCACCGAGCATTGAAAGCCTTCTTTCCTTCACATTCATCTTCAACCTTCTTAAATCCACGAGGCCAACTGCCTTCTTTCACTGCACTCTGCTTCATCCTCCCACTATTTTAAACACTTTCTGTGAGTGTCCCGCTTTTCTAAGTCTTTTACTTTAATTGTATTTTTACCCTTCATTCCGTCTTCATGTTCTTGTAATTTATTCTTTAGGTTCTTGATTTTTAATTTACTCAAAGAACCTCCCTTTGGAAATCCGAACATTTCCGTCGAGATTTTTAATTTAGACAGACTGTTTTCACCATGTTTTGCTCGCATGACATCCACAATCGGACCCTCAGGAGGGTGTACTAGCCCCCTACTCTGCTTTGCATTCCATAACAAAGTCTTTAAGTGTTACCTGAACACCCCGTGTTACCAAAACACTATTTTTCACCCGTCGGTGATGTGATACTTGTTCCTCAGTACAAATCACCCAAAAACTGATCGTAAACCCTGACTACGACGGATATCCCAAATATCCTACTTTCGAGCAGTCCCTCTCATAAATGTCATGGAGTTTAATTACATTTAAATGTAAAACATTAAAAGAAAAAATACATGGATACAAGTTACAGTGCAGTCTAAGATATGAATAGTTCAATTAAAAGCAGTGACAAAAAGAAAATTCTTCAGCCTGGATTTAAAAGTAGTCAGAGTTGCAGCGGACCTGCAGGTTTCTGGGAGTTTGTTCCAGATATTTGGAGCATAATAACTGAACGCTGCTTTACCATGTTTAGTTCTGACTCTGGGGACAGAAAGCTGACCAGTCCCTGAAGACCTGAGAGATCTGGATGGTTCATAATTTAGCAGGAGGTCAGAAATGTAATTTGGGCCTAAACCATTCAGTGCTTTATAAACCAGCAGCAGTATTTTGAAATCTATTCTTTGACACACAGGAAGCCAGTGCAAAGACTTCAGAACAGGAGTGATGTGATCCACTTTCTTAGTGTTAGTGAGGACTCGAGCAGCAGCGTTCTGAATCAGCTGCAGCTTTCTAATAGATTTTTTAGTGAGACCTGTGAAGACACCATTGCAGTAGTCGAGTCTACTAAAGATAAAAGCATGGACAAGTTTTTCCAAATCCTGCTGTGACATTAGTCTTTTAATCCTAGATATATTCTTTAGGTGATAGTAGGCTGATTTAGTAACTGTTTTAATGTGACTGTTGAAACTCAGGTCAGAGTCCATGACTACACCTAGATTTCTGGCTTTATCTGTTGTTTTGAACATTGCAGACTGAAGCTCAGCGCTAACTTTTATA
Organism: Pogonophryne albipinna; assembly: GCA_028583405.1. Taxonomy (NCBI): domain Eukaryota; kingdom Metazoa; phylum Chordata; class Actinopteri; order Perciformes; family Artedidraconidae; genus Pogonophryne; species Pogonophryne albipinna. The sequence continues at coordinate 13,052,194 of CM053248.1, read as the reverse complement.
CGTTCTGACTTGGCTCCAAAAACCATTACCTCAGTTTTATCTTTGTTTAATTTGGAGAAAGTTCTGACACATCCAGTCATTGATTTGTTCAATGCACTTACTCAGTGTTTGAATTGGAGCATAGTCTCCTGGTGAAATTGTTACGTAAATTTGGGTGTCATCTGCATAGCTATGGTAACTTATTTTGTTGTTTTTCATTATCTGAGCCAGTGGTAGCATGTAGATGTTAAAGAGAAGAGGCCCCAAGATGGAGCCTTGAGGAACCCCACATGTCATATTTGTCAACTCAGATGTGTATTTACCTATAGAAACAAAGTTGTTTCGTCCTTTAGGTAGGATTCAAACCAATTTAGAACTGTTTCCGAAAGTCCCACCCAGTTTTCCAGTCGGTCTAGTAATATGCTGTGGTCAACAGTGTCAAACGCAGCACTGAGATCTAATAATACTAACACTGAAGTTCTGCCACTGTCTGTGTTTAAGTGGATGTCATTGAAGACCTTTACAAGAGCAGTCTCAGTGCTGTGGTTTGGACGAAAGCCTGACTGGAACACATCGAAACAGTTATTTAAATGCAAGAAATTACTCAACTGTTGAAAAACAACTTTTTCAATGATTTTACCAAGAAATGGGAGGTTTGATATGGGCCTGTAATTGTTCATTACTGAAGCATCTAGATTATTCTTTTTTTAAGAGCGGTTTAATGACTGCAGTTTTCAGGGCCTTTGGAAAAATACCTGAGTGAAGAGATTTGTTTACTATATGAAGTAGATCTGAGGCCATGCAAGGCAAAACATCTTTGAAAAATCCTGTTGGAATAATATCAAGGCAGCAGGAGGAGGATTTCAGAAGTTGTATAATGTCCTCTAGGTTTTTATCATTAATCTGATGAAATTGTGTCATGGTGTTTGAATTGATATTAGGTGGACACAGAGACAACACATTTGCTTTTCCTGATGCAGAGGCACTGACTGCTTGTCTGATTTTCTGAATTTTGTCAGTGAAAAAGGAGGCAAAATCATTGCACGCCCTGGTGGATAGAAATTCAGAGGCTACTGACACTGGGGGGTTAGTTAGTCTGTCGACGGTAGCAAACAAGGCACGTGCGTTGTTTTTGTTTTTGGTAATGATGTCAGAAAAGAAAGACTGTCGTGCGTTTTTCAATTTCAAATTATAAAGGCCAAGTCTCTCTTTATAGATTTCAAAGTGAACCTGGAGATTTGTTTTTCGCCACCTGCGTTCAGCTTTTCGACATTCTCTTTTTTCTGTTTTCACGGTCATGGCCTTTCTCCATGGAGATATTTTCTTGCCAGACACTTCCTTTACCTTAGTTGAAGCAATGGCATCTATAACATTTTTAATTTTTGAATTAAAATGATCTACTAGCTCATTTACTGAGATGTTAGCAGGGGCAAGTGTGGAAGAAAAATTCTGAGTAAACATTTCCCTAGTATTTTCAGTTAAATATCGCTTTGTGGTTATCTCTTTTTGAACATTTTTGTGAACAGAAATAGAGCTCTCAAAGAAAACACAGGAATGGTCAGAGAGTGCAACATCAGTCACCACAACTTTAGAGATATTCAGACCCTTTGAGATAATTAAGTCCAGAGTGTGCCCCTTATTGTGCGTGGGCTCCGTAACATGCTGAGTCAGTCCATAGCTATCAAGAACACAAAACAGTTATTTTGCCCCTCTCTCCTGGGGGTTGTCAACATGGATGTTAAAATCACCAACAATGACTAGACGGTCAAAGTCAATACACACTATAGACAGCAGTTCAGTAAGGTCATCAAAAAAGCTTGTACAGTATTTGGGTGGTCTATAGATATTTAGGAACAGAGCTCGAGAGGAGCATTTCAGCTGAAGGGCCACATATTCAAAATAATCAAAGTTTCCATACGATGTCTTCCTGCATTGAAAGGAATCATTGAACAGAATAGTAACTCCACCCCCTTTCTTATGCATTCTTTCCTGACTCATAAAACTAAAGTTGGGAGGGGTTGATTCGATAAGAACAGCTGCACTGTTATTTTGTTCAATCCAAGTTTCTGTTAAAAACATAAAATCGAGATTGTGCTCAGTGATAAAATCATTGATTAAAAATGTTTTTCCTGCCAAAGACCTGACATTTAATAAAGCTAGTTTAAGTTTGTTAAACACACTATCAGTCATGTTTTTTGTAACAAGCTGTGGCTGACATGGAATCACTGCTAAATTAGATAAACTCACACAAACGTTTGAGCGCTTCCTGTTTCTAAGATGATTCACCGCTCTTAATCTATTACCTATCAACACAGATATCGGCAAAGCTATAGGCAGGCAGGGCCCCGGCATGTCCTGGAAAGAGTTGAGATTGCCATACGCCCTTGTGCCTGGACCCAGCACATATCAGTATGGAGACGGGGGAGATGGTGCGGGGGTAAAGGACATGCTGCCAGGGGGGGGAGGTGGTTCATGTATGCGCTGTGTTGAAGACGGGGGAGATGGTGCGCGTCTCTGTGGTGATTTTGGTGGGCGTCGTTGAGGAGCGGGGGTAAAGGACATGCTGCCAGCCCTGCGTATCGCCTTAGTTTGGTCTTTGAACTCCAGGAAGGAATCGGTGCCAACCCTCTGTATCTCCTTCTCCAGGAGGGTGAACGGAGTATCCTCAAAGGTGTTGACAGGGGGGGGGGGGGGGGGCGGTGACGGGCAGTGGAGACTCCTCCATGTGTTTCATAGGTCTCCCATAATCATAACATTCCTCAGGCGGGTGCAGTGATAATTCTTCAGGGTTTTCTGCGCGATGTGTTGTGTCTTTCTCCTGTTTTGATTCCTCTTGCCGCTTGTCCTTGGCAGAGGGAACAGATTGATGACGCAGGCAGTTGAATATGTTAGAGATAAACAATTTCACTCCTGACTTGTTCAGGCAAAAAGTTTAAATTGTCAATAAAATGGACAGAATGGTCAGTACAGACAGTTGAAAGCCAGGTGTTCAGTGCAAACAATCTGCTGAATCTCTCCACTCCTCTTCTGACTGGCGGTAGAGGGCCACTGATGAACACCTCCGCATTTAGAGAGCTGACAGTTTCCAACAGACATTTAAAGTCTTTTTTCAGCACTTCTGACTCTTGTTTCACAACATCATTTGTTCCAATGTGTAGTACCACATTCTTCACAGTTTGATGTTCAGCCCCAATATGCAGGATCTTCTCAGCCAAGTCAGAGACCACATCCTTGGGAAAACAGAGTACTTTGGTGTTGTTCTTACTACACAGACCTTTTACATCTCTTACAGCAGCGTCACCCACAATCAGAGTTTCAGGCCCAGTCGTTAGCTTTCCCTCTAGCCTTTTACTTTTGGAGTAGCTATTGGTCCTTACCCTGCTGTGTGAAGAGGACAGGTTATCCAGGTCATCAGAAAGAGATCTCCGGTTCTCGGTCAGCGGAGCGTATCTGTTCTGGATTGGCACACTTGGTGGTTTAGGAGGATTGTTTGTAATTCTCCCTTTAGCAGCTGTCCACTGCTGTTTCCTAGTATGAATAGGGGTTGAAGAGGCGCTCTTCCTGGGTGATAACCATGCAGGCCAGCCGGTCGCATCACAGATTTCAGAGCGCTGGGCTCTGCCTGTTATCCGTCCTCCCAAATCCCATGGAAATGATTTTCTCTTAGGCTTTGCACCCAGAGAGTTCCAGGGAGGACTACCACTTGTAGATTTATTACCCAGTACACAGCCCTCCTGTTCCTTGGTATCCTTGTAGCTGCTAACTAGCTGTGAGTTAGCATCCCCTTCTCCATTATTTTGCAACACTGGTAAAGTGGTGTCATTCCCACGACATAGTCCATTCACTTCCACGTTAACTTCCAACCGTTGCATTTTCATTTCCAACATAGCTATCTTCTGTATAAGTTTGTGGAAGTCATCTGTAGAGAACGGAGGCATTTTGCTACCAACTAGCTTAAGCTAAATAGCATGCAGTAGCCTACCAGGCTTTAGCTGTTGCTAGGCCACGCTACTGTAATACTGAGGTCGTCGTAAAAATGTTGAAATATGGCTGAAACCCTCCGTCTATTTACGAAGATGAACTGTCCCAGTGATAAGTTAATGTCCAGGAGCCGCTGCTCAAAGTTTTCAGAGAATAAGAATAGGAAAATCAGCATAAAAAGTAAGCAGAGGCAGGAGCAAGCAGAAAAGCGTCTGCACTGTAAGAAGATAAAAGTCAGAGTTCAACCCTGTTAGCCAAACCTTTTTAGATTGGCAGAGGAAGTGAAAAAACTGTAAGTCAGATGACACAGTGGAAGTGACATCAGCAAGCCATGTGCTAGTGCCATGGGTAGATCAAAACTAAGTCCTCTCTTTTATTTTTCATATTTTTACAATCTTTTCAGTCTTAAAAGAGTGTGGCACTCTGACCCACTCAAACCTGTTACTGATATTATCAGAATAAAGCATATTAATTTAAAAGTTATCTTTCTTGCATTAGATATCCAAGTGTGTCCTTGCCTTGAAAGTAGCATTACATGCTACATCTAGCAATAATTCCTGAGTTTAAAGCTCAAATTAGCATTGATTTTCAACCCTGTTACTTTCAACCCTGTTACTATAATTAGAGTAACAGGGGTAATTCTTCATTGAAAAATATACATTTCATGCCTAGCTGGGCAAATCACTTTTTTTGAAGGTTTATTATCTGTTTTTCCTAAATACATTAAAAAAAATTAGAAAATAAAAGGTTCATTTTTCAAAAATGTTGGTGTCTAAATTGTCCTCCAATTCTGGAATGACCCACATAGTGACAATACATTTGCTCACATCAACTGGTAGCTAGCTATGTGTGTGTAGCATGAAGGGGCTACAGATTTATTTTCGTTTTGTAACCCTCTCGTGTAAAATGATAAATACATTAGCTAAACCCAAACTTAGCTTTCATCAAAGATTCTTAATGAGAGGTTGAAAACCGTCTCTGCTTTCATGGAATCCCCAGAAACTGGTTGTGACGGCTGCTGTTCTTTACTGAATGGTTAGTATAATCCATGTAGGGTCCAATTATTTGTATTGGCCAGTGTTAGGTAAGTGCTGGTTTTGTACCCTACATCTATGTTAAGCTGTTCAACGTGCTACTGACACTATTTTATGTAGTTATAATATAAGATAATACATTGAGAGAGCTGAGACAGGCTATACAAGCGTATCTGTTTGAATGTGCTTAAATTACAGTATTCCAAACAGCAGAACCTCTGTGTATGTGATGTGACTGACAACCTGACATGGTTTAGCCTTTTCCCACACCTACTACTTGCCTGATCAGCCTGCTCTCAGCTTTCTCATTTGTCTGTGTTGTATTGAAGCAGTGTCCTAAATGTAAAATGGTTGACATTTTGTTTTAAGAACTGTTCACCTGTGGAGATTGCAGTGGCAAAGTGTTCCTGTGTAGCTGGAACAGCACTCTGCATCCACAATGTTGCACTGCTGTTCCAGACCGCACACTACTCCACACTCAACCTGGCTGCTGTCCCCCCTGTCCTCAGCTGCACTGAAACAGAGCAGCGATGGCACAAGCCAAGAACCATGGTAAGTACAGTATGTTCACAACCAATCCACGGTTTAATGAATATTTTCTTTGTACCAAGAGCTGATCTAGTATGTTGCATCAACGACCTTTTCAATTAATTTGACAATTCTTTTGTGTAATTAATAGGGTGTGAAACCAGGCAGAGTGAGTGACATGGTGTTCATTTCCACTAAGCCAAAGCAGTTTACAGTTGCTGACGGTGTAAGGTAATATATATTGTCCTAAGTAATTGTATGTAGCCTGCTACAACTTTGTGATTGTTGTCTGAGTGTAAAATTGTTCTTAAAGTCCTAATTATCACACACTGAACAAAAATATAAACGCAACACTTTTGTTTTTGCTCCCATTTTTCATGAGATGAACTCAAAGATCTAAAACATTTTCTATATACACAAAATAACCATTTCTCTCAAATATTGTTCACAAATCTGAAAAAATCTGTGATAGTGAGCACTTCTCCTTTGCCGAGATAATCCATCCCACCTCACAGGTGTGGCATATCAAGATGCTGATTAGACAGCATGATTATTGCACAGGTGTGCCTTAGGCTGGCCACAATAAAAGGCCACTCTGAAACGTGCATTTTTGCTTTATTGGGGGGGTCCGAAAACCAGGCAGTATCTGGTTTGACGGGTAGGGGTAGGGGTAGGGTTAGGGGTAGGGTTAGGGTAATGTTGTGAATTGAGTGGCCCATGGTGGTGGTGGGGTTATGGTATGGGCAGGCGTATGTTATGGACGACAAACACAGGCCACTTGATTCACAACATTACTATTATTATCGTTTTTCCTGGAAAATGTATCCAACTAAATTAATTATCGTGAGAGGCCTATACATGAAACACACACACAAACAAATCTACAGACTTACTCCAAACTGCCAAACATATTAATTAACACACTCTATTTTGGCCTAGTAGAACAATAAGCAGCAGACTTTTACTTTTTTATCATTTCTACTGGATCTTAGATCTGCGCTTGCGCAATACGGGTCGGCAGTTGCCAGAGAGTATTATTTGTTGGGTAAACTATGGTAGGGCTAACCCATACAGTGGTGGGGTGAAGTCAGTATTTGCATTGTAATTACATACACGCTCCCCTTGACAGTGAAACGCCACGCGTGAGGTTTATATTATTTCCCTGTCTCAATCCAAATTGAACTGTATGAAATAAAAAGGCACATTTGTCTTGTAGTAAATAAAAAGGGCGACCTGGAGCCAATCCTGCACTTTACCCACAGGTGAAAGAGTTGACATGCTGAAAGCCCAACCCCTGCAGGGGGGTCTGGGAGGATTCTCCCCCAGGAGATTTTTTGAAATACTAACATAAAATACACATTCTGGTACTCTCTTGAGAAGAAAAATAAATAAATCTATTACTACACGACATATTTAAAAAAATGAATGCCATTTTAGTTTTTTGTTACTTTGTTCTGAAAGCTGAACCTGCTGCTCCTCACAGAGAGAAGAGGGAAGAGGCTGTGTGAATTACTTTACATTGTGGATAAGAGTGGATAGCCCCCATTGTTCTGTGTGTCAAAATGAAAGTCAGCCCACGCACCTATCAATCATCAAACCGTGGGGTCTTATTTCATTACGTGTTGATAGAAATCAACACGTAATGTTGTATCGACGTATAGAGATGTACTACAGCAAAAGTATTCTCCGTAGGGACTTCCTGCAACAACACCACGCCGTTATCTTGATTCTGATTGGCCAGAAGACATTATCAAAGATGTTCTATTGAGAAGACGATCACTACCTGACAAAAAAATTCAAAACCGTTTCTAGTCTTTGGTATTCTTGTTTTTTGCGTGAGAATAGTTTGGGCAGCGTGAGAGCGTGAGATTGAGAGTGAAAGCGTGTGTCACACGCCAGATGCGTGAGAGTTGGCAACCCTGAAGATAGGCAGGTACTTGCTTTCAAGCAGAACACAGGGGAAAACAAACTTAGCGGGAGTGTTTACGTGTTAGGCGTAATGACGTACAACGGCCTCGACAATTTCTGTAGTCCTATTCAGCCACTCTGTAACAACCATCGTTTTTCAGACACGTAAACTCTTCAAAAATCACCAGTGGGGTCACTGCTGATGTATTTAATGTCGTAGAACAAAACGTGATTTATCTCTTAAATTTGTGTCAACCACAGACCTTATTTGGAGCTATTTTCCAAAACCCTATGGAGAAAATGCATTGCTTTTTGACGAAGGAACCGGAAGTGCTAAAAATGCTAACTTACTTCCGGGTTTTACGACGCGTCACTGCGGTTCTCTATAGCTCCAGCCCCCACCCTTCCTATGAGCACAGTGTGCTCTGATTGGTCGGGACCATGCTGAACACGTAACATGAACGTGCCGGGCGGCGCGGTCCCGTGGGTTAGATGCGCTTTCATAATGTAGAGGGAAATAACTCTTAGAATAACGTTATTAGCACATTATTACAACTTGAGGACAAGGTCTATACAAGTGTTCATACTGGGTAGTTTATTTAGTTTAAAAAAAATTATCCAACGATTTACAGACCACTCTTTCCCCATGTAAGTCAATGGGAAAAAGTGTTTCCAGGCCTGGCAACCAAACGGAAGTATAGTACCGCCGTTTGGCCAGCACGAATATTTTCATCTGAGTCCGGCGCACTTCCTGGGGGCTTGGGTCAGCCCAGGTCAGGGGGTAGAAGAGATCAATTCTTGGCTTGCTCTTCCTGTTGTCATCTGAGGTCTTCTCCTATTGGCCGGCGTCGTCGGGGGGGCGGGTCCAATGCATTTCCTGCCTTTTTCTGTTGCTAAATTACATCATTCTGGTGTCAGTGGTTATTTAAACATTCCCTAATGAACGTTATTCAGCGTCAATAAATGAGTGCTAATCCCAGTGTTTTTAGTGTACAACATCACATGTCATTTCACCTACAATTCACGGTTTGAAAACGTAGCATTTCGCCACATGCTAATGCTAACCGGAAATGAAGACTTTTCAGAATAAAAGTGTTAAGTTAATAGTTAGTGTGAACTTCCGTTTTTTTCAGAATAAAACTGATTTAAATTAAATAGTGTATTTAATTCAAATTACGCCATATCAACATTGATTTTAATTTCTAACAGCTTCTTTACACATACTCTCTCCAGTACAGCGTTAGCTCTGAGTGTTAGCAATGCTTGCTAATGTAAACACAGACCATATTACTTCCAAAACACATTGCGCATTGTTTACAGCAACGTTTCTGATAGGGGACGATACGTTGGGCCCATAGACTGGATATATAAATGGACGTAGTGTCCGAGACGTCACCCATAGGATTCTGCAGAGTTGCCGAGAAGCCCTTAGTAGGCGGAGTCGGCCACTAACGGCTTGACAGCAACGTCAGAGTCTAATCCCGCCTGCTCCAAATAAGGGCAAAGAGGCAGAGCCGAGGCGGGACCTGCTGCCTCCGAACTGGAAGTAAACAGAGCTAGCTCAGGCTAAGAAGCTAAGCTAACATGAAATACATGCATACCAAGTTACTGCTAACAGTGTAGTTCCCCTATATAAACGTTACATTCATAATCAAATGAGACAATCTGCAAGAGAATTAGCTATATTTTGTTATTCTTAATGCTTGTCATTCACACGTTAAGAAAATAAGTACCGATACATAGCAGAACAATTGTGTCGATGTTCAGCTTAATAAGCCTTGGTCAACATAATTTATTTAGCTAATACTACAGCAGGCGAACCAAGTCTGCGTTTCGCTGCATTCCTTGATCTCCAGTTATAACGACGGACTCCACCGCCCGGACCTAATGGAGCCGCAGTGGGCTAGCTCCGGGACGCCGGCTGGAGCTAGCCCCCTGCGGCTCCGTTAGCTCCGGCGGCCACCACTGGGATAATTGGGTCCCCTATTAACATTTGCTCCCGTTTAGCATTATGGGCGTCATAGCCATAGACTATAAAAGTCTTACCCAAGGCTGAATCATAAACTAAAATGTATATGTATGCATAAAGGGTTACGTCCTTAGCTGGCTAATAAGTAACAAGCTAAGCTACCAAGCACACAAACACCTGCGAACGGGGTTAACATGTATAATATTATCATTTTAGACTTCTTGGAAGTTCTGTTAGTACATTCAAGCGCACAGCACGACATTTTAATTGTCTGGTATTTGTAACAATATTCCCTAAAAGGCACAATCACCACGAACACGGCTAAAGCTAAAGGGTCAAGTACAGTACTATGACTAACTAACGTTGTAGCCTCTATGGTTGTAGCCTAGCAGAGTGGACAAGTTGCTGTTAGCTGACAGTGAGGTATGTACGTGTCCATCAAAGTGACCACGCCCTAAATTATGCAAAAACTTTAAGACCTAATATAAATAAAAGGGTCGTGTTAGAAAACAATTCACTCACAGATTCATAATCATGAAGGTGGAATCTAACTATATCGATAATAATATGTATTGCATCCATGGGTAGAAACATGTTTTTTTCTGCTGTAAAGTTGGGCATTTTAACATGGGGGTCTATGGAAATTGCTCCTTTCTGCAGCCAGTCCCTAGCGGCCCATGTATGAACTGCAGTGAGTGGCACTTCCGTATTGGCGTCCCGGCTGTTCCCCAGAGTTTGCCGCTTGGTTGGGCCGTGGGCGGGACGTTGCCAGGAGTTAAACGTAAAGCTCGATCACATTTTAGTAATGTCGTCATGATCGCAGCAAATCTGGATCAGCTCTGTGTACCCCCGTTTTTAGAGATGTGGGTATGGAGGAAAAGAGAGAGGGTTTTATTTTCTGACACTTTGTGAGTCTCCTGACACATATTTAATTATAAAAGACATCAAAAAGTGCATTTTGCATAATAGGTGACCTTGAACACAAAAAACATTGATCATCACCAAATTAAATGTAACGCCTTTTTAATCTGTAAACAATGTCTCAGACTACTGATTCAGATGAATAACTGCAGTGAATATACAAAGAATAGAGAATGAAAATGTATTCAAAAACTAACTAACTAATAAGCTATATTAGGCTCTTTGCTGTAAAAACTGTACATCTCCCCTCTGTGGGAAGGATAAAGGTATTCTGATTTAGATTCTGATAACATTTGGTCGATCCTTGGGTGTGTGCTCTCTGATGGATGAACATAATCTAGGGTTACCCATTCATTTCCTATGGAGGTCATTTTTTACCGGGACAGCATAGGTGTTACAAAGTTGACTAAACTTGGAGGATACTATAAGGCCTTGACCCTTGAGGCAATCAAATGTCAAACACACTATTTGTGATTGATGAATGTAGTAAACCATCACCTGCACACACCTCAGATCCACAGGGCTACACACTCTCACTGTGCTGTCTGTTGTCATATTATGCACTAGTCTTGTTTGTTTGCTTTTTTTGGATTGTAGCTGGTGAGTTTCTGAATATCCTGCAGTTGGATTAGTTTGTACACACAGTGGGTCTAACCTTTTTGGCTTTAAAAGTTGCTCGTTTGTCAGTGGGAAAAAGTTTGATGCGAGATCTCACATCACACTCAGAAATTCAATCAAGATTAGTGTAAGCCTCCTATAAGCTTCAGTAATTAGTGCTCCTCCAAGCAAGGCAAGCTTACCATTCAGCTAAATAAGGGCTGCTGCACCAGGCTTAAAATGATTGCCTTACTCTATAAATCTTAATTTCTCTTACACTTCATGCACTGCATCCAATTGAATAGAATTTAACATCCATATATTGGCAGTGTTTTTTTCTGCTTAGATTTAATCTCAGGGTATCATGCTACACCGAGAGGAAATTATACTGTGTTGTCGATGTTGGCTGTGTAAATATTTCTGCATGTGGGAAGAGAAGGCGTGCTGGGTTCTCACCTCCTTATCTGCCTTTTGTGTTGTTTGTTGCAGATGTGCAAACAATGCATAGTCGTTTGAATACGATTATTATGTGCTCGTATGCTGTCACACATAATTAAAACTAAAACAATACAATCCTTGACAAAAATCCGGCTGGATAGATTGTTCACTGTTTGTATAGTGCTAACATGTGGCTCTGAAACAATATTTAAGAATGATTGCCACATATGGATTAGTTCATATGTATGCAGTTAATTAAAGATTAAACAATGGCGATGAAATTATTTGATAACATTCCTGTCCTCTAATACAGGGGTTCCCAAACTTTGCCATGCCAAGGGCCCCCATATAGCATTATCCTCTGGCGGGGACTAGTGTTAATTTCGTCAGCTATTTTTTTATTTAGTTTTAGTCTTAGTCCTGTGTTAAATTTCCTTTTTAGTTTTAGTCATATTTAGTCACCTTCATCCTGTTTTTATTTAGTCAAGTTTTAGTCGACTAAAAGTTTGAGCATTTTAGTCTTATTTTAGTCGACTAAAACAGTAAACATTTTAGTCAAGATTTAGTCGACTAAAAGTCTGAGCATTTTAGTCTTATTTTAGTCAAAGAAAACTAATTATTTTAGTCTACTTTTTGCCAATGAAAACTGTTGAGTCTTTTTTAGTCATCAGATTATATAGAACATTTCAGTCAAACTAGTCTAGCCAAAACCAATAATTTGTCATTTTAGTCAAACTTATTTCACAATAAGATTATATCTTGTCCTTATTTGATGAAAAACACAGGTTGAATGATTAAGAAAGCAGCTTTGCAGAGAGTATCTGATCAGGTTTGTGGTGTTTTTACCAGCTGTGTTATGGCCACATTGCTTCCCTTCTGATAAAACAATGCATTCACTTTTTTTCTCCGCCTTATTGTAGCAAAAATGGGCCCAAATATCACATTGTTTCTTTCTCCCAAGCAGTGGTGGCTTTAGAGTTTTTCGTTGTCAGTCATTTTGACAGGACAGGATCGTAACATTTACGTCATAATCCATTATTATCCGTCGAGTGCACAATTTATCACTCACTCGCGGTGACGGGGGGGTATTCGGTTAACGCGAGTGCGACCACTGCTCCCAAGCCCTGTTGTTGCCATTTCATTTTCTGTTAAATAAGGTTAGTTAGACCATGAGTTAGACCTGAGTCTTCCTGACAGTTCAGTGTGCCGCTGCCCGGTGTAATTCAAATCTACCACAGACACACAGCTGCTGCCCTGCTGCAGCACCGGAAATGGAACTGCTGGGAGAAAAACTGACTATCAGAGATGTAACGTTATCTTTGATAATATTTCGTCTCCTCATTTTTCGTCAACGAAAGTAAAGAGAGATTTTGGCATAGTTTTTATTTAGTAAACTACATTTTCGTCTCGTCACTTTTTCGTCAACGATATTGCATGATGATTTCGTTACAGTTATTGTTTACTGCCGTTGGTGCCGTCTCGTCATCGTCTCGTTTTCGTCATGGAAAAAAAGGTCGTTGACAAACATATTTCGTCATAGTTTTAGTCAACGAAATTAACACTAGCGGGACCCCCCTGTTGCAAATTCCTTTTTAAATGATGTGTACAAGTGCCTCGCGATGGAGCATGCCACTACATTTGGGGCCTTCTGCCTGATCAAAGCTGTCACTCCGCTTTCTTTGCCTGTCATAGCCCCTCTGCCCCATCTGAACACACACCCACACAACAAGACCAGTCAAGTCCATTTGAGATGATGTACTCATCTAAAACTTGGAAAATGTCTCTTCATGTGGTCCTACCTTCCAGTGCTTTGCATAATAATATTTCCTCAACAAAGTTGTCTTCTGAAATAAATCTGATGTATGCTAGCAATTCTGCGACATTTGCTACATCCGTGCTCTCATCCAGCTGCAGAGCGAAACATTCACTAGCTCTCACTTGCTCCAAAAGCTGAGCAGATACTCAGTTTCACTCTCAGTAGCGGCAGCTCGATTCTGATTGGCTTGAAGGGCGGTCGTGTGATTCAAAAACCAAAAATATGAAAAGATTGGCATCAAAGGACACATAGATTGATATGCAGTTATTAATAACATCTACAAAAATGTTTAAAAAAATTTAACTTTAAAAAAAAGAAAAATGCCTGTTTCCCTCAAACTTTGCGTGACCCCCCTGGTGCCCCCCCAGGGGGACGGGCCCCCCACTTTGAAAAACACTGCTCTAATGCACAGCCAAAGATTGTATTTGTATGCAAGCTGTGTATGGATTACATCTAATAATCACCAATGAAATGGCATTGGGATGTGTTCACTGGCATTTTTGGCCTCTAATTAAACAGTGCAATGCCCCCTTAATGTCCTCTAGAGGCTAAAGGCTTCATTACACTGCAAAACACAGATCTGGATTTAACACACACTATCAATTTTGCATTATCAGGGGCTTTAAAGGTCACCTATTATGCAAAATACACCTTTTCATGTATTTTATACATAGACATGTGTCCCCTCTGTGTAACGAGATTCTGAAAGTTTCAAGAAAAAAGATTCCCTCTCTTTTTGTCCTGATCCATTTATATAAAAACCTGTCTGAAAATGAGCTGATCAGATTTTTCCCACTTTATGATGTCATAACGATTTGTTGGCTTGTGTAACCATTAGCCAATCACCAACCAAGGTAACCCCTTATTTCCATTCCCTTCGCTGTTCAGTTCTGCTGTTTGAGTCGAAAAGAGAAACCGGGCAGTTAGACAGTCTCATGAATATCGTGGGTAAGAGAAGCCGATTAAGAGGTTATCCTGGTTACTTTGGCAGGGAGTGAGAACATGTTATACATGAAGTTCAGAAAATGTGTTGTGTGTTGCTCACTGTGTTGGAGGATAATGTGTATTCACTGAAAAAGATCAAACAACACTGCATGTACACGGCAAATACTGGTTTGGCAGGATCCTTGTTTTATGAAGAAACATGGTGGAAATAACGACCATGAGGGAGACTCTGTCCTCAATAAACTTTTTTTTTTTTTTTTTTGTTGGTAAAAATACCAAATACTTAGAATTCAGTAAGGTGAAAGATAGAGCAGCTATGAGGAGTTTACCTCTGGCAAAAGACCTCGAGGAGCAGCTGGAGGGTTAACATGGTCCTAACAGCTGATGTGAGCTAAATGCCATTTTATCCTCAAACCAAGAGGAAATGCCCAAGAGGAACAACAACAGTCCACACGATTCAAATGCTATCCACACTAATGTGGACATATTCTTTTTTGGAACTTTGGAAACACATAATAATACGGTACACACATTCACCAACTACACTGAACAAAAATATAAACGCAACACTTTTGTTTTTGCTCCCATTTTTTATGAGATGAACTCAAAGATCTAAAACATTTTCTATATACACAAAATAACCATTTCTCTCAAATATTGTTCAAAAATCTGAAAAAATCTGTGATAGTGAGCACTTCTCCTTTGCCGAGATAATCCATCCCACCTCACAGGTGTGGCATATCAAGATGCTGATTAGACAGCATGATTATTGCACAGGTGTGCCTTAGAATGGCCACAATAAAAGGCCACTCTGAAACGTGCATTTTTGCTTTATTGGGGGGGTCCGAAAACCAGTCAGTATCTGGTGTGAGGGGTAGGGGTAGGGTTAGGGGTAGGGTTAGGGTTAGGGTAATGTTGTGAATCGAGTGGCCTGTGTTCGTCGTCCATTACATACGCCTGCCCATACCATAACCCCACCACCACCATGGGTCACTCAATTCACAACATTACCCTAACCCTACCCCTAACCCTACCCCTACCCCCACCCGTCAAACCAGATACTGCCTGGTTTTCGGACCCCCCCAATAAAGCAAAAATGCACGTTTCAGAGTGGCCTTTTATTGTGGCCAGCCTAAGGCACACCTGTGCAATAATCATGCTGTCTAATCAGCATCTTGATATGCCACACCTGTGAGGTGGGATGGATTATCTCGGCAAAGGAGAAGTGCTCACTATCACAGATTTTTTCAGATTTGTGAACAATATTTGAGAGAAATGGTTATTTTGTGTATATAAAAAATGTTTTAGATCTTTGAGTTCATCTCATGAAAAATGGGAGCAAAAACAAAAGTGTTGCGTTTATATTTTTGTTCAGTGTAGTTGTTAATTAACATGCATATTAGCAGTATATTGGCTCTTTATTAGTCATTATAAAACACTTATTCTACATGACCATATTCTACAAGTAATAGGCCATTTACTTTTATTTTTTTATATAATCGTTTTAATGAACCCTTAAAACAATAAACATTTCAAGCGTAAATATGACGGATTTAGCCTTGAGCTACTTTCCATCCACAGTCCCTCACATAAAACATTTAAGAAAAATACATTTATAAACATAGCAAAAACAAATACATGATATTCAAAAAGTGCAAAAGAGCAAGAGCAGCATACACAAGTATTTATCACATGGCAATACAATATAGCAGCAATGACATATAAAGTGCAAGAGAAGATACCCCTGTATTAAAGTGCATTTAGCGGTGATTGCACGTCTGTTTGTTTCTCAACCATTCTTTGAGTTGACCTTTAAAACTATTGAGAGTGGGACAATCCCGTATTCCAGAATGAGCTGCCTTTCATGGAAAGTACATTTTGTCCAAAAGTGGTCCGTCTACGGTGGACTTCACAGTCTCCTCTGGTTTCTGACCTAGTGCAACGTCCAGTGTCTTTTTTGTGGATGAATTCCCCTAAGGGAGGGGGGGCACCAGGCCCAGTTCTACGGGGGTGCATAAGGGTGCATTGCACCCTTAGTTGAGTCGTTATGCACCCTCATTTGAAGAAAAAAAAAAAAAAAAAAGGGAAAAAATAATAATAATCTAAAGTGAAAAATATATATTACATATATAATAACAATAATAATAATAATAGTAGTAATAATAAGAATAAGAATAAGAATATAGTCAACTAGAGAATGCAATTCCTGAAGAAATTGCTAGTGGGAATGCTTTATGCTGAAAAGCTGACGCTAAACTGCTATGCTGAAATGTAATGTGTAAGAAGAAAGTGAATCATTTAGATTAAAATGAAATGTGTAAGAAGAAAGTGAATAATTTAGATTGAAATGAAATGTGTAAGAAGAAAGTGAAGAATTGAGATTGAAATGATACATGAACACTGGGGGCTTGAATGTGTGATGAGAGAAGAAAAGAAAGTAAAAAGGCTTGGAAAAGCAGCAGAATATTTGAACCGCAAACTTCTGAACTAAGTTGATGGCAAATTATCTGTCGCCATGGCAACGGCATTTGATGACACCCCATAATACGCTTAGATGCGTTGATGGCTGCATCGTTACCACACCTGTGAAGTCTTGGGCTGTTTGGAGTATTTTCACTGAAGTTATGAGAAAACCGTGTTTCCAGGCGAGCATTTTGTTGCCATGGTAACGGCAATTGAAGAAATCTCAAAACTGTCCCGTAGATGTCTTCAAGGCTGGACTGTTAGCACACTTGAGCACTTTTTGAACATTTTCATAGGAGTTATAGCGACATCATGTTTTATGGCGAGGGATGTGTTTCCATGGAAACGGCATATGGTGAGATCTCAGATTTGGCGTAGAGCTCTTGAGGCATGGACCGGTGATATAGAAGTGAAGATTGGGGGACGATTGGACCGTGTTCATTGGACTTACAGCGACATCCTGTTTCATGGCGAGTGGTCTGTCGCCATGGCAACGGCATTGGATGACACCCCATAATACGCTTAGATGCGTTGATGGCTGCATCGTTACCAGACCTGGGAAGTTTTGGGCTGTTTGGAGTATTTTCACTGAAGTTATGAGAAAACCATGTTTCCAGGCGAGCATTTTGTTGCCATGGTAACGGCAAATGAAGAAATCTCAAAACTGTCCCGTAGATGTCTTCAAGGCTGGACTGTTAGCACACTTGAGCACTTTTTGAACATTTTCATAGGAGTTATAGCGACATCATGTTTTATGGCGAGGGATGTGTTTCCATGGAAACGGCATATGGTGAGATCTCAGATTTGGCGTAGAGCTCTTGAGGCATGGACCGGTGATATAGAAGTGAAGATTGGGGGACGATTGGACCGTGTCCATTGGACTTACAGCGACATCCTGTTTCATGGCGAGTGGTCTGTCGCCATGGCAACGGCATTTGATGACACCCCATAATACGCTTAGATGCGTTGATGGCTGCATCGTTACCAGACCTGGGAAGTTTTGGGCTGTTTGGAGTATTTTCACTGAAGTTATGAGAAAACTGTGTTTCATGGCGAGCATTGTGTTGCCATGGCAACGGCATTTGAAGAATTCTCAAAACTGTCACGTAGATGTCTTCACGGCTGGACTGTTAGCACACATGTGAAGTTTGAGCACTCTTTGAACATTTGCATAGGAGTTATAGTGACATCATATTTTATGGAGGGATGCGTTTCCATGGAAACGGCATATGGTGAGATCTCAGATTTGGCGTAGAGCTGTTGAGGCATGGACCGGTGATATACAAATAAAGATTGGGGGACGATTGGACCGTGTCGATTGGACTTACAGCCTCATCGTGTTTCATGGCGAGTGGTCTGTCGCCATGGCAACGGCATTTAATGACACCCCATACTACGCTTAGATGCGTTGATGGCTGCATCGTTACCAAACCTGTGAAGTTTTGGGCTGTTTGGAGTATTTTCACTGAAGTTATGAGAAAACCGTGTTTCAAGGCGAGCATTGTGTTGCCATGGCAACGGCATTTGAAGAAATCTCAAAACTGTCCCGTAGATGTCTTTACGGCTGGACTGTTAGCACACTGCTATCTGAAGTCTGCTGCTCTGAGCATGTCAGTTGGAGTGATGACATCATCGTGTTCCATGACACAGGTGTTTATATTTGCGCTAACGAGGCGTGCAGAGATCACAGGTTTCCATTGTTCTGAAAGAGAGATAAACCTCTTACATGTGAACGTTTGATGGAAGAACCGTAACAGATATCTGTGAAATTTCAAAACGTGAAGCATGTCAAGGAAGTTGAGTATCTGAAGTGTAATTTTTGTGTACTTTCGGGTTAATAATGTGGCCTTTTGGCAGTTTAACTAAAGGTGTGCGGCTGCTACCATCAGGAAATGTCATTTTTCAAGCTACGAGATGTTTTCCTACGTTTGTCATGATAAATGATGTCTCAGGAATGTAGGGTTTGGGAATTATGGCAGTTTTAAAAAAATATATGAAGGTACATTTCAAGATTTTCTACCCTGTGTGACATCACGCACTCTAGTTAATGTTAAAACCTCTAAAACAAGGTCTGAACAATGTTTAATATCTCTAGAAGTAAGAATCAGATTTAAAAGTTGTTTTACACGAATAATGTCAGAAAGATGTGTAACATGTTAAAGTTAGAATGAGGTTTCTGAGTGAAAGTATGAATGAACAGTTAGCAGTTGAAGTCGCATGGGGCGGTGGTGGCGAAGTCTATAGGGACTTGGCTTGGCAACTGGAAGGTCACCAGTTCAATTCCCGGAAAGACTAAGTGCTACCGACAGGGGTGGACTGGGGGGAAAAAGTGGCCCGGGGATTAATGACAGACAGGCCCACTTAATGCGCGGCATGTATCGGCCGGCCGGCGACGAAAGTATGTTACTTAACAAAAAACCCTATGCGTTTTATGTTATTTTGGACAATTATTCATATAATCACATTACCTGAGCCCTTGAGTTGCCTAGAGCAAAATGGTTACAGCATATATTTAGTGATTTTAATGTTAACAGATCATTGATGCAATAACATTTTGACCCAATTTGCCTGACTTGACACATGGAATAAAACATGGGCGTAGGACACATCCTAAATATGGGTGAGACAATTTGAGACAGGGGGTGTGAGCAGGTGCTGGACCTCACCTCCTCTAGGGTTAGGGTCCGGGGGCAAGCTCCCCCGGGAAGATTTTTTTTTAAATGTTGAAGTTAAATGCATCAATCTGGTCCATTTTGAGAGCAAAATTAGGGACTAAATCTATGGCAGTCAGTAGGGGCTTGGACTGTGAGCCGTAGGGTCGCCGGTTCAAGTCCCCGACCAGACCTATTTGGAGTGTGGACTTCTACTTGGAGAGGTCCCGTTCACCTCCTGCACTGCCGTGGTGCCCTTGAGCAATGCACCGGACATCCCCCTTCCCCCCTCACTCCCATTGCTCCGCGGGCACTGTACTATAGCTGCCCACTGCTCCTAGTACTAGACTCCTGGTACTAGACTCCTGGTGCTAGACTCCTGGTGCTAGACTCCTGGTGCTAGACTCCTAGTGCTAGACTCCTGGTACTAGGATGGGTTAAAAGCAGAGAACACATTTCACTGTGTGTGCTGTGTGCTCTGCATGTGTGACCATTAAAGAGGGTTTCATCCCTCCCAATTCTTCTTCTTCTTCTTCTTCTTCTTCAACACCCATATAAAACAGAACTGTAAACAGATTAACTTTTTCTTTCAACATTTATTTGAACAGCAAGTGGAGGCAAACGTGACTGCACCCAAAACAATAAACCTGCTAGCTAACTAGCCTAAACTGAGTAACAGAATGTGGGCAACACGTTCTTCTCCACTGCCGCGCGACCTCTGAGTCAGACGTCACTTCCCCCTTTTCTATCCTACGGGTACAGCCGTACAGCCACTCCCCCTGAACCCTGTTGTAACAACATAATAAACTTTTTGGGGATGCAGCTTGGGATGTGAGGACATGGCTTAGAAAGGGCATGTCGCCTTCTGTCCTGCCAGTGTTGGCAGGACATGAATTAAAATGTCGAACTCGGACTTCATTTTAAGGACAGGGGTGTAGAGCTATATTTGTTTAAGCACCGGATTGGCAAAACAGGAGAGTGTGTGCACCAGTCTGCCTTGATCTATGTATTCATGTCTGTGACTCTCACAGTATCTGCTGCCCGCAGCTGTTTTATAGAAGGAAAACCTCCTTCACTTCATGAAATCTCTGCAGCACCAGGAGGCAGCGGGAGGGTTAACTCAGCCTCTGAGAAGAGGAGCGCCCCGTGCCTTTCACGCATCGCCTTTCACGCACCGCCTTCACTGTGTTTACCTTCAGAATCCTTAGAAAGGCTAAATAGCGGTGTGGCTGATGTCTTTTAACCACACACACCTCTACACACACACACACACACACACACACACACACGATTTAAACGCAGACTTTCTTTCCTCCATGTTACGTTGTTATTGTTTCACTGAGCGGACCCGCACATTTTTTTCAAAGGCTCCCCTTTTTGGTCCATCTGCGCGGTTTTGTGCGCTGTGATGATTCGGCTGTACCTTTAGTAATGAATATTAAATGTTGTGAGGAAATCTTTCCACCAATAATTCCAATAAGTAATCCAAAATGTATTCACTTCAGGTTTACGAAAGTAACTGTAATCAGATTACTCGTTTTTCAAATGTAACGCGAACTGAATACAGTTGCTTGATTTTTGTATTCTGATTACGTAACGCCGTTACATGTATTCCGTTACAACCCAACCCTGGCCACACCCCACTGGGCTGGGCTGGGCCGGAACACTTACAAATGTGGGCCGGTAGGATTTAGGTAAGCAAAACAAAAAAAAGGGAGTGGCCAGAACACTTACAAATGTGGGCCGGTAGGATTTTTTTTTTGGCCCTCCGGCCCACACACAGCACCGGCCCACCGGGGAAACTCCCGGTATTCCTAATGGCCAGTCCGCCCCTGGCTACCGAGGTGTCCCTGAGCAAGGCACCGTTCCCTACACTGCTCCCCGGGCGCCGTTCAAAATGGCAGCACACTGCTCCTAACACAGGATGGGTCAAATGCAGAGAAACAATTTCCCCACGGGGATTAATAAAGTATATCAAATATTTAAAAAATGAAGATTTGTTGAAGTCTGAAGATTTCCTCCATTGACTTCAATGTTAAAAATGTAATGTATTATGGGATGTATCTCTGGAATTATGAAAGTTATGAATGAGAAAAGGAATAGCCATCGATTCCCGACCGAGCTGAACGTTTTGATGTTTGAACGGAGTTTCTGCGATGTTCAATGCGGGAGGAGAAGAGGGCCAAAATAAGTCGGCGGAATAATAAACTTTTTGTGCGTAGAATAACAGTTAGTGGTAATGCTGTTAACAGCATGATGGACATCAGAAAATGGTTAAAACAACCTGCTCTTATCGCCAGCAGTAACAATGTTAACAATGTAACAATGACATCTGCTGCAGGTAATAACAGTTCAGATCATGGGGACATTACGTTACCCACGGCCACTGTCGTGGACACTAACGTCATCCCGCCCGACTCGCCGGTGTCGGTACCATATGTGTTCGGGGTACCATAGTGTTCGGGGTCCGTCTCTTACCAATGACGTCACGCATTGTGATTTTGCAATTTCCCCGCAGGCTAGGCAGTCAAGTTGAGATATGTAATAAAATACTCAGGGGAGTTTCCGGAATGTTCATGCCCAAAGCCAAGCACTAGGCCCTGGGTAAATTAAGAGGCTGATCTGGGGCACTTTTGTCCACTTTCCCTGGTGCTAGAAACTCAAGTCAGAAATCCCTGGAATCGTCTCAGAGAGTAGGTGATCAGTGGGGCCTTGTTTTTAATGAAACATGATGTTTCGATGTATATTTCCATTGAAAATGCTAACCGCTAGCATCGCAGCCACTGCTCCGTTTTCGGAGACTTTGCACACGTTTTTCACAAACATTTTCACACGCTAGGACTATGGGAGTACTTCCATTCGCTTCGTCTTGGTCTGTAGATGTGATTTGATGTGTCGTGTGTCCCCCAAAAATAACAATCGACAGTGTAAACATAATTATGTAAATAACCCAATTTGTGTTCTGTGAAACGGAAAAGGATTTTACATTTGTTTTTGTTATTTTCGTTGCAGTGTCTTAAATATAATTTTGGTTAACTTCCTGTTTGAAGTTGTTGCTATGGAAACAACATGACGGAGAAAAAAGTAATATCTTCTCCATATAATAACGGACACTTTGCACACGTTTTTCACAAACATTTTCACACGCTAGGAGTATGGGAGTACTTCCATTCGCTTCATCTTGATCTGTAGATGTGATTTGCCCCCGAGCATCCCTGGGTAAATTACCGTACAGCCAATCACAATGCGTGACGTCATTTGTAAGAGACGGACCCCAAACACATATGGTACCCATGGATGTTTGAACACGTAACATGAACGTGCCGGGCGGCGCGGTCCCATGGGTTAGATGCGCGTTCATAATGCAGAGGGAAATAACTCTCAGAATAACGTTATTAGCACATTATTACAACTTGAGGAACGAATCTTTTTAATAAGGGCTATACAAGTGTTCATACTGGGTTGTTTATTTAGTTAAAAAAAATGTATCCAACGATTTACAGACCACTCTTTCCCATGTAAGTCAATGGGAAAAAGTGTTTCCGGGCCTGGCAACCAAATGGAAGTGTAGTACCGCCGTTTGGCCACCACGAATATTTTCATCGGAGTCCGGCGCACTTCCTGGGGGCTTGATGGTACCCCGAACACATATGGTACCGACACCGGCTTTGCCCGCCTCGCCCACGGAGGCGGAGCAGCCGCAGCCGTCTTCGTTGCCCCAAACACCGCCACCCCTCGGCGGCCCGCAAGTGCCAGAGGACCTCGGCAAAACAGAGCCTGCCCAGGTATATTTAAAAAAGTACCCAGCTCGCATGTACAGTGGGGTAAGGCGCTCATTTTGCAGCTCATGGTTTCAAAAGAGAGATAGGCTGGAATATTCCTGTAAAAAAGATGCCATCTTCTGCTATGCATGTAGACATTTTGGTTCAAGTACGTCAGATGCCTTCACCACAACTGTACCAGAGTACCAACCGCTGTCTCCTGGTACTCATCTGAGTAACTCACTCACTAAAAATGAAATAGTATATGGCAGTAAAACAAGAATACATTTTGAAAGGGGACTGATTTGTAAAATATCCATAAAGAAATAGTAAATCTGTTTACAGTTCTGTTTCATATGGGTGTTGAGATGTATCCATCGATCTCTTCATTTTGCTCTCAAAGTGCACCAGATTGATGCTTTTAACTTCAATACTTTAAAGAAATTCTTCCAGGGGGAGCATGGACCCCCCCCCTAGAGGAGGTGAGGACCCCCCTAGAGGGTGTTAGGTCCACTCCCCACTTATAAAAATAGCACTTTACCCCTGCACCCTCTCTAATCTCAGATGCACCCTGAGTCATTTTGTTCTGGAACCGGGCCTGGGGGGCACATACTTTTAAAAGACTTAAAATGGTCAAAACTCAAGGAATTGTGTTTTTCAAGGATGGTACAGTGGTAGTATGACTGTGGCTTTCTGTCAAACACATTGATAGCTGTTTTGTACAGCTGTTCTATGGGTTTCAGGATTGTGGCACAAGCAAACGACCAGTTTGTAAAACAGTATTCAATGTGGGATAGAATCATACAGTGGAGGTATGACTTTGCAGCATTGACAGTTAAGAAGGGATTAAGCATACTATCCTGGAACCAGGAGTTCAAAACGTTTAATCCCTATCTGATCAAATCAGATTTGGATTTTGGGGAGTTCAAAACCAAAAAACAGGATTAGGATCACTTTGATATCCGATCAGATCAGGAAATCCAATCCAAACTTTAATCTGGATCAAATCTTCAAAACGGGTAGTTCAAACCGACAACACAGGATTGGGATCAGTTTGATCCCAAAAAACTGGATCATCCTGATCCCACCAGAGGGGTGGATTTTCAGTGGATTACCAGAGCACAATGTACTGTACTATTTATTTTAAAATATGTTTCAATATAAATAAGATGGCAAAGTTTGTTAACCTCTTAAGCCCGAGGGTCCCCCCAGTGGACCCCCCCCCACAGTTTTTTTACGAGACTGTGTCTCAGGGCTTCTTAACATTTATGAAACTATTAATGTTCCATACCCTTTTAACGCTAAGAAACTCCGCTAACTGACAATGTGAACCATTTTTAGCTAAAAGAAACACAAGAGTAATACCAAGCCTTTGAATTAGCATGGAGCGAAAAAATGCTAACTAATGCTAACGGATTTTGCACAGCACTCACGGTAGAAATGCCCTTATTACTTATCGTAACTGCACAAACAAGTTATACGATTTAAAGCTGAGACTCCACAGATTCCAGACATATAATATCATCACTGTACGCCCCCGAATTGCGGAGCTATCAGCCAGAAAAGAGAACGTAAACAACATCCGGTTTAAATAATATTACAATAATTTCGTTTTACCTTTTTTGATTTGTGATCAAAAGTTGTGTTCACCGGAATAAAAACGCCGCTCAAGGTTAATCCAATGTCTTTGTGTCACGTAGAAATTTTGACTGATAATCCTTCATCATATTTATGGCAATATACTGGGTATAAAATGTTGCCGTCCAGGCGTGCACTTTCAGATATGCTTTGTTCGCTTCTCTATTACGTCCGCTATGGTAATTTGTACGTTGATTTAGGAATTGCCCATCGATTCTATTGGTTCTGATGGTTAAGAAAAAGGTGTAAATCACACGAATCGACCAATGGGTTCCAGAGATATGGTCCTGCGTAAAGTATAAAGAATGCCAGCCAGTTTCAGCACTTTACGCAGGCGGCTTCATTTATTGTTTACTACTCACAGCAGGCATTACAGCAGGACCCAGAGCACACGGAGCACAGAGCGGACAGCAGATAACGGAATTGCAGTTTTATTGCTTATAGATTATCAGAACATTTCAAAGGGGACACAGCCACATTGGATATGAACCTATGGATTAACTACATCATCGTTTTTATCGTTTTAATGCCATTGAAGACCAGTTTAGACCAGGCAAAGAGGAAGGTAAGCCATTAGCCTAGCGCATGCTAGTACCTAGCTCCACTTGTTTTGATGTACGTTTTTGTTGATAACGTCGCAAGTTTGTATCTTTCAGTGTTGAGGTGGGCACCGTTAGATTCTGTGTCTTTACGATCAAAAACGATGTGTTGGATGTGCAGCTAGGATAAGTAATAAGGGAGCTAGGAGTGATTTTCGGTGCAGTAATAGGTTAGCATTTTTCGCTCGGGGCTAATTCAGATGCTCACTGTTAGCATTGTGTTTTTTTTGAAAAAATAAATGAAAAAGATCAGTTAAATTAGTTTTTTCCCGTTATATGGATATAAAATATTCATAGTTTATTAAATAGTAAGGTTCCTTAGACGTTGTTTCCTGCGAATGACGCGATTTCGGTCCGTGGGGCCTATAAGTGCTATATAAATAAACTTGCCTTGCCTAAGAGGATAACAGAGTATGTTCTTATATTTTAATTTTATTTTTTTCACAACAGTGGTATTTGGATGGAATGAATACCTATAGTGAAAATTCAAAGTAATAAAATGATTTTTACTGTGAAAAAGTTCAAATGGAACTGATGGTTCCCAAATTACCCAGAGGTGAGTCCGCCTGGACTTTATTTTTCTAAACCTCTCTAAAAAGGTCAAATTTAACTTGTTTTGCATCAATCTTGATACAGGGTACTTATTATATGTTATAGTTTGGATTCCTAAAGCTTTTAGTCTACTAACCCATCATTCAAGGGTGTTTTTACTATAAGTAATGTTTTTTCTTTTAGGCGGACATTAGAATTTACATGTTTTTACTATGTTCCATCTGAATTTACTTTAAAATAAAAACATCTATATTGATTCTGACACTTCTACATCCAACTCACAGATGTAACCTTGCTTTGAGAGAAAAGATGATTAATTTACCCCTTTTAGAAGTGAAGATATAGTCTTTGTTGTGTTAGTGGCATTTTCGAGCCTGAAACCTGAAAAACAGGCTCAGGGCTTAAGAGGTTAACTGAAATAATACACCATTTTTAGCCTTCATGGCAAATCAATTTTACTTTTCATTTTTTGGTCACGTTTGTGGTGGCCTATTTTGTTTTCAACCAAATATTGATGACATTCATTGTGTAATGTATTCTGGTAACTACCACAATAAATACATTGTATAGTACGGTGGCCCTGAAGTGCAAGACACCACAGCATTTCACAAAACACAACAGCATTTCACAAAACACAACAGCATTTCACAAAACACAACAGCATTTCAGAAAACACAACAGCATTTCACAAAACACAACAGCATTTCAGAAAACACAACAACATTTCACAAAACGCCACAGCATTTCACAAAACGCCACAGCATTTCACAAAACACCACAGCATTTCACAAAACGCCACAGCATTTCACAAAACACCACAGCATTTCACAAAACACCACAGCATTTCACAAAACACCACAGCATTTCACATTGGACGGAAAGGGTATTCCTTTAGGGAGAATACTTCTTGTTTATTATTGGACAGAGCCAGCCAGAGAAGTACAGCTGTGATTGGTTGTTTTTGCTGCCAGTCAAGAAATGACGCTTCGTGATTGGTCAACGCCCGACAGCGCAATATGTCCCAACCGGTCCCAACCAAGCGGCAAACTCTGGGGAACAGCCGGGACGCCAATACGGAAGTGCCACACACTGCAGTTCATACATGGGCCGCTAGGGACTGGCTGCAGAAAGGAGCAATTTCCATAGACCCCCATGTTAAAATGCCCAACTTTAAGCAGAAAAAAACATGTTTCTACCCATGGATGCAATAAATATTATTATCGATATAGTTAGATTCCACCTTCATGATTATGAATCTGTGAGTGAATTGTTTTCTAACACGACCCTTTTATTTATATTAGGTCTTAACGTTTTTGCATAAATTAGGGCGTGGTCACTTTGATGGACATGTATATGCCTCACTGTCAGCTAACAGCAACTTGTCCACTCTGCTAGGCTACAACCATAGAGGCTACAACGTTAGTTAGTCATAGTATTGACTTGACCCTTTAGCTTTAGCCGTGTTCTTGGTGATTGTGCCTTTTCGGGAATATTGTTACAAATACCAGACAATTAAAATGTCGTACTGTGCGCTTGAATGTACTAACAGAACTTCCAAGAAGTCTAAAATGATAATATTATACATGTTAACCCCGTTCGCAGGTGTTTGTGTGCTTGGTAGCTTAGCTTGTTACTTATTAGCCAGCTAAGGACGTAACCCTTTATGCATACATATACATTTTAGTTTATGATTCAGCCTTGGGTAAGACTTTTATAGTCTATGGCTATGACGCCCATAATGCTAAACGGGAGCAAATGTTAATAGGGGACCCAATTATCCCAGTGGTGGCCGCCGGAGCTAACAGAGCCGCAGGGGGCTAGCTCCAGCCGGCGTCCCGGAGCTAGCCCACTGCGGCTCCGTTTGGTCCGGGCGGTAGAGTCCGTCTTTTCTCAACGTGTGAATGACAAGCATTAAGAATAACAAAATATAGCTAATTCTCTTGCAGATTGTCTCATTTGATTATGAATGTAACGTTTATATAGGGGAACTACACTGTTAGCAGTAACTTGGTATGCATGTATGTCATGTTAGCTTAGCTTCTTAGCCTGAGCTAGCTCTGTTTACTTCCAGTTTACATCGAGCCATTAGTGGCCGACTCCGCCTACTAAGGGCTTCACGGCAACTCTGCAGAATCCTATGGGTGACGTCAAGGACACTACGTCCATTTATATATACAGTCTATGGTCCCAACACATCAGACGTTAGCACACACTCAGAGCTCACAGCTCCTCATATCTGTTCAGAAACTGGACAAAAGTTAAACATGTACAAACCACAGACTGTCTGTGTCATGGCGAATACAGTCGCTGCTTTATTTATGTCTGTATGACGTTGTTGTGAGTGTGGACGGAGCAGCTACAGGTTAGTTTATTAAGTTATATGAGGATGTATGGGTGTAATATTAGATTTCGCTGAATACAACAAAAAAAGGTTTGACTGCAAAAGACTCTCACTTTTACAGAGGGCTCCTCATGTTTCTTTTTAAGTTTTTGTGAAACTGTTAACTACAAGGAAGTATCTGTTTGCAAAGAGGGTATACATATTCATTTAAAAAGATCTTATTTAGGTTTTTAATAGTGATACCTAAGGATATTCTCTTTAGTTGTATGGATTGTGAACTAATGTGTAATTACTTTATTAACTATAAGAACGTCTCTCTGAAGAGGGAAATAATAATTTAAAATATACTATTGCCCCCATGATCTTAGTCTTTTTTATAATTACTTCACACAACTATAAGGAAGCCCAATATGAAGTTATGTGAGGGTGTATAGGGGTAATATTAGATTTTTGCTGTATCCATAAAAGAGAAGTTTCTTTTAAAAATGTGTTTCTGCTCCATTCACTCCAGGGGCAGCTCCAGTGGGGCTGATCAGAACAAAGAAAAGCTGTAAACACTTAAAATACTTAATCAACAGTCTGAGGGTAAATTAAATTAGTAATTTACAAAACATACAAGGCTTTTCTGTCTACTGAAGATCAATGCAGGGGCAGAGTCTCACTGTGGGGGGCAAAAACAGTCACCTTACACTTTTTAGTTGTCCTCTCTAAATTAGATGTAAGTTTTTTTTGAAATGATTAGTGTTAATTAAGGGCTATTGTTATTTTGGTTTATAAGGGGATAGGAGTTCAACTTTTAAAAATTGCACAGGATCATTCTAAGAAGAGTGAGAGGGCTAATGAGCCAGCACCATACCTCCTCTATGCTTTTTCTTGACCTGTATCTGATCTTGAAAAACTCTGGTAAGTACTTTTTATTTTATTTTATAATATCATGTAATTATTAAATGTTTTTGTTTTTTTTGGTAGGGGTTAAACTAGTATATTATGTGGATAGTATATTATTAGATACTTAAAAATGTTATGTTTTTTCTGTTTACAGTAGAGACCCTGTGTGCTGCAATCTACTCAAACAGAGTACTTCATGGTAGTGGTCAGCTTTTAAACACAAAAGTGTATCTTTCATTAACTTTCTGAGAGAATTACGCATAAATCTGTCAAATGTTCAAAACAGCCTTGTTTCACTGAAATAGCCTTAAAATCACAAACTGCCATTAAGAGTAAGATGCTTGACGAAATCTACTAAAACAGAGTGCTTTTCATGGTAGTGGTCAGCTTTTAAACACAAAAGTGTATCTTTCATTAACTTTCTGAGAGAATTAAGCATAAATCTGTCAAATGTTCAAAACAACCTTGTTTCACTGAAATAGCCTCAAAATGACAAAACTGCCATTAAGAGTAAGATGCTTGACGAAATCTACTAAAACAGAGTGCTTTTCATGGTAGTGGTCAGCTTTTAAACACAAAAGTGTATCTTTCAGTAACTTTCTGAGAGAATTAAGCATAAATCAGTCAAATGTTCAAAACAGCCTTGTTTCACTGAAATAGCCTCAAAATCACAAACTGCCATTAAGAGTCAGATTCTTAACGAAATCTACTGACACAAAGTACTTCATTATCTACTTTTCAGCTTTTTATACACAAAAGTGTATCTTTCAGTAACTTTCTCAGAGAATTTAAGCATAAATCTGTCAAATGTTCAAAACAGCCTTGTTTCACTGAAATAACCTCAAAATCACAAACTGCCATTAAGAGTCAGAATCCTAATTAAATCTACTAAAACAAAGTACTTCATTATCTACTTTTTCAGCTTTCATACACAAAGTGTATCTTTCAGTAACTTTCTCAGAGAATTTAGGCATAAATCTGTCAAATGTTCAAAACAGCCTTGTTTCACTGAAATAGCCTCAAAATGACCAACTGCCATTAAGAGTCAGATTCTTAACGCTTAAAAGCTTTGTGTATGTCATCACACGTTTTGGCGGATCCTTCGATGTAATGACAACCGATACTAGAATAGAGATACTCCAACAGTCTTTTAATACATGTTCTGGCACTGTCGCCAATTCGGGCAATTCCACAGTATCGCATTTTTTCTCTCATTATATTGAAGCAAAGCTCTGCCATTGCTTTTGGTATTTGCTCAACACATTCGCAGCTGTCGGTTAGCGGTAGATGATCTATAAGATTATTATGATCCGGTAATGGCTCTACAACACCATCAGTATCCTCTAGTTTAAATTTCTTCACTTTGTTCCTTTTTCTTTTCACCTTCCTTCTTTTTGTCTTTTTCATTTCCCGTCCTTTTGCCCCTTTTCTTTTCATTCGCATTCTGCGTTTGCTTTTCATTTTTCTTCTCCTTTTCATTTTTCTTTTTCTTTTTCTTCGTTTTTCTTTACTTTTTCTTTTCTTTTCTGCTAATTGTCGTTTGCGATCTTGGCGAGTGGTATGAGATATACTGTTTCGATAAAGGTTATCTATAATACCATCTTTTAAAGAAAGATATTCTTCATATGTCATGTTATCATGGTCCTCTTTTGTCCTAAAGACCTTACATGGATATGATATAGAGGAGAGCTCTTCTTCGGGAACATCCTCTCCCCTACTTTGTAACATCCAGTCATTAAGCCCATATCCGTTATCCTGGTGATAATAAGGGGAGGCTACACCAGACTTGGTTTTTCTCAGATCCATGGCTAGTTTTCAACGGTCGTCTTAGTGGGGTCCTTAGTTTTATATGATCTGCTGAGTGGGGTGGGACTTATTGCGTTGAGTGGGAGGAGTCATCTGTAGAAAGTACTCTGTTTTATTAGATTTCGTCAAGCATCTGACTCTTAATGGCAGTTTGTCATTTTGAGGCTATTTCAGTGAAACAAGGCTGTTTTTGAACATTTGACTAATTTATGCTTAGTTCTCTCAAAAAGATACTTGAAGATACACTTTTATGTTTAAAAGCTGACCACTACCATGAAAGCACTCTGTTTTATTTGATTTCGTCAAGCATCTGACTCTTAATGGCAGTTTGTCATTTTGAGGCTATTTCAGTGAAACAAGGCTGTTTTGAACATTTGACAGATTTATGCTTAATTCTCTCAAAAGGTTACCGAAAGATACACTTTTCTTTTTAAAAAGCTGACCACTACCATGAAAGTACTGGAGACTGCCCCTGTCTTGTCACATAGATTATACTATCTGTGTCGTAGTAGACAACTCTGTGCTGTAATTTCTCCAATTCACTGTATAGTTTCAGCCAGTTTGTGATTTTGACGCTATTTCAGTGAAACAAGGCTGTTTTGAACATTTGACAGATTTATGCTTAAGTTCTCTGAGAAAGTTACTGAAATATACACTTTTGTGTTTAAAAGCTGACCACTACCATGAAGTACTCTGTTTGAGTAGATTTCGTTAGGATTCTGACTCTTAATGGCAGTTTGTGATTTTGAGATTATTTCAGTGAAACAAGGCTGTTTTTGAACATTTGACTGATTTATGCTTAATTCTCTCAAAAAGATACTTGAAGATACACTTTTATGTTTAAAAGCTGACCACTACCATGAAAGCACTCTGTTTTATTAGATTTCGTCAAGCATCTGACTCTTAATGGCAGTTTGTCATTTTGAGGCTATTTCAACAAGGCTGTTTTGACATTTGACAGATTTATGCTTAATTAATTCTCTGAGAAAGTTACCGAAAGATACACTTTTGTATTTAAAAGCTGAAAAGTAGATAATGAAGTACTTTGTGTCAGTAGATTTCGTTAAGAATCTGACTCTTAATGGCAGTTTGTGATTTTGAGGCTATTTCAGTTAAACAAGGCTGTTTTGAACATTTGACTGATTTATGCTTAATTCTCTCAAAAATATACTGGGAGATACACTTTTATGTTTAAAAGCTGACCACTACCATGAAAGCACTCTGTTTTATTAGATTTCGTCAAGCATCTGACTCTTAATGGCAGTTTGTCATTTTGAGGCTATTTCAGTGAAACAAGGCTATTTTGAACATTTGACAGATTTATGCTTAAATTCTCTGAGAAAGTTACTGAAAGATACAGATGTAGCACTCCAGATCAGACTCACATGGGTGTGTCCCAGTCAAAAGCCCAGCGGATCCCAGTGGCTGGGGGTGTTGCCAAATTGCTAGAGGGCGTTGCCCAATTTCTCCATTTGTTCAATTACAGGATTTAACCATGAGATGGCACTTCATTCACAAATACACAAAGACAACTGGGTGTTGTAGAACTTAGTCTGTTTGCAATGTTTGCAGCTCTGCAGTTGTGTTTGCTGAATACTGTAGCATTTAATCACTTATTTGTTACTGTATGGTTTTCACAAGCTACTATAATGAAAAAACATCAATATTTTAGATCAAATAAAGTATATAGTTTGCTTTATGCAGTATATTTCTTGTAATATTGTTGGGGTGTTTTTACAAAGTACAGTAGATTGAAGTAAATCAACTTATACATTAAGATAAGATAAGATGGACCTTTATTAATCCCGTGGGGAAATTCAGTAGTTCAAACAGCAACAGGGTGAGAGTGAAAAACAGGACAGCACAGATTCACACAGATTAATAAAATCAAAAATAAGATGAGCGATAAAAATAATAATAATGAGAAACTATGAAATAAGAAATGAATAAAACTAAAATGTAATTATCATATCATATATTATAATGTATTGTATTATTAAGTAATATCATACATTAACCCCATTATAGCAGATGCCACATTGAATGGATGAACACATTTATGCATCAATAATTACAACAGAGTATTTCTAAATACAAGTTGTAAAAATACTTATATGTATTTAATATTAACCCTTTGGAGTCGACCGTCACGCCGGCGTGATCAGATCACATGACCTGTTCAAGCCGGTGCCGCATAAAAACAACAGTCCGGACAACATTGCCGTGTGTTTCTGTCGAAAGTACTGGCTTGAAACTATATCCCAGTCTTTGTTTCATGCAAAAAGACCCAGTAAACACAGAGATACGATGATATAAAGTTAATACATTTCAAAAGTATGAAAAATGGAAGCACATATTTGAATATCTTCGCCGTATTTGATCATTTTACGAAACGGAAAATACTGGAAACTTTAGATCCTGCTCAACAGGATGTATATGTGTATTTCTGTCGAAAGTACTGGCTTGAAATTATATGCCAGTCTTTGTTTCATGCAAAAAGACCCAATAAACACGGAGATACGATGATATAAAGTTAATACAGATATATTCAGAAGTATGAATAATGGAAGCACATATTTTAATATCTTCACCGTATTTTATCATTTTACGAAACGGAAAATACTGGAAACTGTAGATTCTGCTCAACAGGATGTATTTACCAGGGAGGGGGTGAGGTAATCAGGTAAACGGAGTGATACGAAACGAGACGAAAAGAGACGAAGAGGGACGGTGGGAACCGAAGAGAGACGGCGGGAAATGGAAAGAGACGAAGATATACGAAGACAGCCGGCGAGAGACGAAGAGAGACGGCGGGAGACTGCG
The DNA here is from genome assembly GCA_028583405.1 of Pogonophryne albipinna. Lineage (NCBI taxonomy): Eukaryota > Metazoa > Chordata > Actinopteri > Perciformes > Artedidraconidae > Pogonophryne > Pogonophryne albipinna. The sequence continues at coordinate 13,018,556 of CM053248.1, read as the reverse complement.
ATTGAAGTAAAGTGACAGACAAACATTGAGAATTTAGATATAGTTAGATAGATTTAGAGTTTTGAAGATTCAACTATGATGAAGAGAACTCTGAACGTGAGTCAAGCTTTAAGCTTGTTTTTTGACATGGAGGAGGAGGAACCTGTGATGTTGCCCTCTGTGTCGTAGTTGACAGAAACCGCTTTGAAGCGTGGCACAGATAAAAACAGAAAAAACTGATTTTTGTACATAATGTGTATATATATATATTTGTATTATATTTATAATAACACTTTTGCCTTATCAGAATGAAATCCCATGCTACCTCAATCAAACTTTCACATTATCATAGTGACATCCCATGTATATATTTCCAGCTTTTAAATGGTTTCGTTGTGTATGTTTGTGTTACCTATATGAAAAATAATATCATTTTCAAAATCTGTTTTTACGTTTTTTTTGTGATTTTGTGTCCAAAATGTTCATATAGTATCTCAAAGTGAAAGAAATAACTATCAGGTTATATAGGTGAGGTTGTCCTTAAAAAAAGATACCAAACATTGACATGCCAAACATTTCTTAATGGGGTTTAGTAAGACAAATCAAAAGTATGTGAAAACGGCCAAATTAGCCCAGGACTCCAAAGGGTTAATAACATAATGATTACTTTCAGATGATAATACTTTTCAGGGTTAGGTACCGGTCTGACAGCGCTTAGCTCTCTGCTGCAGAGAAGATCACTGCTCTAAACAAAGTCAACAATCCTACATCCAAACGGAATAAATATAATTAATTATGATGAATACGTTAAGTCTTGTTCATTGTTTTTCACTTTTATTAAATGTTTGATATTTCCGGTGGAAATGGTGGACTATCGGACATTCAAAATGCAGCATATTTTCACTCTTACACACATATATTCTCCTTTTACATACATACATTTTCACTCTCACACACGTATATATTTACACTCACACATTCATACATTTTGCTCTCATATTATCATATTTCAATGCACACATTCATACATTGTCACTCACACATTCATGCATTTTGTTCTCATATTCATACATTTTGCTCTCATGCGAAATCTACTAAAACAAAGTATGTCATGGTAGTGGTCAGCTGTTAAACACAAAAGTGTATCTTAAGGGCTGTAAATATAATAAGCCTGTTGTAAATTTTAGACACAGGCTTATTATATTTACAGCCCTTAATAACATTCATTTTCTGGACTCAATGTGTTTCTTGGCCGTTTTCTTTGTTCCAAGCAAACGAGTGCTTTTTGTTTTGAAATCACTTCCGCGAGTTTCGCGGGCCTCCCCCCTCGCTCCACTGACCATTAGACCATTTAGTAAGGTAAAAAGCAAAAGGGCAAAAACGCCTCTCAGACGCTCTTCTGTTTACTTTTAAACAAATGGTCCGTAGATACACAGACTCATATAGCCTATGTATGTATACTGTAAGGAGAATGTATGTGCGTGAGAGGACCAGTATGAATTACGGCATAGAAATATGCGAACACAAACAGACTGGGGGTTGGGAGATCACAAGGGTGGGGGGGCGGGGGAGAGCTGTGGAATGTGACCCTTGGGAGAATTCCTCCACACATTTCCGATGGCCAATTCGTTTTAAACAAAGAGTTCGCAACACAGGACAGCATAGGCAACATGGGGGTGGGGGCTGGTGAACGGTCTGGTCAATGTTTGTAAACACAATCCCCAGGATGTGTCCTAATCAAACCAAAAGAGAAAATGCAGATATCATTCTCTCTCTCGACTCGCTGGTATCTCGAGCTGAGCGCTCATTGGTGTTCATACTGCTCACAGGCTGGGCTGCGGTGTATATCTAGTGTATTCATACTGTACCCCTCCTCACTGTTTATTCATCATTCAACAATTTACACCTTCCCTTTTTTCCAGTCAAGAGGTTGAAAAAGATTGAGTCCTATGTTTCCAATTGGTTCCCAAATCTGAACATTGACCAGTGGCATAAGATCAGGAGCCGGGTAAATGAGAGACTGAGGAGCCCCCGAAAAACAGATCCCGAAATAGCTCATCCTGGTTTCCGCAGCAGATAGGCCTTCAGTATGGTGTCTGTTATGTCAGTTATTTTAAATAAAACGGTGAAAACTGAACTTGAAAACTGTTTCCTCTTTTTATTTTATTTATTATTTTCAGGGACGGGGAGACGTGGGGAGACGTGTGTGATTAAAAATTAATTTGCAGAAATGTAAAGTGATAACTAAGCTAACTAAGTTCTATTCATATTCTTGACGGGAAGAGCAGTGTAAATGGGTGGCCATATGCATTTGAAAAGCAATATAAATCACACAGTTATTATACAATAGGCTTTAAAAGCACCATCGATTACCTTTATCCAATTCAAACTTTGGACGGGAAAAAAGGAAGGTGTAAATGGTTGGGCTATACTGTAGGCCTACTGTATACATACAAAGGCCATTCAAGCTAGAGTTCTTCTGGAAATGTTCACATCAGGCACCTTCAAGTTAAACAATACTACAGTAAACAATTAACACAGTAAATTATGTGGATTAAACCACATTTATTTCGTTAAAAATAAACGAAATATGATTTTGTTTGAATGATTAAATGTCATCAGGCAGCTTCAAGTTAAACAATCAGGTGCACACTTTAATGTGCCGCCACCTCCGGAGTCGGCTTGACTCGGTTTAAAGAATGCACAAATGTGTTTAATCGTTAATGTCAGATATGTACTAAGTAGCCTAAATACATTTGTTCCTGCTCAAGATTAGATTCAACTTTATTGTTATTGCACATATTGCAGGTACTGAGACAACGAAATGCAGTTTAGCTTCTAACCAGGGGTGCAACAAGCAGCGAAAAGTAATGTGCACAATACTACAGTAAACAATTAACACAGTAAATTATGTGGATTAAACCACATTTATTTCGTTAAAAAGAAACGAAATATGATTTTGTTTGAATGATTAAATGTAGGGTGAATTGCCCTAATGTGGGACATTTTTGCATTTCAGACTTCGGGAATATATTGCGATATGAAGCCGATACAATACATCAAAATCCAGTACCATTCCGAAATCCCCAGTAATATTAGACACTAATAATACAGTAAACTATTAACACTGTACATATTATTGTTTTTCCGTGGGATTAGGATGATCGGTAGTGAGAGCGCTGCATTTTCCTCAGGTCGGATGTGATATAAAAACAAAGCGATTATTTTTGTTGTTGTAAACTCACGTGGATTAAATTTAGTGCATTAATTTCAACTCGCGAACATATGATACATTAAATGATCGTGAGGATGATGATTGAAAATCGTTTGTTTGAGCCGGGATGCATTTCCTGATCTAAAAACATAGCGATGGTTTTGTACTTACACCTACGTGAATTAAACATTATTTTATTAAATAAAAACATGGTGATGTTTAGTAAATGATTACATGTCTCTTATTTAGCACAGAATATGATCCTATCCGTGACATATGGATCTTAACAAATATCCGCTATATCAGATACCTGTAGATCTATCAGCTGTTTATTTCACATGAGTTCCAGTGTGGCAGCTTTTTAATCACGGCTCCCCCTGGTGGATCCATGATCCATTGCAGCTGGTTTCATTATAATTAAATGTATTTATCAAGGGGGCGTTTCAAATCCTGCGGGGGGTTTTCCTTTTCAGCAGGGGCCCACCCCGTGCCGATCACGGACCCGCACGGGTAGGCGTCTGAAATGAAGCGCTACATCTGTACACTTTTGTGTATAAAAAGCTGAAAAGTAGATAATGCAGTACTTTGTGTAAGTAGATTTCGTTAATAATCTGACTCTTAATGGCAGTTTGTGATTTTGAGGCTATTTCAGTGAAACAAGGCTGTTTTGAACATTTGACTGATTTATGCTTAATTCTCTCAGAAAGTTACTGAAAGATACACTTTTTTGTTTAAAAGCTGACCACTACCATGAAGTACTTTGTTTTTAGTAGATTTAATTAGGATTCTGACTCTTAATGGCAGTTTGTGATTTTGAGGTTATTTCAGTGAAACAAGGCTGTTTTGAACATTTGACAGATTTATGCTTAAATTCTCTGAGAAAGTTACTGAAAGATACACTTTTGTGTATAAAAGCTGAAAAGTAGATGATGAAGTACTTTGTTTTAGTAGATTTCGTCAAGCATCTGACTCTTAATGGCAGTTTGTCATTTTGAGGCTATTTCAGTGAAACAAGGCTGTTTTGAACATTTGCCTGATTTATGCTTAATTCTCTCAGAAAGTTACTGAAAGATACACTTTGTGTATAAAAGCTGAAAAGTAGATAATGAAGTACTTTGTTTTAGTAGATTTCGTCAAGCATCTGACTCTTAATGGCAGTTTGTGATTGTGAGGCTATTTCAGTGAAACAAGGCTGTTTTGAACATTTGACTGATTTATGCTTAATTTTCTCAGAAAGTTACTGAAAGATACACTTTTGTGTTTAAAAGCTGACCACTACCATGAAAAGCACTCTGTTTTAGTAGATTTCTTCAAGCATCTGACTCTTAATGGCAGTTTTGTCATTTTGAGGCTATTTCAGTGAAACAAGGCTGTTTTGAACATTTGACAGATTTTTGATTAAATTCTCTGAGAAAGATACTGAAAGATACACTTTTGTGTATAAAAGCTGAAAAAGTAGATAATGAAGTACTTTTTTTTAGTAGATTTAATTAGGATTCTGACTCTTAATGGCAGTTTGTGATTTTGAGGCTATTTCAGTGAAACAAGGCTGTTTTGAACATTTGACAGATTTATGCTTAATTCTCTCAGAAATTAATGAAAGATACACTTTTGTGTTTAAAAGCTGACCACTACCATGAAGTACTCTGTTTGAGTAGATTTCAGCACACAGGGTCTCTACTGTAAACAGAAAAAACACAACATTTTTAAGTATCTAATAATATACTATCCACATAATATACTAGTTTAACCCCTACCAAAAAAACAAAAACATTTAATAATTACATGATCAGGCATGAAAACGGGTCAGGGGTGAAAAAGGTGAGAAGGATATTATCCCTCTAGGGGGGTCCGGGGGCATGCTCCCCCGGAAGAAAATTTTGAATATTCCATATTTTAAAGCATCAATCTGATGCATTTTGAGATGCATTTTTTTGCCAACCTGGGGAGCTGGAGAAACTTAACTTCAGCCATGAGTCAAAAATATTATGGCCTCCTTACTAAGTATTATCAGGGATGCAAACTCATCAGGTATGGAAAAGGTGACAAGGACCCGAGCCCCCCGACCCCACGGAATATCGGCTTTAAAATGAGGAATAACAGAGGATTTTAGCAGTCAAAACAACTAAAGCAGCAGTGGTAATAATAACAGAAACGCTAAAGAGTCACATCTAATAGAAATATATAAAAGCATTTATTTTAATTGTGTAGCAGTCATTTTATAATTTTGGCAGCACTGTTGAGCATTTTGAAAATCTATTGTCATGCCTCTGTGCAAGGCTTAGTCTTTCTATCTTTATGGCATCTGGTGTAAAGTAACTAAATTCATAAACTCAAGTACTATACTTGGGTACAATTTTGAGATACTTGTACTTTATTTAAGTATTTCAATGTTTTGCTACTTTGTTCTTCTTCTCCTCTACAGTTCAGAGGTAAATGGTGTACTTTGACTCCACTACATGTATTAATACCTTTAGTTACTTTACAGATGTGGATGACTGATGTGAAATCAGATCAAGTGTTAAATCAGACTTTAGTTCCACCTGGAGTAAATCCACAAGCTACCCTGCAGTATACAACGTCATTCAAACTAGCTGCACCTTCACCAGCTTTGAGAACACTTTCATGATCAATCATTATAAAACATATCATATATATTATTCTGAAATGGACCAATCTGCACAAAGACTACTTTTACTGTCGCTACTTTCACTAGATTTTGATGAGAATACTTTTCTACTTTTACTTGAGGAACATTTTGAATGCAGTACTTTTACTAACAGAGTATTCCTACACTCTGGTACTTCTACTTTTACTCAAGTACAATATCTATACTTATACCACCTCCGTTTATAGCCTATGAAAAAAAAACTATTAGAAAACTAAGGCTAAAGCTAACGTTAGCAGAGAGTGACAATGTATGCTAGTTAGCCAGCTCAACGATAATATTGCGACAGAAAAACTTTTCAGTTCACATCACGCTCTGCCGCTCCGACAGGGAGCTCTGCTCTTAACACCTGAACGGCCCATTCTAACAGCTGTTCACCAGCGGTCCAGTCTGTGCCACAGTGACTCCGGACCGCACAGTTAATATTAACGAACGCACCGTAGGTATTGTAGCTGCTGAAGCTAGACCATCATCGCGGAGCAGCAGAGCCGACAGGCAGGAAGACTCGAGCACACAGCTCGCGCTGCATTATAATATATAAAAAAAGAACACCATGTGTGTCATGATGGCACATAACAGCTCGCGGCCGCAGATTACTCCGGGTCCCAGACCCCCCCATACCCCAAAAATATTTTTATTGCAGATCTACATGAATCACACAAACGACCTATTTTGGATTCAAAACGGCGAATTTCGCCGAAAGGTGAGTGATTTTCATGCCTGCATGATATTATAAAATAAAATAAAAAGTACTTACCAGAGTTTTTCAAGATCAGATACAGGTCAAGAAAATGCATAGAGGAGGTATGGTGCTGGCTCATTAGCCCTCTCACTCTTCTTAGAATGATCCTGTGCAATTTTTTAAAGTTGAACTCCTATCCCCTTATAAACCAAAATAACAATAGCCCTTAATTAACACTAATCATTTCAAAAATACCTTACATCTAATTTAGAGAGGACAACTAAAAAGTGTAAGGTGACTGTTTTTGCCCCCCACAGAGTGAGACTCTGCCCCTGCATTGATCTTCAGTAGACAGAAAAGCCTAGTATGTTTTGTAAATGACTAATTTAATTTACCCTCAGACTATTGATTAAGTATTGTAAGTGTTTACAGCTTTTCTTTGTTCTGATCAGCCCCACTGGAGCCGCCCCTGGAGTGAATGGAGCAGAAACACATTTTTAAAAGAAACTTCTCTTTTATGGATACAGCAAAAATCTAATATTACCCCAAAACACCCTCACATAACTTCATATTGGGCTTCCTTATAGTTGTGTGAAGTATTTATAAAAAAGACAAAGATCATGGGGACAATAGGGTATTTTATTATTTCCCTCTTTACGTATTTGAAAAGTACACAACCGGGGGGGAAATCTGCCACTTCCTCACAGAGCCCCTCCTCCAGCACACATGAACGCGCTCACATGACCAAAAGAGGGCACGAGATAAGTTTGTGCACAGATCTTCGGCTGTAGGCGTCTGACCCCCGCACAGATGCTGCATTCGTTTCTTGACTGGCGCTCCGGACGGGTGGCGGTAAGTTGTCACAGGCTGATTAAACCCGTATCGAGGCGTCTCTTGGCCATTTTTCTTTTTTGAAAGGTGACTTGGTAAGTGGAAATTACTGTCTTTTTAATTAGTCTGCATGTATTTCTATTTTCACCTAATTCCACCCCCCACTATCTGCCGGCCTCATAGCCAAAAGGAAGGGGTGGAGAAAGGGGGAGAGGCCTGGGCTGGGAGGGGGCGGGGGCTAGACAATCTCACGCATAACTTCAAAGAGACACCTAGATTAACATCAAAGGCTTATAACACACCAGTGTGAAATCACACCTGCCTGTTATAACACCTCACATCAAAGGGGCAAAACATCAAAGGCTAATTAGATTAGACAATTCTGAGGGGACAGGGGCCAGACAGTCTCATGCATAACTTCAAAGAGACTGTCTTAATCAACACCTAGATTAACATCAGAGGCTTTTTTCACACCTACCTGTTATAACAACTCACATCAAAGGATTAGACTACAAAGGGGTGTGAGGGGACAGGGGCTAGACAACATAACTTCAAAGAGACTGCCCTAATCAACAGATCAAATAATTAGACAACAAAGGGGTGTGAGGGGACAGGGGCCAGACAACATAACTTCAAAGAGACTGCCTTAATCAACACATCAAAGAATTAGACAACAAAAGCACTACACAGGGGGGCTTTTCACACCTACCTGTTATACACCTCACCCCCTAACATCAAAGGATCTCGAACAAAGGGAGGCGGGACTTAGCTCATTAACATAATTGTACCCACTCACATCAAAGGATCCCGAACAATGGGAGGAGGGACTTAGATCATTTGCATAATTTGGGGCGTGTCACCTGTCACTTTTCATGCATACTAATGTGATTGAAGCGGGATTGGTACTACTACTCTTGACCGTTAAAAGTATAGTAAAATATATAAAAATTACAGTTTGTTGGCATATACGTTATAGCAGTGGCGAACCGTGTCTATCACAACTGGACCTTCTGTAGACACACACCCCCCGCCGCCCCCCTCCCCCCCCCCTCTGCGGCATTATAATGTCCGTCTTTTCACTGAATTGTCTCACAACAATTCCGCAACAACTTCATCTTCACCTGTTGCACTTGTCATTTCAACGTTAAAAACAATAAAATGGCATGAATTGCTTCGTTGCATTCATTCTAGATCCTCTGTCTCTCTCCAGTTAACTAGCGGGCCTTCTAGAGCACCTGGAACCGAGGGAAACTCTGAAAGAATACGCCCATTGGCTACAAATCAATATATGATTGATTGATCAAACTGTCAGTCCAAACGTACGCTCTCATTCAGTGCAACGGCCAGGGCATTCTATCAAGGATGTAGAATACCTTGTTGAAGGATATTCTACCCAGAGACCCAGAACAAGATCTGATTGGTTGCTTTCTTTTCTAACACAAAACCACTGAAATGCCTAGTGCATGGTCCGAGAAGGACAAACAAATCAACGTAACACTGTAATATTACAGATCAACAACACAGATACCATTCTCATTTATTCATTTTATATACATTTTATTACATGTTATTTATATAATTAAATCGATTATTTTGTTTGTTTTATCTGAGTGTTCCAGGGTATTCTCTGAATACCTTGAAGGCCCTGATGGTTTGCCACTGCGTTATAGTCAACAATTGCTTATGGTAAATAACAATGGCAAAAACCTTTGCTAGAGTTAGCTAACGTCATGTTCAACACAAAACCTCTAACGTGCATTACATGCATTATTGACGATTTTAAACAAAACCTAACTCTCTCAACTTCTAAGATAATGTCAAGTTAACTAACCCTTCGTTTTTCAGATTCAACACAAACTGCAAAAAACGTTAGCTGCTAACTGTTGTTAGATAAGACAGCTAGCTCTTGAGGGAAGTAACAATAGCCTCCTTGCAAACTTAAGGTGAAGTTAACATTAACGCAACGTTGTAAGAAAGCAAAACGAACCTTCGAGAAAGCTTTTACTCTCAGACTGGGTGAAATGTGTTGCTTACCTCCAGAAGGACTTTTAGTGTGTTTCCCAGTAGAGAGAACTGTGACAGTGGTTCCTCTCAGAAGAGCAGCAGCTGGGCGGAGTCACAGAAATGCTCAACTGATCTTCACTCCCGACCGTTAGCGCCAGTCAAAACCATGTTTTATATCGCTTTGTTTCAACTACTGCTGTCTCGCCGTTCCTCTGTGTCGCTATATGTCTGTCGATGTATTTCTCTCTTTATTTAGCTAAAATGGTAATCCAACTTCACCAGCCATGCTGGTCTTGCTGGTCTACCAGGATTGTCTTGCTGGTGATACAGCTTCACCAGCAATAGAGTTATTTAGACACAATTAACACTTATAGTTTCATGTCTTGTTACATAAGAATAGATCATATTTGTTAAGTGTTTTTATGGGAGAATTACTATTCGTGTGGTACTACTGCCTTATTAGGCCCATATTGAGCAGGGCATATTAAGACCAAAACTCATGTACAACAACTTCCTTACTTGCAATAAATCAGCACTAATTAGAGGGTTATTGAGGAAAGACTCTCAACTAATGGCTTATTACTTGTAGAATATGGTCATGTAGAATAAGGCATTAATAAGTGTTTTATATGCCAATATACTTCTAATATGCATGTTAATTAACAACTAGTTGATTGTGAATTTGTGTGCCTTAATATAAACTGTTACCGGAAGTGTTGACAGTAAGTCTCACACAACATGGTACATATACAATATAATACTGTTATATATACAAATATATATATACAATATAATCAAAAAGTACAATATACAATAGCAATTATCAATTAAGTATAAGAAATACAGAGAGTCCAATTTGTGGTTTAAAATATGTTGACTTTGCTAAATACCTACAACAGGTGACAATTTCTCTAAATACACTTGCATATGTAGTTGTTTAAAGCCTTAAGTCTTTAGAGGTTTCTCAATACTCTAATTTCCCCTCCTCGACTCCTCGGTCCTCCGGTAGTGAAATGAATTTCAGCGCGCCATGTTGAAGGACATCTAATTTCTCTAAATGCACATCGAGGACCGAGCATCGAGGAGGCTCTCTGGAGGAGCTTTAACCGAGGATACACTGATGGGTCCTCCACGGCTCCTCCGTGGATGCATTTCCGGGAACAGTGGAGGCGTGACGCACGGCCGGACTGTTCTCAGCCAATGACAGCTCTGCATGCATCCCCTGGATATTATTTTATTAACTGCTTTCATCGCAATGTGATGTTTACAGTGAGAACAGCTGTGAGGTCTGTGCAGAAAGCAGAGCAGTGTGTAAAATATATATCACTCAGTATAACAGGCCTACAACATTACTCTCTGTATTTGTATGCTGTAGTCAGAGTTGGGTGTAACGCGTTACTGTAATATTACTTTTGTCAGTAACGGAGAAGTGTAACACGTTACACTACAGTTACTAACATTGCACCGACACGCGTTACTTCGTTACTTTTATAAAATCAGTCATAATCACACTGACAGACAAGAGGGGTTTCCGCCGCAGGTTTATATATACGTAATCTGCGCGACTTGCACGTCCACATCTCCACGTGCAGTGCTGCATAAACATGGCTGAGTCAGCGATAACTTTCGAGGGGTGGTGGAGGTATGCCCATTATTTTGAGTTCGTCCGAAGAATAGACAGGAATGTGACGGTGAGGTGCAAACTGTGTCCAGGCCAGAAGCTGTTATCCACTGCTGTAAACACCACATCAAACCTCAACACACACCTGCAAAGAACACATGCTAAGGTGAAGCTAATAGCTAAGGACCCCCGAACCCAGAGTGGGATGTTGTGAGTGCGCCGCCGCAGACTCTGAAGCAGCGACCGGTAACCAAAGCAGAGATGGACAGGCTTGTAGCATCCTTCATAGTAGAGGAAATGTTGCCCATTTGCACAGTGGAATCACCATCGTTCAGAGATATACTACGCAAAATACAGATAGCAGGAGACAGAGGACAGCCATGGTCAGATAGGAAAACATTCAGGAGCTATCTGGATCAGTCTTATGCGACAATGGAAACTGAACTAAAAAGAACATTTGAAACTTTAGCAGTCTGCGTGATCTGCCCGTAGAGAGGGGCGGGCCGGCCCTGCGAGTAAAGTAACAAGTTACTTTATGTAGAGAGTAACGAAGTAGTGTAATATATTACTTTTTTTTAAAGTAATATGTAATATATTACTTTTTTTTAGTAACGACCCCATCTCTGGCTGTAGTTTAGTAGATATCTACAAACAAAGACTCGATATTTTTCTAAGACCATTTAGTGCTTCACATAATATAATACACAACGGCTATAGCCTGATTATGCTTTAGGAGCTGTAGGTGTGTGTGGTACAGTATGTAGGTGTGTCTGTGTGTGGTACAGTGCGTATGGGCTCAGAACAGTCTCATAATACACACATGCACACAGAAGGATTCACACTTGTATTTCATGATCCGCAAAAGGACTCACACTTGTATTTCCGGATCCACACTTGTGTTTTTCAATGCACACACAAATGTGTTCCGTTTCATATACTTGTAAATAAAATCAAAATGCAGAAAAAAGTTTTACATATGTATTTTTGATCCTCACATATTTGTTTTCCGTTTAAAACCTCTGAACCTGCAAACACAAACCGCTTTCTGTGCACGGATCGCTGTGCATTCGTGTGTGTTTTGAGACTCCCCTGATGGTCAGCCGATTCGTACTTGTAATTGTTTCCATCTATAGCCAATCAGATGTCTCCTTCATTCTAAGCCAATCACATGAGGGCGCCCCCACGAGGGTATGATTTATTGTGTTCATGACACTCCATATACGCATTTTGCGCTGTCCGGAGCAGGGTTTCCGCTAGGAGTTTTTCTTGCCGGTCAAATGTCCGGACAGAATTGATTTTACCGGACAAATTTGAAACTTACCGGTCATGTTTCAATAATAATAATAAAAAGAATTGTGTAGCAGAGTTTCCGTTAGCAGGTAATTACCGGACTATGACCGAATAGGGCTAATAACACGGGAGAAACGGATCCTCTCTTTTCCTCCCTCTCTCCTGACAGCCCGTCAGTTTCTCATGCAGCTCAATAAACAGAGGGCGGAGCTTCAGGTGATTATGCAGAGCTGCGTGTCTCCGTCAGACTCAGCAGCTGATCTGATCTCTCTCTCACGTCCGGTTACACTTCACTCGCGTTTACGTCCATATCGATCAGATCCAGCTCTCCTGATCGGCCTTTATAGAGAGCACCGATCAAACTATTAAGAGTGAATATCGGCCGATAATGACGGGCGGGGCTCCCCCCCGTTGACAGTTCACTGTCTAGCACTGGCTTCGTAGTGCCCTAATCGATTATGCTAAGCTACCCTGTACCTGCTCCCTCCACACTCACAACAACTTCATACAGACATAAATAAAGCAGCTGTATTCGTCATACAGGAAACACACATTTAAAACAGTTTTGCCTGCCGTTTTTGTATAATAATAATAATAAATTATATTTCTATAGCGCTTTTCTTGAACCCAAAGACGCTTTACATTTGGGAGGGAGGTTCGACAAACAAAACAAAACCAAAAAGAAACAAAACAAAACAGAAAAGCATTCAGGAGGAAGTTGGTTGAGGGGGGGGGGGCTTATGGATACAGAGTTGAAGAGGTGGGTTTTGAGGCGGGACTGGAACAGGGTGAGGGACTCAGACTCACGGAGGTCTTGGGGGACGGAGTTCCAGAGCTTCGGGGCTGCCACAGAGAAGGCTCTATCCCCGAAGCTCCGGAGTTTGGCCTCTGGGATGGAAAGCAAACCGGCTGAGGGACCGGGGTGGTTGATAGAGGATGAGGAGGTCAGTGAGGTAGGGGGGGGGGCAGATGGTGGAGGGCTTTGTATGTGAGGACCAGGAGTTTGTAATGGATGCGGTGTGAAACGGGGAGCCAGTGGAGTTCTTTGAGGACCGGGGTGATGTGATGCCATGATTTGGTGTGGGTGAGGAGTCTGGCGGCTGCGTTCTGGACACGCTGGAGTCTATTGAGGGATGTAGTGCTGATGCCGTAGAGGAGTGAGTTGCAATAGTCAAGGCGGGAAGAGATGAAGGCGTGAATGAGTCGCTCAGCTGCGGGGCGGGTGAGAGAGGGACGGAGTTTGGCAATATTGCCGAGGTGGAAAAATGAGGTTTTTACAACTTGACGGATGTGGGGCTCGAGGGAGAGGGTTGGATCAAATATATAACGCCAAGGTTGCGTGCCTGGGTGGAGGGGGAAAAGGGGTGCCATCAATGGTGACTGTCAGGTTGGGGGTTTTGCTGAGGGTGGATTTGGAGCCGTTGAGGAGGAGTTCAGTTTTATTGCTGTTGAGTTTGAGGAAGTTGTGTTGCATCCAGGATTTTATTGCAGTTAGACAGGATGTGGGTGAGGGGGGGGTTGTGGGGGGATTTGGTGCTGAGGTAAATCTGTGTGTCGTCAGCATAACAGTGAAAGTCCAGGTTGTATTGGCGGAGATTCTGACCAAGGGGGAGGATGTAGATGATGAAGAGGAGGGGGCCGAGTACTGAGCCTTGGGGAACTTGGGGTGACTGAAGCTGTGGCAGAGGAGTGGTTGTTGAGGGAGATGAAGTGGGATCTGTCGGAGAGGTAGGACTGGAGCCACCTGAGTGCAGTACCTTCGATACCGATATCCTGGAGTCGGGTAAGCAGGATGAAGTGGCTCACGGTATCGAAGGCTGCACTCAGGTCGAGGAGGATGAGGATGTTGAGGGAACCGGTGTCAGCAGAGGTGAGGAGGTCATTGAGGACTTTGATGAGTGCCGTTTCTGTACTGTGGTGGGGACGAAAACCAGACTGAAGGGGTTCAAAAAGCTGGTTGGTTTGGAGATGGCGGTGGAGTTGTTTGGAGATAATGCGTTCTATTGCTTTTGAGAGAAATGGGAGGTTGGGGGGCGGTAATTACTGAGGGAGGAGGGATCCAGACCGGGTTTCTTGAGGATGGGAGTGACAGCAGCAGTTTTGAAGGCAGAGGGAACGGTTCCTTGGGACAGGGAGGAGTTGAAAAGTTTGACAAGGTAGGGGCAGAGGACAGGGAGGCAGGACTTCAGTAGAGGGGTGGGTAGAGGGTCAAGGGAGCAGGTTGTGGGTTTGGAGGAGCTGATCAGTTTGAGTATTTCAGGGAGGGTAACCAGAGTGAACTGGGAGAGGCGGCCATGGGGAGGAGGTCTCGGGAGGTCCAGGGAGATGGGGGGAGAAATTGTGGTGGTGGATGTTGGAGGAGATGTATGTGTGTCAGATGCAGTGGATAGGGAGAGATTAATGGCAGTGATTTTGTCAGAGAAAAACTGGAGGAATGAACTGCATAAAGTGGAAGTGGAGGAAGGGAGGGTGTCAGCACGGGGTTTGAGGAGCTTGTTGACGGTGGAGAAGAAGGTCCTGGTGTTATGGGAGGGGTCGGTAAAGATGGTGGAGAGGTAAGCAGTTTTTGCGGTAGTTAGGGCGTCTCTGTAGGTAGTGAGATGGAGTTTGTAGGATTCATGGTGAACTGTGTGGGATGATTTCATGGTTAGGCGTTCAAGCTGGCGGCCGGTTTGCTTCAGCTTACGGAGTGCAGGGGTGAACCAGGGTGAGGAGGTTTTAAAAGTGAATGTTTTCCTTTTGAGAGGGACCAGGCTGTTGAGGGAGGCGAGTAGGGTGGAATTAAGGTGGTTGAGTTGTTCATCGGGTGAGCTGAGGTTCGAGTCCAGGGGGAAAGTAGAGGATAGCAGGTCGGAGAGGTGCTGGGGATCGACAGAGCATAAATTACGGAAGGTGATGTTCCTGGATGGGTGGGGGGTGGCGGACGGGGGAGGCGATGGTGAACTGTATGAGTTTGTGGTCAGAGAGGGGAAAGGGGCAGGGGTGGAGGTCGAGTACTGGGTGGTTGGTGGAGCAGACAAGGTCAAGGATGTGTCCTTTATCATGGGTGGGGAAGGTGACATATTGGGTAAATGAGAAATTGTCCAGAAGGGAGGAGAATTCAGAAGCGAGTTTGCAGGAGGGGGAGTCCATGTGGATGTTGAGGTCGCCGAGGAGCAGGCCCGGTTCCAGAACAAAATGACTCAGGGTGCATCTGAGATTAGAGAGGGTGCAGGGGTAAAGTGCTATTTTTATAATTGGGGAGTGGACCTAACACCCTCTAGGGGGGTCCTCACCTCATCTAGGGGAGGGTCCATGCTCCCCCCGGAAGAATTTCTTTAAAGTATTGAAGTTAAAAGCATCAATCTGGTGCACTTTGAGAGCAAAATGAAGAGATCTATGGATACATCTCAACACCCATATGAAACAGAACTGTAAACAGATTTACTATTTCTTTATGGATATTTTACAAATCACTCCCCTTTCAAACTGTATTCTTGTTTTACTGCCATATACTATTTCATTTTTAGTGAGTGAGTTACTCAGATGAGTACCAGGAGACAGCGGTTGGTACTCTGGTACAGTTGTGGTGAAGGCATCTGACGTACTTGAACCGAAATGTCTACATGCATAGCAGAAGATGGCATCTTTTTTACAGGAATATTCCAGCCTATCTCTGTTTTGAAACCATGAGCTGCAAAATGAGCGCCTTATCCCACTGTACATGCGAGTTGGTTACTTTTTTAAATATACCTGGGCAGGCTCTGTTTTGCCGAGGTCCTCTGGCACTTGCGGGCCGCCGAGGGGTGGCGGTGTTTGGGGCAACGAAGACGGCTGCGGCTGCTCCGCCTCCGTGGGTGAGGCGGGCAAAGCCGGTGTCGGTACCATATGTGTTCGGGGTACCATTAAGCCCCCAGGAAGTGTGCCGGACTCCGATGAAAATATTTGTGGTGGCCAAACGGCGGTACTACACTTCCGTTTGGTTGCCAGGCCCGGAAACACTTTTTCCCATTGACTTACATGGGGAAAGAGTGGTCTGTAAATCGTTGGATACATTTTTTTAAACTAAATAAACTACCCAGTATGAACACTTGTATAGCCCTTATTAAAAACATTCGTTCCTGAAGTTGTAATAATGTGCTATTAACGTTATTCTGAGAGTTATTTCACTCTGCATTATGAACGCGCATCTAACCCACGGGACCGCGCCGCCCGGCACGTTCATGTTACGTGTTCAAACATCCATGGGTACCATATGTGTTCGGGGTCCGTCTCTTACCAATGACGTCACGCATTGTGATTGGCTGTACGGTAATTTACCCAGGGGTGCAGGGGTACAGATTAAGACGAAGCGAATGGAAGTACTCCCATACTCCTAGCGTGTGAAAATGTTTGTGAAAAACGTGTGTAAAATGTCCGTTATTATATGTAGAAGATATTACTTTTTTCTCCGTCATGTTGTTTCCATAGCAACAACTTCAAACAGGAAGTTAACCTAAATTATATTTAAGACACTGCAATGAAAGTAACAAAAACAAATGTAAAATCCTTTTCCGTTTCACAGAACACAAATTGGGTTATTTACATAATTATGTTTACACTGTCGATTGTTATTTTTGGGGGACACACGACACATCAAATCACATCTACAGACCAAGACGAAGCGAATGGAAGTACTCTAATACTCCTAGCGTGTGAAAATGTTTGTGAAAAACGTGTGCAAAGTCTCCGAAAACGGAGCAGTGGCTGCGATGCTAGCTTTGCGGCTAGCGGTTAGCATTTTCAATGGAAATATACATAGAAACATCATGTTTCAGTAAAAACAAGGCCCCACTGATCACCTACTCTCTGAGATGATTCCAGGGATTTCTGACTTGAGTT
This sequence comes from Pogonophryne albipinna, assembly GCA_028583405.1. Classification (NCBI taxonomy): domain Eukaryota; kingdom Metazoa; phylum Chordata; class Actinopteri; order Perciformes; family Artedidraconidae; genus Pogonophryne; species Pogonophryne albipinna. Next base: position 13,001,407 of record CM053248.1, on the reverse strand, counting down.
TCTAGCACCAGGGAAAGTGGACAAAAGTGCCCCAGATCAGCCTCTTAATTTACCCAGGGCCTAGTGCTTGGCTTTGGGCATGAAAATTCAGGAAACTCCCCTGAGTATTTTATTACATATCTCAACTTGACTGCCTAGCCTGCGGGGAAATTGCAAAATCACAATGCGTGACGTCATTGGTAAGAGACGGACCCCGAACACTATGGTACCCCGAACACATATGGTACCGACACCGGCGAGTCGGGCGGGAGGACGTTTGTGTCCACGACAGTGGCCGTGGGTAACGTAATGTCCCCATGATCTGAACTGTTATTACCTGCAGCAGATGCATTGTTACTGCTGGCGATAAGAGCAGGTTGTTTTAACCATTTTCTGATGTCCATCATGCTGTTAACAGCATTTCCACTAACTGTTATTCTACGCACGAAAAGTTTATTATTCCGCCGACTTATTTTGGCCCTCTTCTCCTCCCGCATTGAACATCGCAGAAACTCCGTTCAAACATCAAAACGTTCAGCTCGGTCGGGAATCGATGGCTATTACTTTTCTCATTCATAACTTTCATAATTCCAGAGATACATCCCATAATACATCACATTTTTAACATTGAAGTCAATCTTCAGACTTCAACAAATCTTCATTTTTTTTATATTTGATATACTTTATTAATCCCCGTGGGGAAATTGTTTCTCTGCATTTGACCCATCCTGTGTTAGGAGCAGTGTGCTGCCATTTTGAATGGCGCCCGGGGAGCAGTGTAGGGAACGGTGCCTTGCTCAGGGACACCTCGGTAGCACTTGGTCTTTCCGGGACTTGAACTGGTGACCTTCCAGTTGCCAAGCCAAGTCCCTATCGACTTCGCCACCACCGCCCCATGCAACTTCAACTGCTAACTGTTCATTCATACTTTCACTCAGAAACCTCATTCTAACTTTAAAATGTTACACATCTTTCTGACATTATTCGTGTAAAACAACCTTTAAATCTGATTCTTACTTTTAGAGATATTAAACATTGTTCAGACCTTGTTTTAGAGGTTTTAACATTAACTAGAGTGCGTGATGTCACAGCTAGAGGGTAGAAAATCTTGAAATGTACCTTCATATATTTTTTTTAAACTGCCATAATTCCCAAACCCTACATTCCTGAGACATAATTTATCATGACAAACGTAGGAAAACATCTCGTAGCTTGAAAAATGACAAATAATTAAACAAAATGCCTCTTGAGGGCATGAAGTGACAAAAACGTTCAAAATTCCTCCATTAAAGCCCATTGTAATTTCAGGCTGATATTTCCTCATGGTAGCAGCCGCACACCTTTAGTTAAACTGCCAAAAGGCCACATTATTAACCCGAAAGTACACAAAAATTACACTTCAGATACTCAACTTCCTTGACATGCTTCACGTTTTGAAATTTCACAGATATCTGTTACAGTTCTTCCATCAAACGTACACATGTAAGAGGTTTATCTCTCATTCAGAACAATGGAAACCTGTGATCTCTGCACGCCTCGTTAGCGCAAATATAAACACCTGTGTCATGGAACACGATGATGTCATCACTCCAACTGACATGCTCAGAGCAGCAGACTTCAGATAGCAGTGTGCTAACAGTCCAGCCGTGAAGACATCTACGGGACAGTTTTGAGATTTCTTCAAATGCCGTTGCCATGGCAACACAATGCTCGCCTTGAAACACGGTTTTCTCATAACTTCAGTGAAAATACTCCAAACAGCCCAAAACTTCACAGGTTTGGTAACGATGCAGCCATCAACGCATCTAAGCGTAGTATGGGGTGTCATTAAATGCCGTTGCCATGGCGACAGACCACTCGTCATGAAACACGATGAGGCTGTAAGTCCAATCGACACGGTCCAATCGTCCCCCAATCTTTATTTGTATATCACCGGTCCATGCCTCAACAGCTCTACGCCAAATCTGAGATCTCACCATATGCCGTTTCCATGGAAACGCATCCCTCCATAAAATATGATGTCACTATAACTCCTATGCAAATGTTCAAAGAGTGCTCAAACTTCACATGTGTGCTAACAGTCCAGCCGTGAAGACATCTACGTGACAGTTTTGAGATTTCTTCAAATGCCGTTGCCATGGCAACACAATGCTCGCCTTGAAACACGGTTTTCTCATAACTTCAGTGAAAATACTCCAAACAGCCCAAGACTTCACAGGTTTGGTAACGATGCAGCCATCAACGCATCTAAGCGTATTATGGGGTGTCATCAAATGCCGTTGCCATGGCGACAGATAATTTGCCATCAACTTAGTTCAGAAGTTTGCGGTTCAAATATTCTGCTGCTTTTCCAAGCCTTTTTACTTTCTTTTCTTCTCTCATCACACATTCAAGCCCCCAGTGTTCATGTATCATTTCAATCTCAATTCTTCACTTTCTTCTTACACATTTCATTTCAATCTAAATTATTCACTTTCTTCTTACACATTTCATTTTAATCTAAATGATTCACTTTCTTCTTACACATTACATTTCAGCATAGCAGTTTAGCGTCAGCTTTTCAGCATAAAGCATTCCCACTAGCAATTTCTTCAGGAATTGCATTCTCTAGTTGACTATATTCTTCTTATTATTGTTATTATTACTACTATTATTATTATTATTATTATTGTTATTATATATGTAATATATATTTTTCACTTTAGATTATTATTATTTTTCCCTTTTTTTTTTTTTTTTCACTTTTCATTTTTCAAATGAGGGTGCATAATGACTCAACTAAGGGTGCAATGCACCCTTATGCACCCCCGTAGAACCGGGCCTGCCGAGGAGTAACAGACGTGCGGAGAGGGATGAAGCAATGGTGAAGAGTTCAATGAGATCAGAGAGGAAGGAGGGGTGTGGTTTGGGGGGGTGGTAGATGAGGATAACTGTCAGTGAGGGAGGGGCTTTGAAGGCAAGGAATTCAAAGGATGGTACTGAGGGGAGGGTGAGTTCTGTAGTCCGGATGTTCTGGTTGTAGGTGACAGCCAGCCCACCACCACGGTGTGAGGGGCGGGGTTTAGTGATGTAATTAAAACCAGGGGGGGATGTTTGATTGAGGGAGAAGAAGTCATTGGGTTGTTGCCAGGTTTCAGTGAGCAGAAGGAAGTCGATGGATTTGTCCAGAATTATTTCGTGGAGGATGTGGGCTTTATTGTTAAGTGACCGGATATTGAGGAGGGCAAAATTGGTCAAGTGGGGGGTTGCAGGGGTGGTGGCAGGCTGGAGAGGTGCTTCGGTGAATGTAGCGGGGTCGACGAAGGAGTCAAGATGTCTGATGACTGAGATGGAAGACGGGGTGGAGGAGTTGGTGAATGACAGAAGCTGTGAGATGGAGTATTTCAGCATGATGACAGGCGGGAATGCTGGGAGCAGTATGTTAGCAGCGATAGCGGCTAGCGGGCTAGGTGCACAGAGATGGAGGATTGTTGTGGAGACGAGAAAGATCCACGATATGGCAGGAGGATGTGAACAGCGAGACGGGACAGATGTACCCCAGAGATGAAGGCAGGAGGCAGAGAGAGTCCACGGTTGTTGCGTGGAACGGAGACAGACAAGTAGGCGATGGAGCAGATAGCAAATGCCACCAGGCACTTTGATGGCTGAGTGAGGGCAGCCTGCAACGGCAGCCAGCAACGGAGGTAGAAGTCTAAAATAAGTTAAAATTAAAAACAATGTGCAGTGCAGTAAAGATGTGCAATGCAGGGCAGTAGTCCAATTCGAAAGTTTTGCGAGAACGAATGGGAGCTGAGGGTTATAGAGGCGGAGAAGCGGCGAACAGTCAACTCCAGCGTCCTCTCCGGCGGGAAAAAAAGAAATAATGTAATGTGTACACAAGCATTCATTAATGGTTCGGAAAGTGGCGCTGTACCTTAATAATATAAAGGCTTGTATTTGTGTGCATTTCCTGTTCGGAAAGTGGCAATGTACTGAGAGTGGAGGTGTCCTGAGATTAGCGCCTGCAGGCAGGCTCCATGGACCTGTCAGCTCCGGACAGCGCAAAATGCGTACATGAAGTGCTACGTCATGAACGCAAGAAATCATACCCTCGTGGGGGCGCGCTCATGTGATTGGCTTAGAATTGAGGAGACATCTGATTGGTTATAGATAGAAAAAATTACAAGTATGAATCGGCTGACCGTCAGGGGAGTCTCAAAAAACCCACACACGAATGCACAGCGATCCATGCACAGAAAGAGTTTGTGTTTGCAGGTTCAGAGGTTTTAAACGGAAAATAAATATGTGAGGATCAAAAATACATATGTAAAACTTTTTTCTGTATTTCGATTTTATTTACATGTATATGAAACGGAACATATTTGTGTGTGCATTGAAAAACACAAGTGTGGATCCGGAAATACAAGTGTGAGTCCTTTTGTGGATCATGAAATACAAGTATGAATCCTTCTGTGTGCATGTGTGTATTATGAGACTGTTCTGAGCCCATAGTGCGTAGATGCGGCGGACAGACGGGTCTCAGTTGGTTTGGTGTCCTATGCTTACTTTTAATACTTGTAAATACAACTTTTGGCCCGTAATTTAAATTCCCCATTTCAGCGACCAGAGAGAGGGTGGGGGGGATATATCCAGTCTCTGATTGTGTTACGTTATTATGAGAGCGCTCTCATACTTGTTTGATTCTGAAATTGTATATTTCTATAAATATATGTGTGTGTGCGTGTGTCCGCATCTGTAGCCTGTTATTGTCTCATTATACCGCACTGTGAATGAATCAAAGTAAATATATAAGTGGTCATGAACACATCTGTCCATCAGACAGAGGGCTGCTGTGCCTCCTGTCATCATTAATGGACGTCTCTTTAAAATGACCGCTTAGAGGAGAGGAGTTCTCATTTCTCTAACCGCCTGCTGCTTCCCCTCCTCTCTCCTCGGTTCCCCTCCTCAGTCCTCCGCTCGCATCTCCTGTGGGCGGGACTAACTCACGAGGATAGGAGTTGAGGAGGGGAAATTAGAGTATTGAGAAACCTCTTTTGTGTCCATTGGTCCAAGGTAGGGGGTTGAGGTTTAAGACAATTTTTTGTTATAATTGTATGGGATATTAATACCAGAACTCTGAGCTTATACATTGTGTCTTTTCCCAGTCCCCCTAAAGGTACATTCCCTAAAATCAACCTTTTGTGGTTCATATAATACGTTTAACTCCAAGAGCTCTTCAATTTCCCTCATTACCCTAATCCAAAATAGTTGTAGTTTAGGGCAATCCCAAAATATGTTTGAGAAGTCTCTGATTAATCCACATCCTCTCCAAAAGAGTGGGCTAGACTACTTGTCATATTTATATATTACAAAGGGAGTTTTGAAGTATCTCATTCTCAACATCCACGCAAATTCCCTCCAATTTTGACTATTTATGCCAAGTCACCCAGGAACTATCCCACTCTTCATCCGTAACTATGGTATTGGTTACAGAACTTTGTTCTATTAGTACCCATTTTGTTTCCATATCAAGCCTAATCCATGAGAACAATATTCATAGTTGTGCTGGCACAAACTCTCACTCAGTCCTGAATCGAAAGAGTATTTCTGCAGCAGAGATGCAGATGAGGGGGGGGGGGGGGGGGGTTAGTGACTGCTCTCTGAATTGAGGCTGCTGTAGTGATCTGTTTGTACTGTGGAGCGGCTCAATTGCTGAACCGCCCATAAAAGCTGCTGAGACGTGGCAGACAGCCGGAGTAAATTCCTGTGCTGTCTTCTGTCAGGTTGCCACGGAGAGACGGTGGAGAGCGTCAGCCTGCTTCATATTTCCATCTTCAGGTAGCATGTTGACTGCAGAGCTGCTTGTTTGTTACTGCTGGAGCGCAGGGGAACGGATCATGTGATTTCTATGTGTGATCTTAGCTAACCCTAACCATTATTTACGCTAATCAATCAACCTATCCCTCAGAATCATTGGCTTAATTGGCTTCAGTTTCATTTCATCCATTCATTTGGTGAAGCGTATTTGCGGGGCGGTAATGCAGGCCTCGGAGAGTTTATGTGGTGTCGTCTCCAGTCAGCGGGCCCTTGTCTAACCCCCGGGTCCCGATTGATTTGATTGGATTATCCCAGACTGGTATATTTCACAAGTCAGTCAGGGCTCTATGGGCAGCACATTATTACACATGATATTAGTTTAAATAAACCACATACAATTCAATGAAAGAAGTGTTCATGATGTTAATTTTATGGCACCTGGCATATGAAATAAACCCCTTGTTCAGACAACAAAACATTTAGAAATGGGTCAAATTTGACCCGAGGACAACAGGAAGGTTCAACCACAAAAAGATTAGACAGTCGCTTGTAAAACATTAGATCTGTATTAAGAAGGGGCCTTCCCAGTGTAGCTTTTACACAACTGTTCACTGTGAAATCAGCTCAACTCCTGAGCTCTGTGCCTCACAACTTCATACCATTCATCTGATTGCATTTATCCTATTATTACAAGAAGCAGTATTTTATTTCACTGTTCAGTATTTTATTTGAATATTTGTATTTCTTATTATATTTTACTTGCATATAACTTTATGCATTATTTGGACATCAGTCTTGCAACATTCTCTAACACTATTTTGATAGTTTTTTTATTATGTTTGATGTCTTATACAGTATGTATCTTGCATTGTCGGAGGAGCCTGTGCATATCTACACTGTAGCTACTGTGCATATGATGATAAGCTTTGAGGCCTTTGAAGTGTTTAACCTTTGAATCAATCCTCCTTTGACCTGCAGTGTGACTGCACCATCACACATACGTGTGTGCAGTCTGAGTCTGCATGTAATTACCTGCACTTTTTCTACAATTTGAACATTTCTGAGTTTGGTTCCTTGAGGAAGAAATAGTTTTAAAACAGCACTAAAGGAGATGATTCGAATACAACAGTAGACTGCACTAATTCTTTCCTGGAATTTTTACATTCTACATAAAATGTTTTCTGCACATACGAGGCTTTAATAAAGCTGTTTTGTGTATTTGTCCATTGTGAACATAACACAAAACATTATCAGATAGTGAACTGTTGGGACAATATTCAACTGATATGAAATATACATTAAAAACGTTTCAAAAAGTAGCATACTAGGTCATGGTCATCATTAGCCTTTATGCTTGATTTGTTATCTTTGTGCACATCTTAATTTAATGATTTTAAATTAAATCATGATTGAGTTCTTTTATTTAGCCTTTTTGTGTATCTCTGTATCTCTAGCACTTTTGTTTTGATTGTTTTTTTTCTTCCAAAAAAGCAAAACCCTGCGAGGATTGAATTTCCTGTCACCTTTAATAAAACATCTCCACGTTCCTCAGTGAGGACGCCACCATGAGGCCTGTGCCCTTGAATCCTGACATGGATATTGATATTCATAAGGCTTGTTGATGCAGATTTAATGAGATACAACAGCAAACCATATTCAACAGGCTCCCTCCTTTGGTCTGCAATACTTCATTTCTGCCATAAATATATGACTCATGTTTGGTTGGAATTGAACAGGCACTATTATTCATGTCAGGATAAAAGGATTGTAAATATAAGCAAGCAGTGTGGCACAGGGGGTGATAACAAGCCTCATTTGTACCGATGTTGTGCTATAAACTATTTATGGAGGCTGTTAGTGATTGTCAGCTTTATATTGCTATCCCAGCTGCTATAAAATAATCTAAAAACATTTAAGGTGAATGTCACAAACAAACAGGGACATATTTCCAGCTGTAACCAGTGTCATGTGAAGCAAGGCTCAGTCCATGTCCTTTCTTCTCTAATCATCAGCTCCATAATGAGACCTTGGTGTCCAGATGGCATGTAGTGTGATTACTCTCATTGGGCTGGTTGGGGGTTTGGGGGGCTTTCAACAATCGCCTCCTCTCAAGATCACTGTGGGAATGCATTACAGGCCTTTTGTTCGTTTTTCACTCTTCTCTTCACTATCGAAAGGTTCGCTCTTCACTTTCTTAGATGAGATTTGAGTGACCTTGGAGAGCATTTGCTGTCTTAATGAACATCATCGGTATTCGTCCATGGCACGGCTTAGCCAGATTGATCTGTAGTGGATTCCCTTGGTTTTTTACTACTAAGATCTGTGCATTTCAACAAGAGCTGTCCAAGGCCGCTGGCTGGGGAGATGGACTTTGAAGTGAGGCTTTAGCGCAGCTGGATCCAGAGTCTTCCCACATGTCCATCACTAACCCCTCATCCTCCTGTGCTCCAGCCTCAGTCCACCTGGGAGTCGAAGTCTGCAGAAACTGTGAGCGCTGCACTTTCTCGCTTCTTATGCCCTCATGTTTGGCTTGCATTCAAGTTACATCAGCTTCCATTATAAGCACCTACAGAGTTTTACATGCCATTTTTACAAAATATGTTTAACCTGTTAAGCCCGAGAGGACCCTAATCCGGGTCTGGCGGGTAGTTTTTTCACGAAACTATGTCTCAGGGCTTCTTAATATTTAAAAACCTATTAATGTGTCATACCCACTTAACGGTTAGAAACTCAGCTAACTGAAGATATGAACCATTTTTACCGAAACAAAGCACAAGTCTCACAAGAAGCGTCTAAATTAGCCCTCAGCGGAAAAAATGCGGGGTATGTAATTTTGGAGAAACCAGCTCGAGTGCGCTAGAATTTGAAAATACACAGCCGGAAAAAATCTGCCACTTCCTTACAGAGCCCCTCCTCCAACACACACGAACGCGCACATGACCAATGAGGACACGAGATCAGTTTGTGCACAGATGGAAGGCTGACAGGCAGGTAGGCCATCCAGTTACTTTAGCAGGGCCGGCTCAGATGAGTGGTCGTGCTTTTTACAGTACTACGGCTTCCACAGATGAAATTTTTTTATGGATTTTTTGTCAAAGCACTTAAGATATTCATTGCTATCGGGATGTTAAGAGCATTCCATGGAATATAACAAAAAGTGTATCTCGAGCCGGTTTCTCAAACTTACCTACCCCACCTTTAATATTAGCTGCTAATGGTAGCCACCAGAGTGTATGGCAGCTTCTGGGGCATTCTGGCTGCGCAGCACTCTATTCACCAATGGGTAATGTTTAGATGGATTTTAGGAACTTCCCCTCGATTCTATTGGCTCTAACGGTTAAAAAGAGATGTCAATCATCAAAATCGAACGAGGGGGGCCAGAGATATGGAAAATCCACCCAAATGACCCCAGAAGTGTTTTTTTCTACTAAATCTCTCTAAAAAGGTTAAATGTAACTTGTTTTGCATCAATCTTGATACAGGGTACTTCCCAGATAGCAAAAAGTCATTGAATCAACATTGAGATATGGTCACGCTGAAGATTGAAATCAACATTGATGTCAGACATTGAAAAAACAGTGAACTTGTTTTGCATCAATCTTGATACAGGGTACTTATTATATGTTATAGTTTGGATTCCTAAAGCTTTTAGTCTACTATCCCATCATTCAAGGGTGGTTTTCACTATAAGTAAAAAAGAAAATTTGGACGGACACTATAATTTACATTTCTTTTACAATCTGAATTTACATTAAAATAAAAAACTGACTTTTTTACATCCAACTCACAGGTTTATCATTGCTTTGAGAAAAAAGATTATGCATTTAGCCCTTTTAGAAGGGAAGATATAGTCATTTGTTCTGGGAATGTCATTTTCGAGCCTGAGACCTGAAAAACAGGCTCAGGGCTTAAAAGGTTAACTTATATCTCACCTTCACCTTAAGATTCACTCCTTGGTTTTATGACAGGGCCTGTGAAGGCTTATTCAGTGCCTTCATGTGACCGTATGGAGATAGAGGCTGGAATGGAGCAGCGCTGTTACCACTCGGCTATGTGAAGCTCCAGATTGAACTATTTACATGAGAAATACTTTTATCTTAAGCTATACTTTAATCACTTGAAAGTGTTTTAAATCGATTCCTTCAGCAGCATTTTTACTGCCTATTTTTAATACTAATCTCTATACACAAATATGTACATAGGATGTGTAAGGGAAACTTCTGCGGCAATGGAGAGTCAGGACTCAGAGAGACACGAGGAGAGTTGGAGCTTTGATGTCAAACACTGATAGTTTATTACAAGTCAACGGCCGGAGAACTCATATCACAAGTCACAGCAGCAAAAGGTTCTGACTGAGGGTGGGTTGTCATGTCAATTCTGACCAGCGTATCTCTCGATAGACCTTTTAACTAGTTTACAGAGAGTAAACAACATATTGGGGCGTGAACACCTGGAGACACTGAATCACTTATCTGACTCTTAGGCTCTGTGACCGAGAGTTGACCGGTCATAAAACTGGTAATGTCAACAATAGCTGAGACTTCCCATTCCTTAAGACAGATAACAGACTTAGGGTTGGTCGTAAACGTCAACACACAGAAAAGGTTAGACTCCTAGGAGTAAGACAAAATTAATCCCTAACAGTCCTCTCTTTTTATCATTTATGATAACCTTAAAACATTAGTCTAATAATAATTTGGTTAATACTTAAATCAATAGGCGTCTTCAGATTTGAGTGTGGTCTTACACAACATCAATTACATCAATCACAAAGTAGAATAAGACTGAAACATTCAACCACAATGATTGATACAGACAATCACAATAGAAAATCATCTCTCATCAATGATTGGATCATCTTTTGTCAAAAGCACAATAATGAACACACATAAAACACAGATGCTTAATAGCAAAAACATCTACTAATAATATGTTTTAACAATTAACCATTAGTTAATATCACTTATCAAACTATAAAATCAAAACCAGCTTGCAGTTTAAAGATTTACTTCAAGGCAATCACTGATCAAAAGCATTTTAAACTCAGGACCATAAGAGATCCAGCTAAGGTATACACTTCACAGTTGTGATTTGATCAATCTGTAATCTGCAAAATTGCAGTGTCTTCAATTTTAGGATTACTTTACGTTTACTTCATTACATATTAAATCAAAAGACTATGGCATGATAACATAATTACATTACTTCAACTATCAATCATTATGTCATTTCAAAATCTGAAGGGAAAAATCAAACAATTCTCAAAATGTTTAACAATCTGAAAAGGAAAAGTTAGGCAAATATTCAAAGACTTTTGTAAAAACCTGGAAAGGAAGGATTAAACATTCTTAAAACTTGAAACATCATTTTAGGTCTGTCTGTGCATGGGTAATACATTTTAGAGTAGTGTTGTTAAGCCTGACTGCTAGACAATTAAGGATATTAACATTATCTGTTATAATATTAGAAATATTTTATTATTCAATACCTTATAATCTGAAAATATCAATTAATTAATTTAGTTTAGTGTGAAAGTGTAATCTGATCTGACAAAATATATTTATCACCACCATTTAACTGGTCATTGGAAATATAAAAACAATCATTAATTGTACATCTGTAAACATCTGGTCATTCAATTCAAATGTTATCTTTGTACGAGAGCTGGAAGAATAAGTCCTCCTGACGCGTTCTCCTCCTCTCTTTATGACACAGAATGTCTGGTGTGTAAAGGCATCCTGATACTGTAGATTAGCACTGAGGTGCTGATTGGCTCAAAACTCTTCTTCATCAGAGCGCCATGTTTCAACCCCCCAATTGCTCTGCTTTTGTGTGGCTCATTCAGTGAGCATTGTAGTTGATCCCCCAGTGAAATGGAGGCTCATCTGCCTGCATTCCTTATGCTATCTGTTTGAGAGCAGTGCAACTGCGTATTCCAAGTGGCGCATCCAGGTGTGTCCCCCGTGATGGGAGGACACACCTGGATGTGTCCTCCCATCACTGCTTGGAGGAGCAGAAGACATCTGCTCCTCCAAGAAACAAGGAACCTTGTATTATAGCAGCCTCTGAAGCCCTCGCTCGTCCTGCAGGGTTGTCTGCTTGAGCCCATCGAGCAGAAAGGTGAAGAAGCATCCCATCTCCTCAGAAAGTTGAAGAGTAGAATCCTCTCATCTCGAACGACCTCGTGCCTCCTTGCCCGTGGCTGGGGGTGCCCTCTGCAGCCGGAGAGTGTGACCCTCTCTCTCTGACCCTTGGCCTTGAGAGCTGTCCTAGTTATTGGGTTAACACCTGATAGGGATGTTTTCCTGAGTGAAGACAACTCAAAGTAATGGATTAGCACATTATCATTTAATTACAAAAATAGGATAGGCCCCTCAGAATTATTTGGGAGCCTTCCTGACACATGCACATGCATAAATGTAAGGTTTGTGTTAGTCATTTAACATGCAAGAATCATATACTCATCAGTCCAAAGCAGAGAAATGTTATTGTAAGTTAAAGGTGAGCTCGTCCCTGTGGATATAACCCCTTCTCAATGATTCTAAATGTTACCGTTTACCGTTTGATAAAAGATTAGTTTATCAGAAATACATTTCTTCTTCCATAAAACATAGGTTTGAGAAATAAATGTTCCAATATGAAATCAATTACTCAATATAATTGACTCTGCCCTCCCTTTTCTTACATATGTCACATATGAAATAATAACTCAGGAGTCTATTTAAACATGGTATAGTTTATAATCTATTAATCGAGAAAACTCAGTATCAGTATGCAACTCGCAAATATGTCTTCTCTCTTTTCTATCCCTCTCTTCCCTCTTCTCTCTATTCTCTCTTCCTCATCCCTCTCTCTTCCTCATCTCTCTCTCTTCTCTCTTCCTCAACTGTTAGGGATTAATTTTGTCTTACTCCTAGGAGTCTAACCTTTTCTGTGTGTTGACGTTTACGACCAACCCTAAGTCTGTTATCTGTCTTAAGGAATGGGAAGTCTCAGCTATTGTTGACATTACCAGTTTTATGACCGGTCAACTCTCGGTCACAGAGCCTAAGAGTCAGATAAGTGATTCAGTGTCTCCAGGTGTTAACGCCCCAATATGCTCATTAACTCTCTGTAAACTAGTTAAAAGGTCTATCGAGAGATAGGCTGATCAGAATTGACATGACAACCCACCCGTGCAGTCAGAACCTCTGGCTGCTGTGACTTGTGATATGAATTCTCCGGCCGTTGACTTGTAATAAACTATCAGTGTTTGACATCAAAGCTCCAACTCTCCTCGTGTCTCTCTGAGTCCTGACTCTCCATTGCTGCAGAAGTTTCCCTTGCAGGATGAAAAAAAGTTAACATTCTGATGCACCATCTTGAGTTGTAAAACAGAAAAATTGGATCTGACATGTTCATCAAACATTCTGCATATTCATATTTTAAGTGAAATGCTAAATCAGCCAAATGCCAAAATCAGATACAATATTGCATGAATTGCTTTTAATGATTTATAGGGAACATACATAAGTTATATATTATAAAAAATATATATGTTTTATTTTAATATCTTAAAGTGCAAATCATAGTCTGATCTTTCATGATCAGACTATGATTGACTGATCATTCCTAGTTAAACATTTATGGAACAAGGCAAACTGTCTCAACCTCATTGATATAGCAAACTATGTATAAAATATGAGCAGCACATAAACTGGAAGACCACTAAGTAATTCCTGTGGACTGTGAGTGTTGACCAGGCGTCTGATATCTGACGCTATGTTTCAGAGTGTTCCTCTCGTAGATGAACGTCCAAATCACTGAAAGAGTTAGCTGTGCCATGTGTGCCTGGACTGTTAATGACTATGTGGTGATGTAATACTGCTTATACACCATACTAGTGCATGGTTTAGCTTTACATTAACCTTTAATAACATTCAGGAGAAAATCTCTAGAATTGAATTAAAACACATGTTTTTATTCCTGTAAATACATTGGGAACAATTTAAAAACAGGCTGGATCGAAAGAAGGAAGGAAAGAAGGAAGGAAAGAAGGAAATAAAGAAAGAAAGACGGTACACTGTGTGGCCACTCAGCCAGATGATTTTCTTTTAGATTCATGAGGCCCATGGTAAATGCATGCCATTCTGAAATCAGTGGCAGCTCCTGAGTCTGGTTTCTACTTAAACTATGTGATTTTAACAATTGTTCAGTTGTTCTTACCAATGGAATTATAGAAACTGTGGAAGTTAAATCCTCATTAAATCCTAGGCCTCCAAAGCTTTCACCCTTCAGTCAGCTATGTGCGGATACAGGTGGATACGTTATGCCTCCTTTAATAGAACAGATCTTAAACCTCTCCTCATCTGGTTCCCACTGGTGGCAGAGATAGCATGTTTGTCCAAAGTCTGAAACCATTCCCACTACTTCATTCATTTAACTAAAATAAATGATTAAGGAGTATAGTTCAGTCACAGAAATAAGCAACAGTTTAACCTCATGTACAGAAGTTAATAATGTAAAACACAACAATCAAAGTTAAGTCAAAAGTCAACTTTATTGTCAATCTTTCAGTTTGTGTGTACAGACAGAGAGATCGAAATAGCTTTTCCCACAATCCTGAATATAAAAATGTAAATATGTATAAAATATGTATATCCTATATATGGGCCATTCTACCGAATTGGACCAAAGTAAGGTTAGAAATATTTTGAATGTTTTTTTCCCAAAACTTTTTCCATATATATTTTGTCCCATATCTAAATTACACATATCCTAAAATAACCGTACATGTTTAGATCGTATTTTCAGACTGTATTGGAATGTTATTCCTCTACCAAAAATGGTCACTACCGAAACATAGTACATACACTGTAGTAAAAAGGTATTATATGAACCCGTTAAGATTGTTTTACCTTTCCTTCTCTAAATAGTATTTTAACAAATATTTCTTGAAGGTTTTCACAATTAAATCAAAAGTGAATTTTTAATCAAATTTCAAAGTTCAATTTAGACAATTCATAAAAATCTTAATGCAATCTTTCTTTGTAAAATTCATAATACTGATCATATTGATTCCAGAGTTGATGATTGTTGAAATTGAACATACATTAAACCAATCAGTATCATATCCATCAAGCACAAGTACGGGCAAAAAATAGGACTCAAGAGCACAACCAGGCAATAAGGTCTTTAGTCAAGCGTTTAATCCAAACGGTAAAAATAAAACAGGCAATGATCAAAAAATGTATTGACTTGAAGTAACGAAAAACAACCAACTAAGTTGGCGGAAAACTACTAGAGAAGCAACAAAAAAACAGGCAACTAGGATGGTACAAATGCTAAGCAGCTAGAACAATAGCTTACGTCAGAAGAGAAACATGGAGCACTTTCTGCTATACAGACAAGACGAACTGGCACTGACCAAGGAAACAGCACAGACTAAATACACAGGTGAGGAGTGATCATTAGGGACAGCTGAGGCTCATTGAGACCAGGCAGGTGATTAACAGGGAGCGAAAATACACAGGTGAGGGAGTGAGGCGATCAGCCAGGGCCAGGATGTGACAATATCATTTTAGTTGATAACTCAATACACTTTATTTTTTACAAAACATCAAGTGTTTCGGTAGTGACTGCACTGTTTCTGTAGTGACTGCACTGTTTCGGCAGTGACCACAGTATTTTGTTCTCAAGGTTGTATCATATTCCCTCAACCTTATTGCTTAATCTTAAGTCATTACTGCCTTATGTTGGAAATATTACAAACACAAATGTTTTGGGGTCAATAGAATAATTTTATTTTTGAAGACATAACAATTGTTCATCCATAACCACTTAAAGTACACAGAAAATAATTACCCAGGTGGGTTCAGAAGAAAACATTGACACAATTGATATTATGCTGTTGCTGTCAGGCTTCTGAACGCTAACCAACGTATCCCTGAACGGTTTGTAACGAATAGATTCAACATCTAAAAGAAAAATACACAAGAAAGTGATATGCACTAGAATCTGAACTGATCATGAACACACATTTCACCACTTGCACGCGCACAATTGTAACAGATCAGTTGGTTTTAGTACAAGTGCAGTGAACACACAGTAATACCCTTTCTACAGTAAATACTCACGTTTCCCAACACAAAGCTGACTCATGAGACCATTTAAACACCATATCTGAATACCTGTGATATCGCCGTATCACAGTTAATCTGTCATTGACCTTAAAGAGAGAGCCGCATTTGTGGTTGAAGTCCGACCTCAAGTTAATTCTCTATGCACTTTAATTATCCTCTTACCTGTTCTTTCCTTTGTTCACTTGAACACCCTCTAATCCAGTAACACTTGCCCACAAGTATACCTGTGGCTATATTTCCCCTTGAAGAGGTAGCTTTGGTGAAAAATAAACTTCATGCAGTGTTAATGTGGGGTTAGGGGAGGAATGGCACCTGATTTCATGCAATCAATCCGCTACTACTACTACTACTACTACTACACACGCTGGCTCAACCAAAGACATTCTTCTCTGCTGTTTTTCTTTCTAATCTCTATGCTCAGATTACCAGCTAGAGGGCCCGACCAGATGAGAGGAGTACCGGATGGCATGCATGCACGCACATGTGCCCAAACAAACACAAACACACACATACACCAGCTTTACAGACAGGCGACATCTATTGAAAATCACTGCAGTACACTTTGGATGCTACCTAGCATGCATGGAAGACAGCAGTTCCATCTGGTAAATCTATATAGTTTGAAACGGATCTTGGTGACACACAAATGAAATAAAAACACACCAACACACTGAAGTCATTACCTGAAAGCTTGATTTTGTTCTAAACCCAAAGAAAACAACACCCTGCAGAGAATTCTGAGAGGATTCCCACATGACAGCCACCCACACACCCACACCCACACACACACACACACACACACACACACACACACACACACACACACACACACACACACACACACACACACACACACACACACACACACACACAGTACTGTATGTTTAAGGGGGTTTGTCAGACACCATCACAAATCAATTTACAAATTGAGTTTTTTACATACTGCGGCGAACACTCTTGGGCTGATCTGGACATGCCTCTGTGTTACGTTTTCTGGTGGAGGGATTAAGGTGACAACCTTGTCCACTGTGTACCAGATCTTGTCCTCTAGTCACGGACAAAAAAAACGGTTTCGCCCAATGTAGTGCATGACTTTGACCTCAAGGCCACCTGCAGACAGATAACGGACAAAAAAGGACATTGAGCGAGACATGATAAGTTTTGCTTGTATTGCAATCTTATAATACTATGAAATTAAGTTTGATTAAAAGGGAATGGGAATATGAGAATAGAAGATGGCCAAGTGAGAATAAATTGAAAGAGAGAAATATCATGCAATGTAGCTAAATGTTGAAATGTGAGACAAAAAAGAAAAGATGTACAAATCACCTTCTGCTATGTCTGCAATGATTCCCGGATATGGGTTATCGTCATATGTGATGACACACCACTTTCCAAGAAGGTCTTTAGTGATGTCATCAACTGGACAGAGAGTCCCTTCATACTCAGAGCTTGGGGTGGAATGGCTTCCATTTTCTGGGGCTGTTGGTTCAGATGTTCTCACATCTCTTCCAGGTTGTACTTGAGGTGCAATGTTGGTGGACGATGGGTGGAAACAGGGACAGATGGCCTCACTGTTGCAGAAGCAGCTCAGCACTCTATAGTGGATCGTGCCAGGCGTAGTGCAGATAACCTGATGAATGCTCAGTGTACCTTTGATGGTGGTCAGCTCTTTTGGAAGGAGTGTGCTCACTCTGTTTATCTCGTCTTCCTCCACGTAGAAGAGCTTGACTTTTGTGAGAGGAAAGAGTGTGTCATAGAGGGCTTTTGCTGTGGGTATGTCAGTACCCCTGGCTCCCTGTGAATCCGCAGTTCTCTTCATGGTGGCTCCAACGCCATCGGCAGGCCCTTTCCCGTGACCATCTTCCAGGAAACTCCAGTTTACTGCGGTAAATCCCATCCAGAAAGGAATGGTGCTCAAGAGAAAGAAGTTCTTCTTTCCTCTATATTGCATGGTCGGCCCATCGCTGATGAAGAAGAGCTTTTTGATCCTTGCATGGTTCTCTTTCAGGAACTGAAGAACTGGTTCAAGTTGAGCCCAAATGGCGGGAGGATCATGTTTCATGGAGGGGGACAAGGCACAGAATGTCAGTGTACCATCTGTGGTGTACACAACAGCATTGTGCAGTGTAGTCTGCCTGTGGGATGCTCCAAAATGGACTTGCTGCACCTCCTTTGCATATTTGCACTGCCAGTGTTCTGCATAGTCAATTTGAATAATAGCTTCGTCTTCTTTCAGAGATTTGTGCAGGAATTGGAGCTGTGTGTACTGGTGATGGATGTTGAAGAGGTGCTTGCACACTTTGGCTTTCATTTCTCTCTCAAAATCTATCAAAAGGTGCTCTGGGCTGCCCTCACATCTCTGTTTAACCGTTTTTGTCACAGTGATCTTTTGTCTTTCTCCGTCCTTTTCTTTTTCATAATCTTCTTTTTTCGTGAGCCACTGGTACCACCATGTGACTTCTGATGTACCAGTACTTGTTGTGTTTAAGAGAGACTTGTTCTTACATGAAAGACATTCCCTGTACATGCAAGCTTTAGCCTGAGTGTCACAGCACAACTCCTCTGCGACTTTGCTCAAGCTCGGTGACTTAATAATGCCAAGGTGCTTGAGCCTGTCTGCTTTCATTTGGGCATTGTCATGCAGTTTACAGACACATGTCTCCCTGTTGTTGATGTTTGGGGCAACAATCCAAAAAGGTCTTTTCCTGCAGAAAATCGAATAGGACAGCTTCAGATGAGGCATCTCCAGCATCAATTTCTGATGCAGATTCAGCATTGTGTCAGAGAGGAACCTCTTTTGTTTCTTCTTTTTGAATCTTGTGATCGTTTCATTTTTCCCTGCTGATGCCCGACTATTGTCATCTCGACTAACGGTACGTCCACACAGCAGCTTTTCAAAAATCTTGAAAATCTTGGAGCTGGGCGTGTCTGAAAGCTTGGGGATTTTTTGCGAGCAACGCGACCAACAACCAATCACATGAATCTCCCGCCCCCGACATACAAAGCAAAAAACCCCGGGGATTTTATGCGAGCAATATATATATATATATATATATATATAAACTCCCCAAACAGGCGAAAACCTACCAGTTTCACCCACTGTCTCTGCCACCTCCCTCCATGTCTGGTTCCTCCGGTTTGTATCCCGTTAATAGTTCTGGTCGTAAAGAACCGGGTGATTTGCTACCGTAATTTCTCGTTTGGAATATGAGGAAATGAACTGCGGTCTGGTTCTCCCTGCTTACACGCGGTTTGATTGGCTAGCGCTTCTACTGTCAGATTTGCATAAACGGGATTTGATTGGCTGACGCTTCCAGCTCAGCTTCAAAAGTTGAACATTGCTCAACTTTTGAATCCTGAAAATCCTGGAAATCTTCGCTTCGCTCCCCCACAATGCAGTTCGGCGAAAAGCGAGGCAAAGTGACGTCATCCCCATTCAAAGTCAATGGGCAGAGAAGCGTTGGAAGATTCGTCTAAAGCTGCTCTGTGGACGTACCATTAAGAACATTTTGACTATCTCCATGGACTTTTTATTACTACTTCTCTGATAGGTGAACCTCGATTGTGGCTTGTCTAAAGTCTTGTTTAACTCTCTGTGGGCGATACCTACAGTTTCTTTTAGCAAATTAACAAGTTTGTATTTTCTGAGCAATCTGTCTGAGACAGCTCTTCTTAATGCATTTTTCTCTTTGTAGCTGACAGACTTGTATTTTTTCTTAATTTGGTGTAGAAGTGTATTGTGAAAAAGAAGGGTCTTTCTGATATTAGCAGGAACTCTGTGCTTCTGTACATTGTTCCATGTTTTTGTTCTTGGGGAACAATTTGACCCATCTGATGTCAACTTCAACCTTAACCTCTGACACCTTTTTTTATATTTTGCTTCCCTCCGCTGCATGTCTTGGACCTTCTGCTCTAGCTTCTGTAATTTTCTGGAGCTACACATTTTTTCCTTTCTCCTTTTCTTGTCTGCAGGTCTATGTTCTGGTGTCTGATCAACCTCGCTAGAAGTGCTAGATGGTGTGGAAGCCCTGCAAATTGTCTCCATCTCTCTCTGTCGTTTCACAGACACCCTGTGCTTTTGCTGTCTTTTCCTCCATGATTTTCTGACCTTCCTTTGTTCCCTGTTCGATAAATCGCTGATACATTTAAATGTTCCTTCTTCCTTTCGTTTTGTATTTCTTTCTCTTTCCTTTCTTACATATTCTTCGTGTTTCAGTGGGTCATCCCTCACTCTTTGTCTGTATTCTCTGAGCCTCTCTGATCCACTTTTTCTAATTCCTTTTGGCATGTTGGTGTCTTATGATTCTCTCTCCCTGAACAATTTCAGACCCTAATTAAAGCTGCAAGCAGCGGTGAGCGGGTCTTCGACGCTCCGCAGGCTGTTGTCCGCACGTCGACGTCAGGCAGATGTCTCGAGGACTCGGCCGTTGGCAAACGTGGGAAGTTTCATGCCGATGGGACAACGTACATAGGAGTTACAGCAGTATCATAAACATTGTGTTTGATGGTGAGTGATCTGTCGCCATGGCAACGGTATTTGATGACACCCCATAATATGCTTAGATGTGTTGAGGGCTGCATTGTTATCAAACCTGTGAAGTTTTGTGCCATTTGGAGCATGTTAACTGGAGATATGAGAAAAGCGTGTTTCACGGCGACCATTTTGTTACCATATCAACGACATTTAAAGAAATCTCAAAAAACTGACACATATATGTGTCGAGGGCTTGACCTTTAGCACACATGTGAAATTTGAACACTTTTTTACCATTTACACAGGAGTTATAGCAATATCGTGCTTAACGGCGAGGGAAGCGTTGCCATGGCAACAGCTTTTGAGGAAAACTCACTATTGTCATATTGAGGTGTTGAGGGCCGGACCATTAACTGTCATCTGAAGTGTGGTGCAGTTTGGACCATTTTCCATTGACTTAAGATGTTTTTTGGCGAGGGATGCGTTACCATGGCAACGGCATATGATGACATCCCATTATTGGTGTAGAGCTGTTGAGGGCCAGACCATTAGCCATAATATGAAGTCTGGTGCCGTTTGGACGATTTTCCATTGAATTACGACAACACCAGGTTTTTTGGCGAGTGATGCATTTCCATGGAAACGGCATATGATGACATCCCATAATTGACATAGAGCTGTTGAGGGCCGGACCATTAATGATAGTCTGAAGTCTGGTGCTGTTTGGACGATTTTCCATTGAATTAGAACAACATCGTATTTTTTGGCGAAGGATGCGTTGCCATGGAAACGGCATACGGTGAGATCTCAGATTTCACGTTGAGCTGTTGAGGCATGGACCAGTGATATAAAAGTGAAGATTGGGGGACGATGGGACCGTGTCCATTGGATTTACAGCGACACCATTGTTTATGGCGAAGGATCCGTCGCCATGCTAACGCCAAATTAAGAAACATCAGATTTGACCTAGAGCTGTTCAGGGCTGTAGTGTTAACCATCATGTGAAGTTTGGTGGCGTTCTGAGTATGTCAGTTTGAGTTATGACATCATCGTGTTCCATGGCGAGGGACCGCCTAGCATCGAGCGAACGCGAACTTTGGCGCCAAATAACGGCTCCGCCGTGCGAAAGAATTACTTTGTAACGCGTTACTGTAATAATATTACTTTTGTCGGTAACGGAGTAGTGTAACGCGCTACTTTTATAATTCAGTAATCACACTACAGTTACTAACATTGCCCCGACACGCGTTACTTCGTTACTTACTAAAATCACACTGACAGACAAGAGGGGTTTCCGCCGCATATGTACGTAATCTGCGCGTGCGTCCACATCTCCACGTGCAGTGCTGCATAAACATGGCTGAGTCAGCGATAACTTTCGAGGGGTGGAGGTATGCCCATTATTTTGAGTTTGTCCGAAGAATAGACAGGAATGTGACGGTGAGGTGCAAACTGTGTACAGGCCAGAAGCTGTTATCCACTGCTGTAAACACCACGTCAAACCTCAACAAACACCTGCAAAGAACACATGCTAAGGTGAAGCTAATGCACACGCTATTTGTTGTTTGTTTATATCACGTTGTCTGTTCTTCTTCTCTGTTTTCCGGTTGTTGCCTGTTTTGAATGACGAATACACACTACCGCCGCCTGCTGGTAAGGAGAGTTATTACCACTCACGCATGCGCAGTTCGTACGTGCTCGGCTGAAGTCTTTGCGGTGTGTTCCAGTGCGACACATGGCCAACACGCAGGAGAACACGCCGACGCAACAGCGTGAGCAGAGATATACTGCGCAAAATACAGATAGCAGGAGACAGAGGACAGCCATGGTCAGATAGGAATACATTCAGGATCTAGATCAGTCTTATGCGACAATGGAAACTGAACTAAAGAGAACATTTGAAGCTTTACCAGTCTGCGTGATCTGCCTGCAGGGAGGGGCGGGCCGGCCCTGCGAGTAAAGTAACGAGTAAAGTAACGAGTAAAGTAACAAATTACTTTATGTAGAGAGTAACGAAGTAGTGTAATATATTACTTTTTTTTAAAGTAATATGTAATATGTAATATATTACATTTTTTAGTAACGACCCCATCTCTGATTATAACATTAGCGTTAAGAA
Source organism: Pogonophryne albipinna (assembly GCA_028583405.1). Classification (NCBI taxonomy): domain Eukaryota; kingdom Metazoa; phylum Chordata; class Actinopteri; order Perciformes; family Artedidraconidae; genus Pogonophryne; species Pogonophryne albipinna. The sequence goes on along the minus strand of CM053248.1, from coordinate 12,978,915 downwards.
AGCTTACTTAAATATCTGCCACAACATAAGTAACCGGATCAGAGTAACATTACGTACAGTCCGCGGCACTGTGAGTGCAGACGTCGATGTGTCCCATTATCATTCATATCACATCATAATGTATCATATATCTCCTTATCTGAGTCAGCTGAGCCGTATCTGGCCGTGCAACACTCACAGTGTCACATACTGTATGCAGAAGTATTATTTTAAGCAACACATTAAGTTGACGAAACACTCGAGTCAAATGTAATGAAAGTCAGATCGTGTCTTAGACGGGGCAGTGATATCATAAACCTGTTAATGTACGCAGTCAAACACTTGTTCTGTTACCAGCTGTATTCACCTTGCAGGTTAGGGTTAGGGTAACCCTATGTGGCTTTTATCCTGGATAAAGTGTTTAAGTCATGGATGTTTAAAGTTTAACTTCTTCATATGTCTAATATTATAGTTGACTTTTCATTCAGGAAGTATGACGCGCTGCGCTGTCAGTATGCTTCTCCATGTTTGTGATTGGTCGAATGCTCCAAATACCACCCCTTTCATGTGAACGTGCACCTAACTAGATAGGACACGGCTGGCTTGAGCGATCCACTTGATAACCCGCGTCGTAGGACCGTTTAGCGAGAGCACGTATGTTTTGGATTAGGCCAACCGGCTAACTCAAACATATCCAGGTTATGTTGAACCAGCTTCATAGTACAGGCCTCAGGTCTCTAGTAATTGTGTTCTCAAAGTGCACCAGATTGAAGCATTTTACTTTAAAATCTTCTCGGGGGGGGCATACCCCCGGACCCCCCTAGAGGATGTGACGTCCACCCCCCAATTCAAACATGTTCATACAATAATACATTTGAAGCCATTTTGACGTATATTAACTATGTCAATAAGTTTCTGTTTTTGTAGTGTATTTGTCTTTTGTAGAGATTTTTCATTTATTCTTTATACAATCTCGCCTAGGGCAGCAAATTGGCTAGAACCGGCCCTGGTAAAGGCCTCAAGAGCCTTTCTTGTGCTGGCAGACACATAGAAACAAATTGGCGGGGCGCACTTCGCACGTGCACACACTAAAAAATTCCACGCTCTCCGCTCTCACATTATGCTGGGCCCACGTGCCTTTGCACCGCTGCTATGACTCCATCCTAGGGGAAACACTGCAGTGGGTTGCTATTTGTACTGTTTCACGTCAACCAAGCAAAGCAAAACAAGTATCCATGCTCTGATTGAATACACAATTAATGTTAATCCATGCCAAGACATTTCAGAGACTAATACTGACACCTGACATCCATCAGAAAACTGTATGGCACTTGATGTTGAAGATTCAAAGAATCATTTTTGAGCAAATGTTTTAGCTCATTAGACTACCATTAACTTGGACTATTGACAGAATGGCAGATATTTTAATGGTCAACGCAAGACATTAATGGTGATCCCGCCATACCTATCCGACTGGCTTGAAAATGAGACTATTCCGTGCAAACGATATGTTTACATGTCCTGTATAGAGAGCAGTAATGGTCTTGAGCAGAAGGATTGCTTAAAAGAAGACAACGGGGTCTTATTCCTAAACTTGTTCCATGATGTCCCTACCAGCATCAGGGTATTGTTGAGAAGACATGAGACGACCAAACTGACCAATCACAGTTTATGCTGTCTCGACATTTTGTTGCATTTTAGAGGAGGTGCGTAGTTACACTCAGATCCTGTGATGTCTGACTGAAGTTTATTGATAGGTGCATGAACATAAATGTGCAAGCTGTTGGATTAAGAACAAGAGGATAGGATTTCTAGCAGCTGATTTAATGTTGGTAACATTTTTCCAACAAACATATTGAAATGTTGTGTTGGGTTTATAATGGCATTTTTTCAAATACTCACCGCAAAGGTAGAGAACAAATAGACAAACTGCATTGTGCCTGTGAGAAATCATGTCAGCAAAGGTCGGACTGACATGATGATCAGCTGACCTGCAGCAGGCCCTCAGACAGGAGAGCCAGGGGACTGCAGTCTGACTAACACTTTGTCTGATGTTGTTGTTAAAACTAGATTTTGTTTATTATTTATAAAGGTCGCTGTCATTGATGCGTTTTGCACCCTGGGCCGTTGTTTTGATATACCGCTGAAGTATATGCTGTGATGTAATAAGTCTTCTTTTTTCGAGGGAAGGGGGAGGGCCTAAGTATAAAAGTCACGGTTCGCCACTCCACTACAGTTACTAACATTGCGCGAAAAAATTACTAGATTCTCCCTTTGACAGGCTAGACTCTAGTAGTTACTACATTATTCAGAAGTTTACAGTAACTTTGGACTCAGGAATAATAAACGGAGCCTCTCTTTTCCTCTCTCCCTCCGTCTGTGTCTCATGCAGCTCGCTGATCCAGTGAATGAGTGACCCGACACGACAGTAAATAATAAACATATTTATAACTAGTTTAGCTAGTTTCAGGGGTAGATGAGATTGGTAAATGTGATAGATCTAACTTTGACAAATTTTAAATATTTCTAGTCACGAGAGCAGTGGCGTTTTTATATGTACAAAAGTGGTGGGGCACAAAAAACTTAGATGTCTATAGCTTCTGGAGTGAGGTTCATGGCTGTTGAGGCACTGGCACTGACTCTTCAGGTTTACAAATATTATATTTTGACCTAAATCAAAATATAATATTATTTTCAAAAGCTTTTTTTGTCTGATGCTTCAATTAATTTTAAACAGACAGTTCAACAAAAGGATACCCAAAAAATGTAATTTTATCATTTAAATATTGAATTGTTCTCTCTTAGTAAGATCCCATTTTCAATCTAATGGTGGTCTCATCTTGACTTGAAGATGAAGTCCATTTGCCTATCCCTCTGGACAAAAATCTCTATTACTTCTTTGTAAAAGTCCTCCATATTACATTACATTGCATTTAGCTGACGCTTTTATCCAAAGCGACTTACAATAAGTACAATCGACCAGGAAGACACAACCTTGAAGAAAACATCAGGTTTCATAGAGCCAAACATTTCAAGTGCTACTCAACTGGCTATAGATAAGCCAGTCCTTTATTAGTATATAAGTGCTCTGTTAGCAGTTCATTGTTAGTAATTCTATCGCTCGAAGTGAAGTCGAAAGAGATGAGTTTTCAGTCTGCGCCGGAAGGTGTGTAAGCTTTCTGCTGTCCTGATGTCAATGGGGAGCTCATTCCACCATTTTGGAGCCAGGATAGCAAACCCACGTGTTTTTGCTGATGGGAACTTGGGTCCCCCTCGCAGCGAGGGTGCAGCGAGTCGTTTGGCTGATGCAGAGCGTAGTGCACGCGCTGGGGTATACAGTTTAACCATGTCCTGGATGTACGAAGGGCCAGATCCATTCGCAGCATGGTACGCAAGTACCATTGTCTTGAAGTGGATTCTAGCAGTTACCGGAAGCCAGTGTTCTTGTAGTTTCAAAAGTCTATCATAAATCTAATTTAATCAATAGATTTATGATTTGAAAATGATAAAAGTAGGGTAGACATGTGGATATTATCCGGCTGAACAAAACGTGCATTTATCTAACAGCTACGTTTCCCACAGATCTTATTTTGAGCTATTTTCTAAAATCATATGAAGAAATCTCATTGCTTTTTTGTCGAGGGAAGCCATGCGCAGCTTACTTCCGGGTTTTAGGACGCGTCACTGCACCTCTCGCGTCTCCTCTTCACACACCACACTTTTCGCGGCACACGTACTTACAGCCAATCAGCTCTGAATGATGTGAGATGACGTATGGTGGGGATGGCAGCCCAGTGCCCCTATGGTCATTATTTTTTTGCCACACACATTAACACTAGAACCGCCAACGGGTACATTTTACCCGCAGCTGTTTTTTGATTGTATGTAACTTTTTTTCAATAACATATTAAAGTCTCCCAGTCCGTGACTTTTCCTGAAAGTGTGTTATGTAGCACCCTCTGTTGTTAACAATTGTCAATATGAAGTCAGATTGAAAAAATCGCCCAAAAAAATGCCATTTATACCTATATCCGCCAGCGGGTAATATTTACCTCATAGAAAATGCAGCGTAAACATGACGTGTTGCTATAGCAACGCCTTTCGTCTACTGCGGTTCCTTATAGATAGAGAGATAGATTGAGAGAGAGAGATAGATAGATATATTGATAGATGGATAGAGAGAGAGATAGACAGATAGATAGTTATAGATAGTGTAACATCTTGGAGAATACAAGATCTTGGATGACTGAGCTCACGTTGAGGACGCATGTGTGCAGGTTACGTGCCAGTTGAATAAAGATGGACACTCGGAATGAGAGAAGTAGTCCGCGTCGTCTGTTTATGTAGACAATTATATGTCCATAGAACAGAACATTACAGATAGATCGATAGATAGTTATAGATAGATAGATAGAGAGATAAAGATTTGTACCTAAACAAAACACAAGTCTAACACCAAGCGTTTAAATCAGCACTCTTAGCGATATTTTATACTTCATGTTATCTGCACAAACTATATCATATGAAAAGCTGAGAGTCCACAGATTATATTGGTATAAGTTTCATCCCTGTGCGATCAGAACTCACTGTTCTGTATGATAAATAAAAGAACATTGTACCTTGAAAATCAATAGCGGGTACATTTTACCCGTTGGCGGTTTTAGGTATACAGCGACCTCTGGCGGTTCTAGTGTTAAATAGGAAAATATTCTGAGCATGCGCAGTGTAGTTTTTACAGTCACCATTGACTGGAGGTATGCCCATTATTTTGAAGAAAGGACAGGAATGTGGTAAGACGGTAAGGTGCAAACTGTCCAGGCCAGAAGCTGATATCCACTGCTGCAAACACAACATCAAAGGCAACATGCTAACACAAAGCTAGTAGCTAAAGACCCCCGAACCGAACCCAGAGTGATGATATTGAGTGTGTGCCGACTCCAAACAAGCAGCAAAAACTAGAATTTTCACCGTTATTAACTTGTGTTATTTCTTCCTTATTGCAATAGTAATTGTCGGCCTACGTTTTTAGTTTTGGCTTTTGGCTGTTGCTGAGTAACGCAAAAGTAATGTAAAGAGTAATGTAACAAGTTACTTTATGTAGAGAGTAACGAAGTAAAGTAATATATTACTTGTTTTGAGTAACGACCCCATCACTGCTTATAACACAGTTGTGCACTGGAAGCTTCAGATGAGTTGTAAATGCTTTATACTGTAAGACTGTTTGAATGAACACTAATGACATAGAGACATAGTCCTACTTATTATCATAATGGACAGCTCTGTGCAGAGAATGGACTCAGGCTTGGTTCTGGCGTCTATTTGTCAAAAGCCTCTGGTGAGGTTTCATAATCCGCTCAATGCGTCCTCTCTGTCTCTGATGCTTTTACCCGCTCTGATATCATTTGCACTGCTAATGCCTGTTTCCCGAAGATGGTCTGCTGACAACGTGCATTGCTATAATGATTCATGTATGCAACCAAATGGGATCTCTCAAACATCGCTGACTTGGGGAGGGTGGGCTCCCCTGATAAGATTTGCTCGCAAGCTTTCCCGGGTTTAATGCAGGATGTGAGTACTTGTTTACAGCTAGCGGACATGAGTGTGGGTAGACTTCCCTACAACACTGAATTTAGCCTGTGATTCCACACTCAATTGAATTCTGTTTGATGTAGAATGTAATACAGAGGTTATATCAGACGGATCAATGTCAGCGTGCCTGTACTGATTGTCTATCCACCCAGAACACCAGGCTGTTTGATGTGCACAGAATAATTCAATTTGGATTTGCGCTTTTATGTGCACTGTGTGTGCATGTGTGATTCTGAGATTCATGTCAGGGGGACAGCATACGAGGACAGCAGATGTATAAAACATCAAAACATCCAAGTGTAATGTTTCTCTCATGTTGCAGCAGCTTTAGCTTTGTTTATCTTCAAGAAGATGAACCAAAAGTCTTCCTTGAATTGAGAAAGACAGCTTTGTTCAATAAATTAAAGGAAAGAAAAGCAACTAAAAAGCCATTCACTTGCAAAAGCAAGTTAATGGAGGAATAATTGCTGTGCCATTATTAGTTGCGCAATGTGTTTTGCTACAACATTATGAAAAGCCACAGAAAGTAGGGGTGTGCTCGTGGAGCCTCAAAACTGTGGCGCGCTTACACTGTAGGTACGCCGCATTTGCGCTTCAGATGAGGCTCCCTCCGCAAAATGAAGAACCCTCCGCAAGATGAGGCCCCCTCCGCGAGGTGAAGCCCCACGCAGTCTGCGTGATCGGCCTGTAGGGAGGGGCGGCCCTGACGGGGTGCAACACATTAATCTTCAACGAGAAACGAGACATGATCTGAAAGTGTGCATGGTCAAAGATGCTCAGGCTACCCTCTGTACAAGCTTGTTCCTTTGGGTATGTGTACCGTAGCTGAGCTCTCTGAGGGCCTAAGCTATTCTAAAAAATAGTATTTGAAAACATTAAAACAAATTATTTATTTATTTAATATTTTAATAAAAAAAAAAAAAGTTGTTATATTTTTCATTAGTTTTACCAAAATAACTTGATTTAATTGTATTTAAAATAACATTTCCAAAGAAATAAATCCTTCGAATCTGCCTGTTCTGTTTCTGTTGGAATGTGAAGGGTTAAATGAAAGAAGCTCCTTTGGCCGTCTCTGTGAGTTACTGTGAAGATAGGAGCTGATTGGTGGTCCTGCTGTAAATTCACAGAAGGCCAGCTAGGGCAACTCAACGAGAGAGTAATGTCAAATGACAGTACAATTGACCAATCATATCTTCCCTCTAAATGGGTGGGCTTTATTTTCGCAGACTTTATGACAAGTTCCGCCCGCTGTGAAGTTTATGCATGTGTGTTATAACAACGGGTCAAGCTAGGCGGAAGTAGCTAATTAGCATAAGTTTGTTCATGATGGCTCATGTCAGTGATAGTGATGACGTTGTTGCGAAATTATTAACCGAGTCATTTTCAAGATTGAGTTACAATGATGAACTGAAGTGGCAAATGATCAGCTGAATGACCCGCCATCAAGTACTTCATCCAAAAGGACAGGAGGATGGACTTTGTGTGGGTGTTTCAGAGGGCCTAGGTATAAAAGTCACGGCTCGCCACTGGTTACCATATTAAAAGTACAACTTTTCCTGGATTTAGAGGCCTATCAAGTTTAGTTTATACAGGGAAAGGTGCCTTCTGGATTTGAAATGCTCCATTATGCTTGAAATGCTTACCATTATATAGCCTAAGTTGTTATGCCACAGTTGTTCAACCAATCCAACAGAGGTATAGAATGTAAAGGATATACAGGTCCACACATTCAGAAGTGTAGCTGCCCAGAACTGACAAAGTCTCCTTCTGTCAGCTGAGCTGCCCTGGAGTAGCAGAGTGACTTCACTTTTTATACCAATATAATCAAGTAAAACAGCCTTTTCATGTGCACAATTGACACTATGAAAAATCCAAGATTATAAATATGACAAAAAATGTATATGTTACTGTCCTCCTCTCTTCTTTTACATAACTGTTTTGTCTTTTGTTAGTCAGATTCCAATATATTTTCAATTGTCCAGTACCACCAAAAGTGTCTGATGAACATTCTCAAGTTGCTCTGGCAGGAAACAAGAATTCCTCATCTCATCAAAAGTATATTCTTTGCTTTGTTACACCTACAGATTACATTTAATCATGTTTAATAGCTAGTTAGGATCCAACACATGATTACATATTTTACTCTTACCAGATTAAGCCCCTATGTTGTGTTAATGTTTCATTATTTCAACACAACCACTCTGACTGATGCTGAGTTGACCCATGCATTCAATATGTTTGAAAACATTTTTAATCTGCCTTTCCAACCGTTGTCCAAATTGGCTGCAAAATGGTAGATGTTGTACAACTTGTCTCATTTTTGGGGGCCTTGTTTTTGAGCTTGTAATGCAAATTATGATTATCAGAGAATTGAATGCTTTGATGTTATATATAACATATAAATGATAATATTTTGTAAGCCTTACATGTCAAGAGATAGAAGTTTCAATGTAGTTGAGATCTCATCACTCAGGTGGATGACCAGTCGCAAGGTGCCGGGTGACCACAGAGTGGGTGACCAGTGATCTGATCATGGGTCTATGGTACTCTGATAGGGTCATGGGTCAGTTATCTCATGCCTAAGCGTGTTCATTGTAACTATATAAAAGCCCTCTCTTCAGTTTGAGTAGTTTGCAAAAGATGATTAAATACTCAGAAGGACAGCTCTTTGACTAGTTAATATCAAGAGTTTCCACAACAAGCTACAGCGGTAATCATTAATCAGAGAATACATATAGATGTTGTCCTTTCATAACAGAGACAATCGGAGTCCAAGAGTTTTATTTTTCCTCATGTCTCATTGAGCCAGTGGAGGTCTATAAGGACAGCGGTGATGTGATCATGGGGTTGGGTGTGGTTGAAATGCAGGTGGGTTGAAGGCATGGATCTGGATGAAATGTAGAGCTGGTCATCATCAGTGTAGCAGTGGAAGTGGTGGCCATGTGTGCAAATGATTTTACCGAGGAGGAACAAGTAGAGGAGGAATAGGAGAGGACCAAACAGGGAATCCTGGGGGACGCCATGTGAGGTGCAGTTACTGATTTTGAATAATTGTTTTCAGTTTGTGAGATATAACCTTAGCCAGAGGAGGGGTACTTATGTTGTTAAGGGGGGACTAAAGGTTGAGAAGAGAATGGTGTGGTTGATGACGTCAGTGAGGTTGAGGATGATGTGACGACAGAGGTGTCTGGATTCTGAGAGGAGGTCAGTGGGTTTGAGAAGAACTGTTTGTGTTTGTTCTTTTATGAATGTGTTTGTATGTATTTCAAGCTGCTGAATGTTGGTCCTGTGTCAGTTTACAAAAGTATTTAGTAGCCTAAGTTAATAGGTTCAGCATAGTAATAAGTCACAGTGACTTTTAGTGACATTTAACTGTTTGAATGAGGAAGAAAACTACTGCTGCTTCAGTTTCCTGCCGTCCTGACGACACGAGTTTCAACACTGTGCGTGTTTGGTTCACATCTTTTTATTATTCCCCAGCTATCTGCCTTTGCCTTTCTCTGCTTGTAAAACTAATTCTGGTCAAATACTTGATAAGTGTGTCTGACAGATATACTGTTCAGCCACCTCCCATCCGAAAATTGAATCTAAATAAGATTTCCCTTTATCAAAAGAGTCCAATTTGTGTCGTGTATGGTGCACACAGGTGAGTAGCACAGCTAAGGTGCTGTCGTAGTCATTTCATTAAAAGGCAGGGTAATGTTACCCTCTAGCTCAGGGGTTCTCAAACTTTTTGTTTCTGTGGACCACTATTTATAATCAAGGATGTTCGTGGACCACCTCATATGCAAACCGTACAAATAAGTACATATAAACGTAGTGTTAAAACGCAGATATTTTTTTATAGTTAATTATAGACAATCAAAAGTAAATTGAAGCCTATCTGATACTTTTGTTGCACGTGTGACCGGTGTCTGTCTGCATTGTGTATGTTTCTCAAAGAAGACAACTACTTTTTTTCTTTTGGTCCTTGACCATATATTCAAATCTGCATACACTCATAGAACACAACAGCTGCATCAGTGAACATGAACTGCAGCTTCAGCTCTTTCAACATCTGATTGTATCCGTGTACAATAAGGAAATAATAAATAAAATAACAGATTTTGTGCAATTATAGGCTAATTAAACTCAAAACAACCATGTTATACACGCACAGCAAGTCCAGTGGAAACAAATAATCTTATCAATCACACTGAATATAAAATAAATTAACATAAACATGTACTATAAGGAAATAATAAATAAAATAACTGATTTTGTGCAATTATAGGCTAATTAAACTCAAAACAACGCACACGCACAGCAAGTCCAAGCTAACCTTATCACTCAGCAAATAAGATGGATGATGTTGCTTCGCAGACGTCAACATCTGGATGTCAGGTTCCATCGATGACAGCTTCAATCTGAGATCTGGTTCATTGTTAAATCTGTTCCGATATTTTGTCTTCAACGAGACCAGTGATGAAAATCCCGACTCACAGAGGTAAGTGGTAGGAAAGGGCATAAGAAACATCAAGGCCTTGTCGGACAGCTCTGGGTATTCTGAAGCAGCTTTTAGCCAAAAGGCAGACAGGCATCTCTGAGAAAAATCCACTTTTAAAGCACTGTCACAGGACAGTTCAAAAAGGCTGTCTTGCTCTCTGGACGTAAGGTTTGCGAGGATGTCATCGTCCAGGGTCGCAAATGGATTTCTGATCCAGTTCGCAGTTGTGTCAGGGATAGGGAAGTACATCCGTAGCTATGTTTTCAAACTGTGCAAGTGCTCCCTGACATCATTTTTCACATTATTTGGAAGCTGCATTTCCGCGGTGTCCAAAAAATCAGATAGGTTTGCAAACGAGTCATAGTTTGACTGCTCCAGGCGCCTGGCCCACATCTCCATCTTCTTGATTGGAGCTTCAACTTTGTCTTGCACGTGAAAAAGTGTCACTGACTTCCCCTGAAGACTCAGATTGAGTCAAAAATTGTTATATAGATATCAAAAATATCTGCCAGGTATGCCAACTTGGCAAGCCACGGGGCATCACTGAAGCGATCTGAAAGTTCAAATTTTGAGTCAAGTAAAAACATTCTCACTTCATCGCGCAACTCGTAGAGCCGCGCAAGCACCTTTCCTCTCGATAGCCACCGGACCTCGGTGTGCAGAAGTAATTGCCGGTGATCACTGCCCATCTCATCGAATAAAACGACAAACAACCGGGCATTCAGTGGACGGGCCTTGATAAAATTGACCGTTCGTACTGCTTCATCCAGAACAGTTTTGAGATCAGGAGGCATGTTTTTGGCTGCGAGAGCCTCCCTGTGGATGCTGCAGTGGATTGATTTAGTTTGTGAAGCCACTGCTTGTACACGTTTAACAAGCCCACTGTGTCGGCCTAACATGGCTGCTGCCCCGTCTGTGCTAATGCCCATGCATTTTGACCAATCAATCCCATGTTCCGTTATGAAACTGTTCAACATGTCAAAAAGTGCCTCTGCAGTTGTGCGTGTTGGCAAACATTTACAAAAGAGAAAGTCCTCCTCTATTTCTCCGTTGTGTTCATACCTTACGTATGAGAGCAGGTTGGCAAGGTTAGCTATGTCAGTTGATTCATCCAACTGTAGTGCAAAAAATCGACTGGCTTTTATCCGCGCTATTAGCTGGTCATTCACATTGCTGGCCATTTCCTCAATTCTGCGCTGTACGGTGCTGTCTGACAATGGAATCAAGTCCATTTGCTTGCATGCCTTTTCACCCAGCATAACACCCACCGCCACCTTAATTGATGGCAGCAC